>JAPWDM010000004.1:42476050-42692512 GCA_035578155.1 Brachynemurus nebulosus
CGGGAATGTCGGACACATTTTCGGAAGGCAAACAATTTAATGGGGATCCATACAAAAAATGAGCCGGAGTCAAGGCTACAGGTTCCGCTGGGTCATCACTCAAACAACATAAAGGTCTGGAGTTTAACAAGGCTTCTATTTGCGCCAAGACGGTGGTGAATTCCTCAAAGGTCAAAATTTGGGAACCAATAACACGAGTTAAATGAGCCTTCACACTTTTGATATTGGCTTCCCAAATTCCACCAAAGTGTGAAGCGGTGGGAGGATTAAATTTCCATTCAATACGATGAATGTTAAGTTCTTGCTGGAATTTGTCTTTGAATTCTTGAGATTTTAACAAAGAATAAGCTTCGTCAAACTGTGTTTTTGCTGAAACGAAGTTTGTTGCGTTGTCGGAATATAAAACAGCACAACTACCGCGGCGAGATACGAAACGCTTAAAGGCAGAAATAAATGCTTCGGTAGACAGGCTCGAAGCCAACTCTAAATGGATAGCTTTTGTGGCTAGACATATAAATAAACAAACATATGCCTTTTGTGACTTGATTCCCCGATGTTTAGAGAGAGTAATTAAAAAGGCACCAGTATAGTCCACTCCAGTATGCAAAAATGCTTTATTTTGATTTACCCTTGGTGCTGGTAAGTCTGCCATGTGTGGCATAATGGATTTGGGACGAGACCGAAAACAATGATTACAAGCCCAAATGCGGCGACGTACAGTGTCACGAGCTGACAAAATCCAATACTTCTGGCGAAGCAAGGCAAGTGTTAAGTGGGGACCCGTATGGCAATTTATTCGGTGAGTATAATCAATCAAACAATTAATTAAAGGGTCCGTTTTAGGTAACACAATAGGGTGTTGGACGTCATAACTCAGACTGGCATTAGAAAGTCGTCCGCCTACGCGTATAATTCCGTCTTGTAGAAATGGATTTAACTTGAGTATTTTATTGGAAACTGAAATATTCTTCGAAAGCGCATTAAATTCGCTTGCGAAATGATTCTGTTGGACGGCACGTAACAAATATAATTCGGCCATATTTAAATCAGAGGCGCGAATGTTAGGAGATTTTGGGAGGATTTTGATGAATCGCAAAACATAAACCGTCGAATTCAACATCTTGGACCACGACGAAAAATAATTTATAATAGTATACAAAGGCGAAAGTATGCTGGGTTTGACTGTAAAAACTAAATTTTCACATTCTGGAGTTACAATTTCGTAATCATCAAAACTTTTAATTGGCCAGTGTTCTGGGTTATCATGAAGCCATGACGGTCCAGAAAACCACGAATTTGAGTTAATCAAACTGCGTGGGGATAAGCCCCTCGAAATACAATCGGCACTATTCAATTTTCCAGGTACAAAATGCCAATAACGTGAGGATAAATTTTGTTGAATTTTACTAATGCGGTTTGAAATATAGACTGGCCACCGTTTTGGATTGGAGTGTATCCACGCTAACGTGATCATGGAATCTGAGAGGGCATAAATATTGCTAATTTCAGTACGGAGCGAATAGGTATCACATATGTGCGTTAACAATTTCGAAAGTAAAACCGCCGCATTCAACTCTAATCTAGGCAACGTAGTACTTTGCATAGGTGCAACTTTGGATTGAGCGCACAGTAAACTAGTGTCAATTTGACCATCAGGATTTTCGACACGAACAAATACCGCAGCACCCAAGGCCATTTGGGAGGCATCACAAAATCCGATCAATAAGATTTTACATCTATTTGGTTCACTACACAAAATAGGGCGATGTATTTTTAAATTATTTAAAACTTCAAATTCCGATATGATATTCAACCACACATTTTCAACTTCAGTTGGAGTAGGGTCGTCCCAATCACATTTTAAGTTCCACAATTCCTTTATTAGTAATTTCATTTGTAGGATCACGGGAGCCAAGAATCCCAATGGATCAAATATACGGGCTACACATGAAAGTATGTTTCGTTTAGTGCAAGGCAATAACTGGGAATTTATTTTAAAAACAAAGTCATCGCTGTACGGGTTCCACTGTAAACCTAAAATTGGCAATGAATCATCAAATGTAACCGATTTATTCAGTGTGATTTCACTAGGAATCTGCGACAATAATTCAAGTGAATTCGATGACCATTTGACTAATGGAAAACCACCTGCTGCGAACAATTCAACTAACTGAGGTTGTAGAATTTTTGCCTCTTCAATAGTGGGAACACTGCATACCAAATCGTCAACGTACATATCTCGATCGGCATAACTGACAGCTAGTGGGTAATTCTTGGTTTCGTCTGTTAACAGTTGTTTAATGGTTCGTAAACTAAGGTACGGAGACGATCGAACACCAAAACTAACTCGGGTAAGTTCGTAGGTTGCTATGGGTTGTGTTGGTTCGAAACGCCAAAGTATTCTTTGAAATTTATGGTGTTCTTCAATAATCTTGATTTGCCGAAACATATTTTTCAAATCAGCGGTCATTGCAATAGGGAAAAGGCGAAAATTAATAAGAATTGTGAAAATGTGATTTTGTAATTTAGGACCGGTGTATAAAATATCATTTAACGAGAGTAACTTATTCGATTTCGAAAGGGTTTTAGCTGACGAATCGAAGACAACACGACATGGGGTACTACTACTGTTTGGTTTGAAAATACAGTGATGTGGAATATAATAATTAGGTTTCACTGTAGTATCATTAGGTACCAAAATCATATGATTTTGATCCAAATAATCTCGAATGGATTGTGAATATAATTGTTTTAATTGTGGAGACCTTTCAAAACGTTTTTCCAAAGACTGAAATCTACGAAGGGCTAAGGAATATGAATCACCGAGGAGCGAGGGATCTTCTCGGAATGGTAGAGCAACGATATATCTTCCACTAGGTTCACGTTTAAAATTCTCAACAAATAATTTTTCACAAATTTCATCATCCATACCAACAATAGGAGGCGATAAATCTTCCAGATTCCACATTTTCTCGACAAGGGATTCTAATGTTAAGAAAGAAAAATACGAATGCATGTTTTTGTTTTCCAAAATGGGAGCATTACCGACAATTACGAAACCCAACGAAGTTTGAAGTGCAGTAGGTGTACCCGGTGGGCCAACAACTCGTCCAGATCCTAGAATTTGAACGAAAACTGAAGCGGACAAAACTCCATCTATTATTCCAGGTGTATGGTATGTGGGATCCGCCAGTGGTAAAGATTCCAAATAATCCAGTTTTTGTGTATCGACAGGCATATCAGGAAGACAATTCGTGACCTTTTCGACAACAAGTGCATCAATGGGGATGGAATAATCATGATTGATACTGGATTTAATAACAAACTGAGTTTTTCCTTTAATGGGACTTGTCACCCCTCCAATACCTGTAACGTTTGAAAAATATCTTGAAGTTTGTAAACCCAGACGTTTACAACAATTCAAAGTTATCAGATTCGAAACAGAACCACTATCGAGTAGAAAACGTAAGCTTTGTTCTCTATTCCACCTGTCATTAACCTTTACTATGACTGTCGAAAGCAATACTAAATTATTTCGGTTGTTTAAAGGGGTTTCACTGTTTGTAGTACACAATGAATGGGTTAAATCCTTTGAAGTTCTAGGTACTGGATCATTTGAAACTAACTGAGTTTTTGAGTTATCGAAAGCTTTGGGAGGGGAACGGTGTAGCAACGAATGGTGTTTTTGACGGCATTCGCGACATGCGTATTTGGAATCACACGACGATAAATGATGTTTCGAGGAAAAGCAATTTAAGCACAAATTATTTTCTTTTACAATTTGAAACCGTTTATCTGGGGAAAATTTTTTAAATATTTGGCATTGGATTAACAAATGTGGATCCTTTTTACAAGCAACACAATTCCTTCGGACATTTTCATTAGCCACAAACGTTTTGGGTGATTTAGATGTTGAGGGTAAATTGTAGTTTTGTGTGTGACGAGGTTTTTCTATCTTTACCATCGATTTACTTTGGTGTCGAATAAATCCAATTAATTCATCATATTGTGGAATTTCATCGTTGTTTTTCAACAATTCAAAATTATTCACGAGATTCTGAGGTAATTTTAAGAGCGCTATATAGACTAACATAAAATCTGCAAGATTTGGTAACTGTAAACGTTTCAGTGCTGAAACATTTAGATCAAACTTTTCTAAAAAGCTTTGCAAATTCGCAGGATTATCGTTAGGAATAGGACGAAGATTTAAAATTTTTTCAAAATATGAGGAAGCAAGGTATCTTTTATTTTGATAATTTTGCACTAACAAATTCCAAATAATTTCATAATTATCTGGAATAGCATCTACTGAATTACAACACTTTAAAGCTTTTCCTTCTAAACTCCCCAAAAGATACTGTAGTTTTTCAGCAGCTGACAAGTCGATATTTTGATGTATTAAACTTTTAAAGTTTTCGTAAAATAAGGGCCAAAGGGAGACATCTTCTCCACTAAACTTAACCAAATTAATTTTGGGCATGTTTATCATACGCGGTTTGGATTCAGTAGACTGGGGTTGAGGTATATCAGACTGGGGTTGAGGTATAATTTTTTGAGCGACATATTCTATAAATTCACAAAGATCATCAAATGAATCCAACGATGCGTAGTTAGGTAATTCATCTGGATTAAGTTCTTGTTTTACTTCAACTATCTGTTGTACGATATTCTGAAATTCCAACTTGACTTCTGGTAAACGAATAGAACGAATTTGGAAAGTTTTTAATCTATCTGGATCAATTTGATTATCTAATGCAGTGGCTAAATCAAATATTAATTGAACGCGGTTAAACAACGATTGTTGTCTAGCTACGAGCCTGTTTAAATTTTTTTCCAATTTTTCAGCTTTCGACATATTGAAAATTTAAATATAAATGTGACAAAATTATGTACAAAATAAATGCCAGCTGATTATGTAAATAAAACGAATCAAAACAATTATGAAATTAAATTCAGTTGTTGGTTCCGTATAAACATGCAATTAGACAAAGGTTCGGTTGTTTACAAATTATTTAAGACAAAAGTTTATTTATGTATGTATGTATGCGTGTGTACCTCAATTTTCAACAAATTACAAAAATATAATAAATTAAATTTAATATAAAAAAGGATAGAGCTTATTGATCGTACACAAATAAATGCGATATGTGTATCTTATGGGCAAGATTCTCTCTTTCTAGCTGGATGGACATAAGTAAATGCGCGGTAAATTAAATGCTATGCCTTAACTTGCACAAGTTATGTAATACTTAAATTCGAAAATTCGATAAATTTTAAGAATTTATGAGGAAATATCTAACGATAGGAACAAAATTATCAATTTATGGCAATAAAATTTGGCAATAACTTACGAATTCGGAAACGAAAACTACAAATTCGGAAACGAAAACTACAAATTTGGTAACAAAAATTACGAATTGAGTTTGAATTACCGCGAAAACCGAAATCCGGTTCGAAGGTCCAAACAAAGGGGTGGTTTGGCCCCTTTGGTTTTCTTTGATCGAAATTAATTGTGAACTGTATAATCTACAAAATGTGGACTTACCTCTGCTTTGATGTGGACACTCTTCGTGTTACACGAGGGAAAGGAATGGGCAAAAGGGAAAACACTAAACTGTTCACACCCAGCACGGCAAGCTAGCTGGTAAACGCACTTTGTACGCGTCGAAGAATCGATTTTTACACGGTAACTCGTAAATAGTTAAGGTTGATTACACAAAATGGTTAGCAACAATATATGTATCTATTAGGTTCAAAACACTTTGGTGACAATTTTTCTACTGACCGCCTATAACAGGCAGTTGATTAAGGCCCGTCAATTTTACTATGCAAGCATAGGCAATGCATTGGACAATTAAGGTATATATGTTGCATGGCTGCAACATAATGTATGCAAGACCCTCACGGACTGCCATAAGTTATATGACCTGCCAGGGTCCACTGATCCCATAATTGTAAAAAATAAACTAGCGAACCAGTTTTGAAAATTTTTTCACTGTCAAAGAGCTAAACTATTTTAGATAGATATAGATTACGTTATGTAGGGTCCGCCAGGGTCCATGGGATCCAAAAGCGTCAAAAATAAAATAACCGACCGATTTTGAAAATTTTTTCACTGTTAGAGAGCTAAACCATTTTAGATAAGTATAGATTTCCTTATGTAAGGTCCGCTAGGGTCCATGGGATCTAAAAGTGTCAAAAATGAAATAACCGACCGATTTTGAAAATTTTTTCACTGTTACAGAGGTAGGCTATTTTAGATAGATATAAATTACGTTATGTAAGATCCGCCAACGTCCATGGGATCCAAAAGTGTCAAAAATGAAATAAGTGACCGATTTTGAAAATTTTTTCACTGTTACAGAAATACCCAATTTTAGATAGATGTAGTTTATATGTTGTATGAGGTCGGTCAGGGTTCTGGGATCTTAAAAGCGCAAAATAAACTAGCTGACCGATTTTGAAAATTTTTTCGCACTATTTTAGATTGATAATGATTACGTTATATAAGGTCGGCTAGGGTCCATGGGACCCAAAAGTGTCAAAAATAAACTAACCGACGATTTTGAAGATTTTTTCACTGTTACAGAGCTAAGCTATTTTAGATAGATATAGATTACGTGATGTAAGGTCCGCCAGGGCCCACGGGACCTAAAAGTATCCAAAATACAATAACCGACCGATTTTGAAAATTTTTTCGCTGTTAGAGAGTTAAGCTATTTTGGATAGATATAGATTACGTTATGGAAGGCCCGACAGAGTACATCGAACCCAGAAGTGTCAAAAATAAAATAACTGACCGATTTTGAAGATTTTTCACTATTGCAGAGGTAAACTATTTCAGATAAATTCAGGTTATGTTATCTGAGATCCACAACTGTCCTGCGGATGCAAATGCGAGAAAGATAAAGTATTCTATATATATATATATATATATATATATATATATATATATATATATATATATATATATATATATATATATATATATATATATATATATATTATTGGTTCACCGGGATGTTGCAGATCCGGAAACACCAGAAATAAACTACCGAATTGATTCTCAAAATTTTCTTATTGCACGAACACTAAGTTTTTTTAGGTGGATAGCAGGATGCTGTACAAAGTCCGTTTGGGGTCTTAGGTCCCAAAAATATCAAAAATAAATTACCCAGCCGATTTGGACTAAACTATTTTAAATGGATATATGCACCAAGCGCCTTATGCGAAAAAGCGCCAAAAATTAACCACTCAACTGATTTTGAAAATCTTTTCACTCTTAGAAAGCTGAAATATTTGAAATGGGTACAGGTCTTAGATGAGATCCGCCGGTGCCCAATATTTGGAAATTGGCTATGTTATGCACATGCTACGACAGGGGTATTTACATATTTCGAAAAACAATTTACGTTAATGTCAACCCATATTAATTTAAATTCTGTCAATTGCATTCTGTGAATTACAATTAATATATTTTGACATTAACGCAAATTGTTTTTAGAAATAATTTTATAAAAAGTTTTCTTACTTTTAAAATTGTTATAATGTTTTCATTGTTATATTGCAGATGTATGTTCTTGAAAATGACGCCAATTGTGCCGAAATATATTGAATAAAACGAAATAGAATTCTTTTGGAAGAATTCTGTAAACTTGGATTTTGTTAAAAAATTTTAATTTTTACACAAATCCTGTAATCCTCATTACTTTAGGTAAGGGTCAAAACGAAAAAAAAAATTATTCTTCAACCCAAAAAAGAAAATCATTATATTGATTTGTTAATGCTTCTTCATCAGCCGCAATGATGTCCTCAAAAAAATTTATGAAGACTTTTTTGCGACAGGAAAAAGTAGACGTATTTCAGAAGAGAGAATCCAAGCTTGGCATTCTAGCAAATTAGAAAATCAAAGTACTAAGAAACGACAACATAATATAGCTTTTAATATTAAAAATAATAAACCTTGTGCCAAAAATCATTAAGTGTACATGTATTGGTAGAATATAGAGCTATTATTATTTTCAATATTAATACCATCATGTAGATACTACTTAATGTCGTATAAATAAAAATTTTGATTTTGAATCATTAAACTGGAACCAAAAAATATTAATAAGTATTTCCTATTCAATTATTTTAATTCTAATCGTTCAAAACAAACATAATTTTTAGCAGAGATTTATTTGATCTGATGGATAAATTGAACGGTGACGAGCTGGATGAGGGTTTTTAGCGCATTTAAATGCATAAAAGCTTAGAAACCCTTCTCTAATATGTCACCGTCCGAGACGAACTGAGGTAATATTTACACGTGTTTATGGTGTTTATTGTCTGAAAATGTTATTTCAGTCCCGAACTCAGCTCTTTCCATAAGAACTGCTGTAGTAGCTGAATTTCTAGAATGGAAATTCGCTAAAAAAATAATAAATTGAACTTATTCTATTCCGTTGACAACCAAAAAAAAAAAAAGTCAACTGGTAAATTTACCTATATGGTATTTAAAATTAAATAATATCTAGTGTATATTTTTAATTCTCGACGGAGGCGGGTCATGATCCCTTGGCACCTACCCCCTTGTATACGCGCTTGAAAAACTAACGTTTCGTGTAGGGCGTATATGTATTGAACTATAATTTACAATTTAATGTTTTCCAATACGGGGAAATTGTTTGGACTTTCTTCTTTGTTTAAATTTTTCAACTTCTTTACAGTTGATTAGATGAAACTACTTTCAGTGTATTATCCCAACACACCTGACTTTATAGGATGACCACATGCACGTGTTTCTTTGTAATATTCCAAATTTATTGAATTAAATAATCACATTTAGATATAGCACGATGTTTTTACGATTTTTTTTTCTAGTTAAGCATATGAGTAGTTTATCAGCGGATGTTTACTTGAGTTTCTTTGAATACTATTTCGTATAGATAATTCTACACTTTGAAAATATTTAAGAGTATTTTTATTTGTCGTATCTGTGAATACAAAAAGAAAAAAAAATTAAATAAAGTTTGTCCATCATGAATAACGTCGTTACAACTGTGAGTGATTGTTAATGCTCGTGGTTTTGGCACATTTATAAATATCCATGCAGTGTTCGTCTTTCATGTTCTATTAGAATTTCGATATTCATTCTTTACTCACGAATTTAATTTATGTTTTCCTATACTTCTTTCCTTAGGTTCCACTATTTCTATCTTTGTCAGTTTTCCACTTTATATCTGCTGTAAAAACCTCTTACAATATTTATTTTATACATAAAAGTTTTCCATAGTTACAACGTTCTTATTGAATATCTAATGGTGTTGTATCGCACCGCATACAATGGTACAGATGTTGGTTGTTTATTATGTGTTCAAATTTTAATGGCAATTTTTTAACTTTAATGTAAAATATAATAAATAGGGGTCTTACAAATTAATGATATTGTTTTTTTACCGTGCTCCAGAATTATGTACCGTAATTGCTAGATTTTCATGTATGCTTTTTTCAAAAACTCAATAATAAGAGAGATACAATCCTGTAAAGGGGTGAAACGAAAACCATTTTTTCCTAAATATTTTCCAAACTCGTTTGAATAATGGATTGATATTTTAGGCAAACCTATTTTGCGTTCGGGGGATTATATTTATGTTAACACTTATTCCACCACCTATGACTAAGAGGTGGTTTTGGGTGACAGGTGTGAATTATCACGTCTTTTCTCTTTTAATTTGCAATTATTTAAACAAAATTTTTGACAATATGATTCCTCAGACAATTTCACGCAAAAAATGTATACTTGTTATATTTTGATAAATAATACCGTTTTCGAGTAATTTAAAGTCGAAGTATTTATTTCCGAATTATTTCCAAATTATTTCCAAATTATCTCCTAATCATAAGTGATGGAATGATTAATACCATAAATTTAATTATCTTAATGTCCATACGTGCGCCTAAAATACGAATCCAGTAATCAAAATCACCTAAACAATTAAAAAAAAGTCGTTTCGTTGCATCCCTCTACATTTTACCCTTCTGCTTTATTTTCCTTATTACTGAGTTTTGGAAAAAAGTGTAGATGAAAAGGTTATGTTCCATTATTTTGGAACATACTATGACTATCAGCTCTGGACCACCCTATATATATATATATATATATATATATATATATATATATATTCTTTGCATACCATTCACACATATATTCCAGTCATATGCTTACGTAATCGCTTTATAATATCAATTACAGCTTATATCAGCTTTTAGCTTTTTACTTGTAAGAATTGTTATTAGAAGCCTCATTTCTCAGTCAGCTAAATGCACTTTGCTAGAACATTACGACTACTATGAAATTGCTTGTTTATTGTACAAAATACTATCTAGGTAAGTTATGATGTTACATTCAGCTGTAAAAAATGGCTCTTTACAAGCATGTATACGTAAAATACCACATAGTTTAGTCTAGAAGAGGACTTTCTTCGGAATATGAAAGAGCAATATAAATAATGATTTTTAAAAGAAAAAAAACGGATCTTTAATATTAATAATAAATGACACAAAAAAATTGTTCATTAACAAATGCATTTTTGAGCATTAAAAAATTTTTTTTAAGAAACGATTTTTCTTTTAAAAATCATAATATTTATTGGTCCTTCGAATCAAAAAAAATTTTTTTCCATTGCCTCAAAAACAATGCATTTGTTTATAACAATTTTTTAAATAATAGCATTAAAAAATTAAAAAAAAATTATTTTCAGGTGGCGCTCAATGAGAAAAAGACGAAATAATTAAGATTTAAAAAAACAAAAAAAAAATAACAAATGCTTCATCAACATTTCTCATTTTTCAATGCAATTGATTGTTTATAAATAAGTGGAAAATTAAAAATTTTTGTTTTTTTCAACGGGAATCTATTTTTTCACCTCTTCAGAACAATTCTACGAAGCAAAAAAAATTTGAGGTTTTTAGTTAAATAATTATTAAGGTTTCTATGTCAACTTTCGGTTTCAAAAATTTTGTTAATTAACAATAATATAACTAATGGAAAAATACATATAAAAATTTTTTTTGCACGGATTATTGTTTATCAACTTATTCCGAAGGTACGTGAATTTTTTCATTCCTTAATATTGATATTTAATATATTTAAATAATTTTTTTTGTTTACCGTGTTTGAATGACGCGGTGCGCGAGAACGCCAAACACTCCATTTTAGCAATAACTTTAGGGCTCTGTTAAAATTATAAATATTGGAGATACAGTTTCGGGAGTTGGGACTTATTTTTGTGAAATTTCCTGCTCTTTTCAGATCTTTTCTTTAATTTCAAAAATCTTGAATAGTTTTTGAAATTTTTCAAAAAAACAAAAACACTCATTTTTTTTCACTCTTTTGTTTATAACAATTGCAATTTTTATGAGCGCATTTTCAACTTTTTCAAAAAGTTTCTAGAGGTCAATACGAATCGAATGACACCAAAATCATAATTTTTGGTGCCCTCTATGAGAATTTCACTAAAATGGCTCTTCTAGACTAGACTAACAGGTTATTACATTTTTACTAATTCCTATTTATACAGTGTCTTTCATAATGTTCGCAGCATATGGGAAACTTTTTTCTATTGGTATTTTTAAGAAAATTTCAGTGGGGTTATTTGGTGCTTCGGTTGGAATGAAAAAGTAGCTAAACACATTTCACCTCCCACTTCCTATTTGGCGGGAGACCGGAAATTTCAAATTTGTGAATTACGAAGGATGGTAATAATCTCAAAGTTATTGGTCACTCCCTCCTGAAATTTTGGCATCGTATCAAAACTGGTATATATATATATATATATATATATATATATATATATATATATATATATATATATATATATATATATTAATAATTACTTAAATATTAAGAAAATTTCTAGCAGTTTTAAAGGACTGGGGTCATTTATTTGAATTATTCTTAAGAGATTTTTATATGAAATTAGCGTACTGCATATCTTTACTGCAAATTACAAAGAAAATAAAGTGATGATAATTGTTCATGCTTATTAGAACTCCAATGTTACAGAGCGTGTTTTTTTATGACAAAAATAAATTCTTTTATCGAAAGACCAATATCTGCGGCAATATTTTGATTTTATATATAAGCAGACTTCAAAGATTGGTATAATTTTTACTTTTCTAGAATTCATAAAACAGTTTTAAATTTAGGGTCACTTAAAGTTGTGTTTTGGAAAAGCAAATTTTTGTGCTTTAATTTTCCAGACTGTGGTATTTAGCTATCGGTATATGTTCACTAGACCTAATTTTGACATGATACCAAAATTTCATAACAAAATGATCAGTACTTTTCAAATTATTACCATTTTTCATAATTCGTAATTTTGAAATTTCCGGTTTCCCGCCAAATAGCAAACTAGGGATAAGATCTGTTTAGCTACTTTTTTATTCCAACCGATGCACCAACTAGCCCCACTAAAATATTTTTCAAAAAATTTATAGTAAAATATAAAAGCGAAATACCACTCACTCACTCACCTATCGCGAAATCTCCAGAACTATAATATCTATCAACTTGAAATTTGGTATGTAGGTCTCTGTTGGGTTAAAAGTGCCTGCTAAGAAAGGATTTTGAATAGCTTTTAGTCTAACCGTAGAAATTTACGAAAAACCACAAATGTCAGTTTTTTTATATATTGTATATCCTGTTCGGTATAAGTTTTTGCATTGACCATTGCTATCAACGAAACAACATAATTTTCTTTCCCATATATATATATATATATATATATATATATATATATATATATATATATATATATAAATATATATATATATATATATATATATATATATATATATATAAATATATATATATATATATATATATATATATATATATATATATATATATATATATATATATATATATATAATGTATTAATAATATATATTAAAAATATAAAATCTACTTCCAATTTTGCTTGTGATAATTTAACTCCTAAACCAAAGGTTAACAGTATATTAAATGATCCTACTACTAGCGCAAAAGAATATATAAAGAGAAATCTGCTATTTAGTGAAGTCTGAAATCAACAAAATTTTACAGAACTGACATCCTCGAAAGAAAAATAAACTTTTACACGTGCTGTAACGGGTGATTTAATGGGAAAATATAAAGTTCACAAAGAAATAGAAAAGATTACGAAAAAGATGCTGACAAAAGCCAAGAACAGTCATTCTCTTCTGGAATATACCACGAAACCCAGAAAAAATAAGATAATAGAGTTAAAAATATTGTCCAACAATTTTTGGAAGAGGACAGCAATTCACGTTTGTGTGCAGGAAAACAAGAATATGTTACGAAAAATAAAGTAAAGGAACAAAAGCGTATATTAACTGATAGCATGAAAAATTTGCATAAAAAGTTTTTTAAAATCGAGTCAGTTAATGATCAGTTATAGAATTTTTTGTAAACTTCCACTATTTTGGATAACTCAACCAAAGTTTAATGATCGTAATACGTGTTTATGCATCACTCATGCCAATTTGGACTTAATGTTGCAAAGTTTAAACCAGGCACATGTAACTATAATATCTAATTACCAAAAGTTTTTGGAATTAAATTGTTGTAACCGTTAAAATGAAGCTTGTCTAGCACGAAAATGTCAACAATGTGTAACAAAGCATATTAATTATCAAGAATTTGATAATTCTGTTTCTATAATTATAACGCAATGGGAGGCAGTAACAGAAGAAATACGAGACACCAAGTCTAAAGCACCTCGGAAAATACGCAAATATATTAAAAAGACGTCACAGCAAACCCCTCGTGATATTATTACACAGCTGGAAAGTAGTAGTCCAAAAGTAGTTCCGAAATTCTTGAACCATCAGTTAAACAGTGTCCATCAGTATAATGGATTAAAAAAAGCTGAAAGATAACATATCTGTTAAAGAATGTATGATAAATATGGATATCAGCGAGAATCATAATACTAAATATTCTCAGGAAATTCAGGCTTTTCATTTTGGAGGATCAAGAACTCAAATAAGCCTTCACACAGCAATTATCTACATGCGCAACCCAGACGACCATTCTATATATACAACTCGTGCGTGTACTTTCGTAAATAGTTTAGCACACGGACCAGCTGCCGTTTGGGCGCACTTGAAACCAATTTTCAAACTACTGCCCAAACGTATTTCAACCATTCATTTTATTAGCGATGGACCAGTAACCCAGTACAGAAATAAGACAATGATGTATATGTTAGCCTGTCAGTTACAAAGCTTTTTCCTGGAGTGGAATGTTTTGATTGGAATTTTCATGAAGTTGGTCATGGTAGGGGTGCACCCGATGGCGTTGGAGCTATCTATAAAAGAACTGCGGACAAATTTTTTGCTTTGGGAAACGACGTTTCTTCCATAGATTCTTTAGTTAATGTAATTAAAGAGAATTGTTCAGATAGTTCAGATATTAATTAAGACAAATGCCCAAAATATTCTCCCATTTAAAGGAACGTTACAAGTACATCAAATTTGAGGAAACATTTATTTGCCAAATAAGATTATGATGAATTCTTTAAGTTGCTTCTGTAACAAAGACGGTTGTGATCATTACAAATTAGGTGTGCTTAGTTATCGAGTTTCGGAAACTAAAACTTTATCTGTAGAAGATATATATTCTGAATCTGAAGATGATAGTTACAACCAAACTAAAAACGCTGAAATTGCTGGAACTTCAGGGTTATCGAATTTCAAGACTCAGTATTCAACGGGCGATTTTCTGTTGGTCCAATTAAGTGGTGAGAAGAAGAATAAGTATTATAGATACGCAGCTGTTTCATTTCAACTTCACATTCGTTTATTTCATGACCGCGGTAATGTTTGAGCAAAATTTGGTCAAGATCCATCCATTCTAGAAAGCTTTCATTTTTTAGGATCTCAGTATTATTTAAGCAAAATCTGGTAGAATCCAACCGTTTATTTTCCAAAGTCCAGCCGTTTACTTCAGAAGTCTATATTAGAACATAAGGTATCACGTATCCACCAGTGAACCAATTTTTGAAAGTTGCTCTGCTCGTCAAACGACTCCAGCGTAGCCATATTCTTATTTTAGAAATATAGGTACCTACCTAATTTTAACAGTTTGTGACTTTTCTGTAGACAACCATACTTATTTAGATTTTTAGGAGTGGAGAACCGGTGGTCATTTAATTTTATGTAATTTTTATTGCTTCAGACTCCTGGGGATCAATTTTAAAGTGACGTTTATTTATTCCGAAATTTTAAAAGGGTTTGTGTAACATTTAGTCAAAATTCATCAAACCATTTAATTGAATTTTTTGAAAATAGTATTTTGTACAGTAAATAAGTAATTTCATAGTAGTCATAGGTAAAAATAATATTATATGGTATAAATAGAAATACTTATTAATACTTTTCATTCCAAATTTACTTTACATTTCAAATTTATTTTTCTCCAAATGCTAAGCAACTATCTAACATTTTTATGATTTTTTGATAAATTGGCCACAGATTGCTGTATACAGCCACAGAAAATTAATATTTTACGGTTTTTCGTAAATTTCGACGGTTATACAAAAAATTTTGCAAAACCCTTTCTTAGTGAGCGCCTGCGACCCAATGGGCACCTATATGCCAAATTTCAAGTTTGTAGGTATTGTAGTTTTG
Source organism: Brachynemurus nebulosus (assembly GCA_035578155.1). Classification (NCBI taxonomy): domain Eukaryota; kingdom Metazoa; phylum Arthropoda; class Insecta; order Neuroptera; family Myrmeleontidae; genus Brachynemurus; species Brachynemurus nebulosus. Next base: position 42,491,729 of record JAPWDM010000004.1, read on the forward strand.
GAGATTTTGTGATAGATGGGTCAGTGGTATTGCGCATTTATATATATATAGATATATGCATACGTGGGGAGCGCCAAAAGTTCTTGGCCTAACATGATTACACTGATTTAAAGGTGACGTAATGTATACCCACAGAAAGTATTAAGTCTCCAGTAATCATAAACGCAGTGGACGAGTTTACATGTGTTTTATTTATTCTGTTGTGAAAGTGTAACCTCAATATGTCGACCGTTTCAAAAATTTAATATTGTGTAGTCATAAAATTTCTGACAAAAGAAGGACAAACTCCAGCAAAAATTAAGGACAGATTGGATGATGTAACGGTAAGGCTGTGTCAAAGGTTTCGTTTGCGGTACGAGTCCCTCAACGACGATGATCGTTCTGGACGTCCGGCAGATTCGATCACTTCCGAAAACATCGCTCTTGTAGAATCGCTACAAAGAATTTGCTTATTATTATAAAGGCATAGAGATGCTTATCCCACCTTATAATAAGTGTATTAAAATAGAGGACGCTTATATAGAAAAATAAATTCTTTTCACTGTTCTCTTTGTATCTTTTAGTCGAATTTTTCAACTGAAAAAATTAGACTTATACAGCCTATACGATAAGGACGGCGAGAGGCGAGAGTAGGGGCGCTACCCACTTTCGGACCCGTAGAACACGATTATGTAGAGAAAAAAGTCTGATATATATATATATATATATATATATATATATATATATATATATATATATATATATATATATATATCGATAGGGGGCCCTACACACGTCAAAAGGTAGCGGCAATATATATACGTAGGATGCGCCACAAGATTTCGGCCTGAGTATTAAAAATGCCGTGAGCAGCGGGGCCCCATCACGGAAGTCGAATTTTTCCCTTCATCTTTGGTATTGAATGTCTACAAGCAAAATGTGATTGAAAGTCTACAAGCGATTTGTCATTTTGGTGGTTTCAAAACTGATGATGAGTGTCCGGCTGATCGGCGCTTTAAAAAAAGGTTTTAAGTTTTTAAGGGCTGAATCTCAGTAAATTTCAATTTTGTGCCGCTAGCAGTTAGCAGAAAAAAAGCCAACACAATTCGTACGAAGGGATTCCTACCCGTGCTTATCCGCCAATTGCCTTTTTATCTGCTGTCTGTCTTATTTTGTTAACACGATGACGGGTTATGGGGAATCATAACGAAAAGACCAACTGTTATACTATTTTGACAGCTAATCAACTTTGTATGAAATTGTTGACATCGTAAGACGTGGTGTATAAGTTAACAAAGTTCAACTTGACGTCTTACAAAGGAAAAAACTCTAACAAGGAGAAATCAATGTCTATTTCGTTTTATTGATAAAAAAAACGCCGTGAGCAGCGGGGCCCCATCACGGTAGTCGAATTTTCCCCTTCATCTTCGGTATTGAATGTCTACAAGCGAAATGTGATTGAAAGTCTACAACCGAATTGTCATTTTGTTGGTTTCAAAACTGGTGATGAGTGTTCGGCTGATCGAGGCTTTAAAAAAAGGTTTTAAGTATTTAAGGGCTGTATCTCAGTAAATTTCAATTTTGTGCCGAAAACAGGTAGCAGAGAAAAAGCCAACACAATTCGTACGAGGACATTCCTGCCCATGTTTATCCGCTAATTGCCTTTATGTTTTAGTTTTAAATATTAAAAAAGGACCTTAAATAGTAAACTGGAAGGCCTTTATAAAGATATTTTTTCTTTCCAAAAAAATCCAAAATTTCTATTTTATAAATACTAAAAATTCAAAATTCCTAATTTATAAATAAACAGTGACTCTAATAACATTTTTAAATTACTTAATATGTGCGTATTTCATTTGTCATAAAAGTAAGTTCACTTTTTTTTAAATTTTTTAAAATTACTATTCGCCTACTTGTATTTAGAATAAACATAATGCTTTTAAAACACATTTAACAATAGCATTCAATTCCGATGTAAAAATGGGAGAAGTGGGGGGAAAAGTGATGTGGACTCCCTACAAGGTACTAGCTGGATACTAACTGAATACACGTACAAAATTTCAGCCCTCTAGGTTTCCTTATGGAGTCTCTAGACGTGTTAGAAAACAAGCAAAAAAATTAAGGAAATATTCGCGTAAAAATCGTGGGGGTAAGGGTTAAAAGTTGAAACCTCCAAAAAACAGTGTCTGGCTATTAGCTTAACCTGTACACCAAATTTCAGCCCTCTAGGTTTATTTGGGGAGATTTTGACCCGAACGAAACTGTTAAAAAACAAGAAAAATCATGTTCTTTTGGTTATAAAAATGGTGGGGGTAGGGGTTAAAAGTCGAGACCCCCAAAAGGCACCCCCTTGATACTAACTCAATCCGAATACAAAATTTCAGCCCTCTAGGTTTATTCGGGTGACCTGTGCGAGTGGTACAAACTTCGAAAACGTCGAAAATGCATGAAATTGTAGCTTAAAAATGAGGGGGGTGGGGGTAAAATATTAAAACCTCCAAAAAGCACAACCTAGGTACGAACTTTATCAACACACCAAATTTCAACCCTCTACGTTAATTCTGGGGGGCTGGGGGCCTGTTAGATCCAGCGAAAATCGTTTTTCCCCCCTCTACTCCCACCGTATCATCCTAGGAAGCTGAATTTTGGATATGTTGTAGATAATTGACCGAAACATTATTTAAAACCGGTTTGGAAAAGTTTTATTGCTTTTCCGCCCCCCACCACCCCCTTAAAGGTCGGGTCCGAAAAAAAATTTGCCCAAAATTTGACCCCACTTTGATAGTATTGTTGTGCATCGGAATAAGCCCCACTTACCAAATTTCATCTCTTAACTTCCATAGGGGGGCCCTACACATATTAAAAGGTTGCGGGAAAATATATATATATATATATATATATCAGACATCTTTTTTTTTTACATAATCGTGTTCTACGGGTCCGAAAACGGATAGCGCCCCTGGTCTCGCCTCTCGCAGCTCTTATCGTATAGACTGTATAAGTCTAATTTTTCGGAGAAAATTCGACTAAAAACAAACAAACGGTAGATAGTGTTGGACTTTTGTAAATTTAAACTAGTTTATCGTAGTTATAAACGTATGTAATTATATTATTTTAGAAATAAGGCAGATGCTTTACTTTACGGTCCTTTTTATACATAAGTAATATATGTAGTACCGAACATGGCATGCATTTGTATTGAAATATTACTATATTCTTCCAACTAAAATTTTTCCATAAAAATATAAGTTATAGAGTACTAAGAGACAAATTATTGAACAAAAAATGGTGGGTCTCGCTAACGCGTAAGTGTCAAAAAAAATTTGCTTAAATTTAAAAATTTAAAAAAAATAGTATAATAAAGGGATATAACGTTAATTTTTTTTTTATTACTTCGTCTAAGGTGGGTACACAATATATATTAAACTCAAATGAATCCGTTCAGTAATTTCATCAAAAAAAAATTTTTTTGAAAATTTTTGTCTGTTTGTGTATTCATAAACTATTAGCTTCGGAGGGTTGAAATTTGGCAGGAATATATCTGGGGCTAAGAAGTATTATTTCCTATAAAAACAATCAATTTTGCGTCAAGGGCCGTTTTCCCTATCTTAGCCGGCTATGTCCTTTACTGAAATTTAGCCCTTGACAACTTAACGCTTTTTTTAAAGCCCCGATCAACCGGATACTTATCATCAGTTTTGAAAACACCAAAATGACAATCCGCCAGTACCCTTTCAACCATATTTAGATATCGTAAAAATACCGAAGATGTAATGAAAAATTCGACTTCCGTGATGGGGCCCTGCTGCTTACTGCGTTTTTATTTTCATTCTCCTTAATATATACTAGGCGTTCCAATATATACAAACACGAAACTGTTAGAGGATTATGGTCAATATAGTATTTCCGGCCTTTACAAAAGTTGTTAGGTACGAAGGGGGACATTAAATGGTGACCTTAAATTTGACCTTGACCTTCATTTTCAAGGACATTTGGAGGTCAGGTCGTATTTTTCAAATGGAAAGACCTATTTTTTTATTTTGGATTCTGAAAAAGCCTGAAATTTCACGGCGAAAATGCTATAAACGAATTTTTTTATTATTGGCTTTAAGAGGTGTAAAGGCCATCAAAGAATAATAAAAAACTAGATTTAAAGGAAAAACCTAACTTTAAAATGTCGGCATCTTTTGGAGACGTAAAATAAGAGCATCTGTTGGTTTTTAATGGCCTTTGAAAGTCATTCTAAGGTCAAAATCCAAAAAATTGACACTAAAAAGTTACGAAAATTTTTTTTCGAAACTAATAAATTTCTTAATTCAAAAATAACAAATTAAAGGTCAATAAAAAAAATTCGTTCATAGCCCTTTCGCCGTGAAATTTCACGCTCTTTCAGAATCCGAAATAAAAAGTAGGTCTTTCCATTTGAAAAATACGACTTGACCTCAAAAGGTCAAATTTAAGATCAACATTTAATTTCCTCCTTCGTACCTAACAACTTTTGTAGAGGTCATTTTTTGATAGGTGGCACCTCTGGCGAGACATTTAGATACATAGATTAAAATGGCCCACCCCATATATATATATATATATATATATATATATATATATATATATATATATATATATATATATATATATATATATATGTATATGTGTATATATATATATATATATATATATATATATATATATATATATATATATATATATATATAAATTATTTGTGCAGCAATCTAGTTTATTGAACAGCAAAATTTATCAGCTTAGAAATCTTTTAATAGCCAGAAAATTATTTCAAAAGCAATTAAATTATCTTGTCAGCATAATAATACAATCTAGCATACGAAAACAGTAAAATACCCCTGTCGCAGCATCCTGCATAACATAGCGAATTTCCATTTACAAAAGTACGTTTTTCTCGGAAACTAGTTGATATAGAGTAATTGTAAATAAAAACACCTTCTTTATGTGATTTTTCCGCCTCATTCCGCCAAATTTTTTTCACGAAAAATGTCCAAAACCCCGTAAACGTTTTCACGAAATTTCTTAAAAATAAGATATTTCGTTCTTGAGTTATCGTGCGGACACATTTATATATATGTTTACTAAGTGTCCGCACGATAACTCAAGAACGAAACATCTTATTTTTAAGAAATTTCGTGAAAACGTTTACGGGGTTTTGGACATTTTCCGTGAAAACAATTTGGCGGAATGAGGCGCAAAAATCACATAAAGAAGGTGTTTTTATTTACAATTACTCTATATCAACTAGTTTCCGAGAAAAACGTACTTTTGTAAATGGAAATTCGCTATGTTATGCAGGATGCTGCGACAGGGGTATTTTTTTTTCAGAGACTTACCAATATGTAATATGAAAGTTTTATATGGTACATTAAAATAGACAGGTCTTACTTTATTTATGAATTTTTTCGTTAAAAATAAAGCTACAACACGTACTTTTTCTGTACTTTGTTTTGAAAATTTTTCTTAACTGTCCAATAACTATACCATTTACCCTACATAGCTAATAACCAAGGAGTCAGACTAGAATGTCTATGTCTCTGTTCCACTTGTAATCAGTGGGTGACGTAAAATCTCTCCACTATGTTGTGTAGGTACACACTGTTTGCAATTGTGTTAGTTTGTTGTTTGCTTCTGTGTGCGTATTCACACACACTACTACAAAACACGTATTATGGGACAGACCAACCGGTCCAATTCAAGTAACAATGTCTAACAATGTATTACAATGCACTCTGCGTTTGGCGACGGACACCGACTCACTACATGCCTTAAGCTGTGACAGGCCTACAAATGGCTCCAAGCGAATTACACTTTTTTGATATTAGTTGGCTTCTAGTGTTCTATGCTAATAAATTAACCTAGAATAATAATTCAAAAACCTTTTTTATGTGATTTTTTTCCGTCCGGAATTAAGATGTTTCGTCTTGAGTTATCGTGCGGATATATATATATATATATATATATATATATATATATATATATATATATATATATATATATATATATATATATATATAGTGCGTTCGTAATATTTTGAAGTGTCAATGACCTGAAAATTATCATATCTAGTGTATTTCATTTTTTGAAGTGATACCTCCTCCGCTCAAAAAAATCGGATGGAGGGTCCAGAACTGTCCAATTCCGCTACTGACCTTTTTTTCTTATTTTCTCAAAAACTACCTAACCTAGAATAATAGTTCAAAAACCTTTTTTTTGTGATTTTTTTCCGTCTTTGCAATGGTGTAAAAAAATGTGGCAAAAACTTGTAAATTATAGCAAATTTTGGCAAAAAACTAATTTTTTGCAAGAACAAAAACCATGTTCCTGGCATCCGACGTGTCTGGCTGAAGAACTCATCCAAGATTTTTGGATTTCCAACGTTCTCACCCAATTTGGTAAACCTAGGACATTTCGTTCGAGAGTTATCGTGCTGATACATAAATACATACACATATATATATATATATATATATATATATATATATATATATATATATATATATATATATATATAATTTTAGTGAATATTATTTTTGGTTTCTAGGGACCTTAAAACAAATTTCTGCCATATTCCCGGGCTCAAGTCGTGTCATGAGACCTACTGGAATAGCTGAATTTCTGGAAATTCGCTAAAAGATAACTGAGCAGCCAAAAGGATAATTAAGCGTTAAAAACGATAATTCATCAGCAAAAACAATTACTGAACTGCAAAAAAATTACTGACCAGGTGATGCACCCAGAGTGAAATTTTGATGAAACTTGGCTGGTGTAGAATAGGCAAAAATAAGGGACTAAGGGATTTTTTTATCGGCAATCATTCACGTTTACGGGATAAAGTCAGCCCTTGAAGTTAGGGGTTCAAATTGTATTTCTTAAGATATGTCTATTAAGAACTATAAGAGATAGAGGAAAATTTTAAATTTATGAAATATTACATTTTGAAAAACCTATTTATGTGTATAGGGTAAACCAGGGCCGGGTTCATAATAGGGGCTGGAAGGGTGTAAACGGGCCAAATTTTTTTGTACAGCCTTAGTGGTTCAGTGTTTCAAATTTTGAACATCATAAGTAGACAAAGCACCAAACATTAGAGGATACGAGTTTTTGCGTTTTTTCGAAATATGCGTGGTATCTAAAATATGTAAGGAAGAAAAAGTAGGATAAATTATATTGCATTATTATTGATTGCTAATGCCTTCTGTATTCTTTTTTTGTGTGTGTTTATTTCGTCATGAAAATGTAAATTTTTACTTTTCGATAATGATTCATGTATTTTTCGGTACTTACTCAATTGGTAATTTAGTCATGTGTATATTTGGTCACTCCTATTTTATATTTTTACACATGTTTCTACCAAAATTCATTGGTCTATAAGTGCTAATAAATGTTCGAGATATAAGTTCGTAGGTCAAAATAACCAAATCCGTTTAGGAAAAGTGATTTAATTCCTAGATGTGTTTAGTTTTTAATTTTATTAAGAATTAAAAATGAAACTTTTTAAATTAATAATTGCAAAAATGATACAAATCAGAAATGTCACCGAAAATTTGGTAGTGCCAAATTTTAATTTTTCCTAAAAAATAAAAGTTGCTTCAGAAAATGTGACTTATTTCCCACATGTGATTTTTTCTTAGGTTGTATTCCCATTTTCGATTTGTAAATTGTTCTGCGATCAACCGATCCATCGCGTTCGACGGGTTGTACATGTACACCACTTGCATATATAGTTTATTTATCAAAACGACGGGGTTTAAGTAAACAAATGCATTTTTCCTTTGTGCGCTTCCTTATTTTAAAATAATTTTTTGGATCAACTAAATATTTTGATATATAAAATTTGGTTCGCCAATACAAAACTTTGGGAATTTCTGCTGTAAAATATCATCAACAGTATATCTCTATTTTATATGCAAGAGCCTAATAAATACATTGACCCAATTTGCCACCAAATTATCAAAATTCTGATAATATTTCAGTTAGAATATACAACAATCTATTATTATGACGTGATCAGGTAGAAACGATCACAAACTGGGCTTTGCAATGTGGTTTGCGTGAATTTCTAATAGTCTAAGGCTTTTAGAATATTAGGAAGGTTAAGGGAAAGTTTAGTCACAGTCCAAATAATATTCATTCTTGATGTTTTCTGGGTCGCTGAACACGAATTTAAGGTTTGTTGGCAGATATTTTGTCCGGAACATTGATTAATTTGCGAAAAAAGTTAAATTTTTGTTAATTTTTTAGGTTTTTAACCTTAATCTTAGTAAGTATGCATTTTCTCGGAAAAGTTGTCCTTTACAAAATTAAAGTAGACAAAATTTCCTACAAATTTTGTACATATGTAACAATTCTTTATACGGCCAACCGCTACGCCGCTAGAGCGCACTAAAAACGGCCAGAATTTTTAAAAATAAAAAAAAATACGATGGTGTTTTTAGCAGAAAAAAAAAAACTAGCAGAAAAATATCACAACGTCAAGACCATGCGTTAAAAATATTGTTTGAGAATAATAAAACGATATTTGAACAACCGACCTTAGCACATATCGACCAACTGAACTACCAACATCGCATTTCATTTATACTATGTACGTACCTACTCAAAACATATTGAATGATCCAAAATGATCTAATAATTTTGTTTCAAAATAAAACGCAAAATTTACAAAACTACCAACACAGCGTTTTGAAATCCACATCGATACTTCATCCAACTAATAAAGTAATATACTGTCAAACGGAACTATTTGAAAACGGTGGGGCTATTTGGAACAAAAAAAAGATCTAAACTCTTAAAAAAGAATTTTAAAAAAGATTTAAACTCTTAAAGAACATCCCCTATTAAAGACGCATTAACGTTAATAATCGTTCAGAAATCAAACAGATATAAGAGTTTAAATCTTTTTCTCTTTTTTGTTCCAAATAGCCCCACCGTTTTCAAATAGTCCCGTTTGACGGTACAAGAAAAATTTAGAAAATTTTTCGCACCTTAAATATTGGAAAATAAATGATAAATTATGAAAATTGCCAAATTTTGTATCGCGCATACATCAGTTACCGTAAATTAGGACCAACATTTCGGAAAAACGGCTAGCCGTGTATTTCCTGTTGGCATACTCTTTTGTTTCGATTAATAATAACAACCAGCGAAAATTTGAACCGGATCCTATGCATGGTTTCCTGGAAATTAACGGCAAAAAAATTTTTGTTGAAAAAAGCCCCTATAAAACATCATTGGAAGACAAATTTCGGGAAAACGGCTAGCCGTGTATTTTCTGCTGGCATGGAATTTTTTTACTTATTATATTGATAATAACCAGCGATAATTTTAACCAGATTCTATACGTCGTTTTCTGGCAATTGACGCCCAAAAAATTTTTTTGTGTAAATGAGCGTCTATAATAATGGTGGTTTGAAGTCAAAGGACCCCTTCGGATAAGATAAGTGAATCTGCCTAAGGCCCAACCTGGGTCGGGAGTGCCATGGTAGCGTGCGCCCTTGGACATGTATTCCATAGCTGCAATATAATGTTCAGTTTTGAGCTTTTCCCGATATTTGCAAAAATTTCTAAATGACCTATAAAAGCACACAGAACGCGACCTTGGACCACAATGAGACATATATTTTTGAAATCTACGCCTTTGAGTTAGTAAATATATGTGTAAAAATATTTCGCAAAATTGGGCTAAGTAAGGCTAATTTATGGATTTAAATACAAGGGGGTCTAGTGACACTCGGTGCTGCAGCCACCTTAGTGGGCTTGTTTAGCCATAAAACATGGTGACGTATTTCTGGCAGCCTTAAAAGAAGCAAGCGTGTGCGACTAAGGCTCATTACTAGTGTTTTCATTAGTATGGAAAAACATGACCGCCGTCACAAAAAGGTAAACTGAAAAGTTAAAAACAAGTTATCCTTGAATTTTGATCGCTATTATTGAACAGTTTGGTTAAGGGCACATGCTTCTGAAGGTTCCTTACCTCCAACTTATCTTTACACTAATATGATGAGAACCCTTTCAAAAAACCCTAAACAAGTGTACTAATGTGTTTTTAGTTGAACTGTTACTGATGTAGTCGTTTACATAAAAAATAAAGATTATTAAGACTGTGACTAAACGGTCCGCTAACTAGCTTTTTTTTTAATAAATTAACTAGCCTATAAAGACTATTTTGATTATTAAATTCAGTGATTTCATTTTCCACATTGATAGATATTGTTTAAAATATACTAATACAAAAAATTAAGGGAACAAAAAAAAAATTTTAATTTTTTAGTGATTTTTGAAGGGCAGTATTTACGTGAAAAATGGTCGTATCGAGCATTTTGAAGCTCCAAGATTCTAGTTTTGAGATCTTTCATCCAAAAAATTGTAGGAGTGACAGTTATCGAGCAATTCTAAGGAATAACATAAAAGGAATAACAAAAAAATGTTTGTAAATAATAAACAAATACTTTACTTTGCAAAATACCACGCTCAAATAAAGTAATGCTCAAATCTATTAATATTAAAAAAATGTTTTCTTAGTTTTCAAATTTAATGGATAAAAAATGCTGAACTGTGAAAAAAGTTGAAAAAAAAAAAGATTGAATTTTTCATTCAATTTTGTTCATTCAATTTTGCTCCTTTAATTTTTTTTCTGACATTTTGAACAAAAGGTTTAGGAAAAACAGTTAATAGATCAATCGGTCGATCTACAGGGTTATTGGGAGTATAGTGACGTATAAAAATTCCTACAAATATTAAATTCCCCATCAATACTTGCAAGGATGTAGACAATTTTTCGCAACAAGGAAAACAGCTCCTTTTTTTCATATATTTCAGGTTAAAATTAAAGATGAAAAATTTTTTTTCGTGAAGTACGTAGCATAGCCTTGTAGGAAAATTATTCCAGGTTCCAAAACTGCCCTTCAATTTTCCGTCCGATCTCTGGTTACTGAGATATCGATAGTTAAAGCAAAAAGGATCAAAGTTGGATATCTCCGGAACAATTCAACGTAGAGAAAAATTTTAAAAAGGAATTTGAAGCTGAATAAACAAGCTATCGATTCAGTACCATGACTTTACTGTAAAAAGATTTTTCAAGCCCGTAGACCGAAAAAAAGAGCAAAAATTTTCAATTTTCAATTTTTGTGTTATTCCTTAGAATTACTCAATAACTGTCACTCTTAAAATTTTTTGGATGAAAGATCTCAAAACTAGAATCTTGGAGCTTCAAGCTTTTTTTATCATCTCGATACGACCATTTTTCACGTAAATACAGCCCTTCAAAAATCACTAAAAAATTAACCCTTGTTCCCTAAATTGTTCCCTTAATTTTTTGTAGTAGTATATAATTTATGTAAATATAATTAGTCATGATTGACAGATACTGTACAAACTTATGTATAGGTAAATATTATGTATTAATACCTCAGTGTAGAAAAGATCGACAAATCCATTAGATAGAGGGACAAGAAGATGAAAGAAGGTCATCCCATTGGATGGATAGTCTACTTGTGGTCAGTCGTTGGGCGCACATGTTCTTTTCAATATTTATTATGACAGGAAGGTAGCTCTTATATTGTATAATAATTAATTTTCAAAATAGCCATTTGACATTGTGCTTGTGTATGCCTGTCTAACCATACATAAAAGCCCACGAAAAGGAATAAAAGAAAATTTTGTTTTCAGAATAGATGAAAGTACAAGTGTAGATATAACCTATGCAAGAATAATTATGCCTTCAATTCAATGCGAAGTTTAGGATGGTCACTTCTTTACTAAGAAGATAAAGCACCCTTGATAGATTTGACCGTTATACTTTATGGTAATCCATTTGAAATAAAAAAAAATTTTAATCTGAAAATCATTTAGTATCTGCAATGTAAAAAATGTCTTTTATTTTAAGTATAATAAAAAAATTTTAGGTAAAAAAATAAAGTATAATCAATCAAATAAAGTACATTTTCCTACGTTTTTAGTTGATCTTTTCCTACGTATTTTCTAATATTTTTACCTATTTTAAATCTTTCAAATGTGTGGATTTTAAAAAAAATTACTGAATAAAAGTACATTGACATTGTAAGAAAGGTAAAAATTTAACAAGAATTTGCAGCTGTATTGGTAGACTCAAAGCAGAGAGTAAAGTGTATTATTATTTTTTACGTTATACATACACTGAAACACCGAACGGCAAGTCACTTTTCTCTAAAAGAGAAAGTGCATTTACATTAATTTTATATATAGTCTAGTCTAGAAGAGCCATTTTAGTGAAATTCTCATAGAGGACACCAAAAATTATGATTTTGGTGTCATTCGATTCGTATTAACTTCTAGAAACTTTTTGAAATGCGCTCATAAAAATTACAATTGTTATAAACAAAAGAGTGAAAAAAAAGTGTTTTGGTTTTTTGAAAAATCTCAAAAACTATTAAAGATTTTTGAAATTAAAAAAAAAGATCTGAAAAGAGCAGGAAATTTCACAAAAATAAGTCCCGACTACCGAAACTGTATCTCCAAAATTTATAATTTTAACAGAGCCCTAAAGTTATTGCTAAAATGGGGTGTTTGGCGTTCTCGCGCGCCGCGTCATTCAAACACGGTAAACAAAAAAAATAATTTAAATATATTAAATATCAATATTAAGGAATGAAAAAATTCACGTACCTTCGGAATAAGTTGATAAACAATAATCCGTGCAAAAAAAATTTTTATATGTATTTTTCCATTAGTTATGCTATTGTTAATTAACAAAATTTTTGAAACCGAAAGTTGACATAGAAACCTTAATAATTATTTAACTAAAAAGCTCAAATTTTTTTTGCTTCGTAGAATTGTTCTGAAGAGGTGAAAAAATAGATTCGCGTTGAAAAAATCAAAAATTTTTAATTTTTCACTTATTTATAAACAATCAATTGCATTGAAAAATGAGAAATGTTGATAAAGCATTTGTTTTTTTTTTTTTTAAATCTTAATTATTTCGTTTTTTTCTCATTGAGCGCCCCCTGAAAATAATTTTTTAAATTTTTTAATGCTATTATTTAAAAAAATTGTTATAAACAAATGCGTTGTTTTTGAGACAATGGAAAATTTTTTTTTGATTCGAAGGATCAAAAAATATTGCGACTTTTAAAAGAAAAATCGTTTCTTAAAAAAAAAATTTTTATTGCTCAAAAATGCATTTGTTAATAAACAATTTTTTTGTGTCATTTATTATTAATATTAAAGATCCGTTTCTTTTTTTTTTTTTAAATCATTATTTATATTGCTCTTTCATATTCCGAAGAAATTACAATTTTTTATTTATATTCAATAAGTTTATTTAATAGACAATTTGTTATAAATAAATAAATATTTACGTTTAATTTTTTTTTAAGCTGCCGTAATAAACAAAAGCAACTATGTGTCATTTGGTTTATAAATTTTTTTTTTTTTTTTTTAGAAAATTTTAATAATAGTGGTCGAAAGCTGAAAGAAAATATTGAACGTACAAACAGAAAAAATATTTAAAATTTTCCAAAAAATAGACAAAAAATTTTTTATAAACCAAATGACACAGCTGCTTTTGTTTATTACGGCAGTTTAAAAAAAACTTAAACGTAAATATTTATTTGTTTATAACAAATTGTTTATTAAATAAACACCCCAAACACCCCATTTTAGCAATAACTTTAGGGCTCTGTTAAAATTATAAATTTTGGAGATACAGTTTCGGGAGTCGGGACTTGTTTTTGTGAAATTTCCTGCTCTTTTCAAATCTTTATTTTAATTTAAAAAATCTTTAATAGTTTTTGACATTTTTCAAAAAAACCAAAACATTCTTTTTTTTCACTCTTTTGTTTATAACAATTGCAATTTTTATGAGCGCATTTTCAACTTTTTTAAAAAGTTTCTAGAGGTCAATACGAATCGAATGACATCAAAATCATAATTTTTGGTGCCCTCTATGAGAATTTCACTAAAATGGCTCTTCTAGACTAAACTAATATAGTAGTTAATCTGTGCCGATATTTAGAAAAAATGAAAAATATCACAACTATTTGTACTTACGTTGACACAAGTCAAAAAAAAAAATAAATAAGTAAATAAATTTCGTTTATGGAAAGAAAATTTTTTATTAGTAAAACACGTGCGAAAACAAAAAATGTGTGAATGATTTAGTCAACCATACAGCCTCCAGTATTCCAACGATAGATTTAAATGGTAAACATTATGAAATAAATGGAGAGTTGTCTACAAATAGAATAGATAGGCCATAGTGATTATAGGCTACTAGGTAGCAAGATCATTGTGACTATAGACCACTCGGTAGCAACATCACAGTGATTATGGACCACTGGGTAGTAAGATCCTAGTAATTATGGAGCAGTCGGTAGCAAGATCATAGTGATTATGGACAAATGGGTAGCAACATCATATTAATTATGGACCACTGGGTAGCAACATCATAGTAATTATGGACCACTGGGAAGCAAGATCATAGTATCACTGAATAATAAAATCATAGTAATTATGGATCACTGGTTTGTAAAATCATAGGGATTTTAGACTCTTAGGTAGCAAGATTATAGCAGTTATCACATCAAAGCAGTAAGTAATAGTAAACAGAATGTATAAATTTACCTACTTTATCTATTTATTCCACTATTGTATTTTTCAGTTCTATTTATGCGTTAAACTTACTCCTTATACTATTTAGGAGTTATCCATAAAATACGTACTCAAATAGGCAGAGGGGGTGGTATGTGTGTGAGCGAAAAACGAACCATTATATTAGAAATGACATAGTTAGATGAAATAAAAAAAAGAAAAAAACGATTTTTTTTCAAAATTGCAGTCGACGTGCAAAAAAAAAAAAAACATTTTTTGTAAATTACTATAAATTTTTTCTCTGGAAAAACTTGGGTTTTGTGACGTAATGGCTCTTTACCGCTTTGGTATTCCTCTTACATGGTTTTTTATTTTAAACAAACTGAAAAATAAGCTCAAATGCTTATGTTTATTTGATCTCTTTTTAATTATGTGTCAAATTCTGTAAAAGAGAAGATTACTTAATCATGATCTACACCATCTACAGTTAGAATAGAATGCTAGTGATAAAATTTTTATTTCATATGTGTAATTTTGAGATACAGTTATCCATATCAAACGATGGGTACTCAATGTTATATTTAATCATATAATAACGAATATTGAAAAGGGCAAGTGAACGATAACACAAAACCACAAGAATTGTTTATTTTAAAACCGAAACTCGCCAAAAGGTACTAATAAAAATAGGATAAAGTTCACGGTAAAATATTAATCGGATGTTTCAAAAAGTTATTTTATATTTACTAAAATATTTTATTATTGTAAAATATACCTGGTGTTTCAAGCAACTAAGAACATATAAATTTTAAGACAGGGAAAATTTGTTGAGATCAAGGGGTGCTTTATTTTATTATTATTAAATATTTAGCAAAATTTTAAATATATCGCGTCAAAATAATTTTTAGAAGTATTAAAACACAATAGCAGTAAATTTATTGAGATAACTATAAGTAAATCTTAATCTAATCTTGAAATTTTTATTAACAAATAATACTGCTTAGTAGGAAATTGGACACCTATTGTTTTGCTTTTAAATTTACCTTTTTGCAATTAAAGAAAATTTTAATAACTATGGATACCTATATAAAAATGATACCCATAAAAAAAAGCATACTTGATCCCAAAAATTTTTTCCCATGTTAAATTTTGTATGTTCTTACTTCGCTGAAACAGACTGTATAAGTATAATCTGTATACCAAGGTGAGGTTTTTTTTAATGCAACTAAATTGGAAAATTATTAAGTAATATTAAAATAAACAAGAGACTACTGGTGAGAAAAAGGGAACTTTTCTTGTTGAAAAGCATTTTAAAAAAAAAAATAAAACCGACTTCAAAATAATAATAATTACGTAATTAATCAAGGCATATTAAATAATGATTACACAATTAATCAAGGCATAAATATAAAAATAAAATTTTCCAGTTTTTAAAGTTGGTACCTTGGCAGGTTCTCTTACAGAAACCTTGTTACGACTTTTACTATCTCTAAATAATCTCAAAATAGGCAATTGGCACCAACTTCAAAGACTGGAAAATTTTATTTTTATATTTATGGCTTGATTAATTGCGTAATCATTTTATATTTTTCGGTTTTATTTTTTCGGAAGTCGGTTTTATTTTTTTTCTTAAAAACGGTTTATTTTTCCCGTTTTGAGTGCCCCAGAACCTCTTACAAGGAAAGATCTTGAAGTGATAATTCCCGAATCTGAATTTAAAATATTAACGATATATCCTAAAACAACAGCTTAAACAACAATGCTGACAATTTAGATTTTGCTTGTGTCGGTTTTGTTTTTAAAATAATTCCATTTGCTTGTATCGGTTTTGTTTTTAAAATGATTCCATTTGCCTGTGTCGGTTTTGTTTTTAAAATAACCATTTCCAGTATTAACCAGAGCTTTTGGAATCGATATAAGCCCCTTAATGGAAAACTTTCTTTAAATTTATGGAATACTTTCGTTTAAATATTGTTTGTAGAGTACAATTACAACGAGTAAAAACGGTTTAAATAGTTATATCTAAAAAAAATATTATAGGGAAAATATAAACTGCACATGTAAGAATTTACATTAAGATTTAAGTTTTTAATTGTAGCGTTACGGCTTTTAACAAAAAAAGGTGAACTAGTATTTTCGATGCCGTTTTCATATTTTATATTAATATTTTGATTGGTCAAACCATATTCATCTTATTTCAAATTTTACCCCCAATTTTATTGTAAAGACCTCTCCAATAGGTCCGACCCTGGATTTGAGTACGTCGGTAGAAAGACCTTTAAAATTAAACGCTTGTGTCAAATTAAACTTTTTTTCTAGCTGTTATAGTTTTCGAGTAGTTTTAAAAAATTTAATTTTTACCCTTATTTTCAGACTCGATTTCACCCCTTAAATGGCTTTTATGGCAGATAAAAAAAATGCGTCCCTATTATTTTTATTGGTTCTGTATATTTATCAAGTTTGGTTAAAATCGGAAGTCATCACTTCAAGACCTTCGTCATTAAGCACTTTTGTCGCATATCTCCGAACTCCTTGGTTAGATATTGATCAAATTTATATGGAACCACCTCGGAAGTATATCCTTTCAAACAAAAAAAGAATCATCGAAATCGGTTACCATATACCGAGGTTATAAAGTAACATACCCAAAAAAAAATAGAGTCGAATTGGGAACCTCCTCTTTTTTTGAAGTCGGTTAAAAATAGAGGGAGAGAAGTAAAACAAAGGATTCTATTACGACGATTCTAGAATATCGCAAAGCTAATAATTTCGCTTTTTTCGGTTACTTTTCCACGCACATTAACTCACAAATAGTTAACAATTTTTCTATTTTAGCAAAAATAATTTTTAAATTTGGCTACACCAGTTACTGGACTCGACACGAATTTATATAATCCCATTTATTTGTCAAATACTTGTGTTCGTGTGAATGTGTAATGCAAATAGGTTAGTTTGTTGTTAAAAACCTTATATAAATGCAGCATGTATAGTTCCAAATGTTAAATGGACGGCGAAATTAAGAATACTAGTCTACAACATCCAACAGGACAGATATACCATATAAATATATAGAAGTAAAGAAATTGTAGCAATTGTAGCAATTGTAGCAATTGGACAAGTTCATTATTTATTATATTACCAAATAGTTTGGTCCATCTAGCATTGAGATAGTGATAAGCGCATATAAATTTAATATAATTGGATAATTTGAGAGTTTGTCACAATGAGGTAAATTCTTGGACACATGAAATATAAAAATATTATTATTTTAGACAAAAAGTAGACTACATTTTCTGCCACAGATATCTCGAAATTCCAATAATATGAGCCATTTGTAAACGTGAATACCATGTGGCGGTTCTCTTGTAAATTTGCCACATTGGGAGTAGCTCAATAAAACTAATTTTTCCAAAATTCTTATTATATATTACGTTACTCTACCGGACAATGGTTTGTTAATGAATCTCTGAATGAAAATTGAGCTAGTACAGCTGGTTCCATGGTGAGACTTGAACTTGGGATTGTGAAATTTGTTTGAAGGTCCGTAGAACTCAATATATATATATATATATATATATATATATATATATATATATATATATATATATATATATATATATATATATATATATATGTATATATCGCTGCTCTAGTATTGCTCTGTTCTATATCCACTTTTTCTACTGCGAAGTGGCGAATGGCGAATTCTAGGTGTTGCGATTTGAAAGTTTAAAAATTCATATCTTATTTATTTTACATTTTATTACCAAACAGAAAATAATTTTTTACTTGTAAATAAGTTAGTTGTCATACAATACAATTTCATAGAAATCTGACCTCGAATTTCGGAGTAAAATGATAATTAAGATTCTCATGATTGAAAAAATTGAACTATAGATCCATATTCCCTTAGTATTGTTTTGTACTTTCAGTTTATAGTTATTGGTTTGTACTATAAGCGTGGATATAGAACAACACAAGATTATTTTTTCCGGCTGTTACATATAGGAATGAGAAAATTGTAATACATAAAGTGACTAGCTTAAAAAAATTTTATTCAGTGTTTGATTTAAGGTAGTTGGTCGATAAAACGATTTTTTTAAAGGATTTTAACGAAACTTCTCTAGATATTTATTTAATTCAATACCAATAATACGAGCCTATTTTTGTTCTTTTGAATAAAATGAAAACGTGTCAAAGGAATTTGATAAAAATTTAATATACAAGGTGGTCCAGAATTATGTACCGTAATTGCTAGAGCTGGTAGTACGTTCAAAAATAATGGTACCTGTTCATGTACACTTTTTTTCAAAACTCAATAATAAGGGAGATACAACTCTGTAAAGGGGTGAAACGAAAATCATTATTTCTTAAATATTTTCCAAACGCTTTTGAATAACGGATTGAT
The DNA here is from genome assembly GCA_035578155.1 of Brachynemurus nebulosus. Taxonomy (NCBI): domain Eukaryota; kingdom Metazoa; phylum Arthropoda; class Insecta; order Neuroptera; family Myrmeleontidae; genus Brachynemurus; species Brachynemurus nebulosus. The sequence continues at coordinate 42,510,708 of JAPWDM010000004.1, forward strand.
ATTTTAGGGGTACTTATTTTGCGTCATAAGGATTAAATTTATGTCAACACTTATTCCGCCACTCATGATTAAGGGGTGGTTTTGGGTGGTAGGTGTGAGTTATCACGTCTTTCCTTTTTTGACTTGCAATTATTTAGACAAAATCCTTGATAATATGATTCCTCAGACAATTTCACGCAAAAAAGGTATACTTGTTACATTTCGATAAATATTACCGTTTTCGAGTAATTTAAAGTAGAAGTATCTATTTCCAAATTATCCCCTAATCATAAGTGAGGGAATAATTGATACCATAAATTTAATTATCTTAATGTTCATACGCACCCCTAGATTATGAATCGAGTAATCAAAAGCGCCCAAAATTGTTTTTAAAAGAAGAAGTTAGTTTCGTTTCACCCCTCTACATTTTACCCCTCTGCTTTTTCTCCCTTATTATTGAGTTTTGGAAAAAAGTGTAGATGAAAAGGTACCATTATTTTTGAACATACTATCAGCTCCAGCAATTACGGTACATAATTCTGGACCACCCTGTATTATAAAATACAAAGTTACAAACCATATTTAATAAGAAATAAAAATTATTCACCGCGCCGTTTTTAAATATAATTTAAAAACTTCATTTTACAACGTTTTTACAACGCTTTTTCAATAATGTTTTTATATTGCTACAACATAAGGGCGCGGAAATTAAAAAAACAAACAAGTGGTATACAAATATAATCACTGAAGAATATTAATACATTATTAAATTTTTAATAAAAGAAAATTTTTATTTTGAGATATACTTTTGTACCTGACTATCTCAGAGCAACTACGTTAACAAAATTTAAAGAAAATTAACACAAACTTATTTTCTATGTGTGGACGTAAATTGAAACATAGGCAAGAACTTTTTGGGAAATATCACGTTAAGATTTGTATAAAAATTAATTCTAGAAACCGATTACTATTTTAATGTGACGTTTTTAAAAAAGATGTTTAAAAAAACGAGCTTCTACTGGTAGCATATAGTTGAACATTGATTTATCTCTAATTGTCTCTAGAATCTAGATACCTCTGACTTCGTTTCGATTTCAGTTAGTTTTTCAAGAAATAAAGAAGTAAGGTCATTTAATAGATTCGGCCGTCCGAATTTGGATAGGAATACGGTTTTTCCGTTTATATTCATCATTTAAGCGTATATAAGCATTGGTTTATCTCGTTTTATACATATTAAAGTTTAATTATCGAAAACTTCATGTAATCAAAATTTTTATACAAATTTGCAATTTTATGAAAATAAAAAAAAACCCTTAGATGTTAATTGGATAATTTCAATTTTTTGTTTTGATCTTTTATTAAATTAAGATTTCTGAATAAACTTAGATTTCTAAATAAATTAAGATTTTTAGGTAAACTAACTGTCCAATTTTTCATGTAAAATTTAAAATATAATTAATGTGTTAAACTTTGCTATGGTAACTTTTAGAGAATTTATGAGAATTTGTTTTTAATTTGTGGATAACTTTCCATAAACATTTTTAATGGCTTCATCATTACTTTATACATAAGTTTTAACACAATAGAAGATTGCATTGTAAGAAATTATAATACAGTAAATAAAGTAAGTTATAATGGCTTGCAATCATTACAATATTTTAATGGAAAAAAACATATCTACATTATTCATGCAATATAAGAGACCTTGTTATGGGATATGGAACACACAAATACTAAAATTTTTTAAAATCTAAAATTTAAGTATTGTTTTGTTCTATGTGCCAAAAAAAAAAAAAATGTGAGTTAGTACAATCCAATAATAAATTTTTGTGAAATCGGTGGAGATAGTACAAAATAATACTAGAAAAAACATATTTACAAACGTAATATTGACACTTTGAAACTAGAAAATGGTAGAAAAAAAATGCTGAGTTCAAAAATGTATCAAACTCAATTTTTTTGAAAAGTGGAGATAGAACAAATCAATACTAGAGCAGCGATATATATATATATATATATATATATATATATATATATATATATATATATATATATATATATATATATCTTATATATATATATATATATCATATATATATATATATATATATATATATATATATATATATATATATATATATATCTTAAATGAGCCCATCAGGTAGACATATCCGTTGTCCAAACGTTAATTTTTTTTAAATTTTCGAATTTCTAACGTTTTTTAATTTTTTTTTTACACTGTCACATAAAAAATACTCTTTTGAACCTTTATCCTATGTAAGCTGGTTTTCGAAGAAAAGTAATTTTTGTAAGCCGGGTATTTATATTTATCCTTATCATTTCGATTAAAAAGATACCTTCAACAACACTTATATTTGTTTGTAATATTATGCATATCGCCAATATCCTTGTATGCACAAGTTGTCCCTTAAATATGGTGATAAATGTCAACAAAATATCTACTAAAAATTTTATAACAATCCTATAACAATCCTTAAACACACGTTACTGTCATAAGAATGTCATATACAAGTGATTGTTTGTACATTATGGTAATGCTATCCACCCCACATTCAATTTTCGTATCTCGTCCTAGCCTGATATTTCTATTGAAGTGGTTGTACCGTTATTATACTTTATCTTTGTTCTCTGCCTCACAACTTCTATCTTATAAAAACTTTATCACTCTTTTTATATCGTATGTTCTGATGGCACCTAAGAGGATAAAGGGAAGACAGAAACAGCTTGATCGATATTTTATAATAATTTCGTTATTTTGTATTCTACTTGAAGTGACGGATATAAGTATTTTAAAATGGATGGAATTCATAAATAACTAATTTTGATAAGTTGTTGTTCTTTTTTGAGGTTCGTTTAAGGGTATGAATGTTCAAGAGTTGATCAATTTTGTAAAATATTTTTTGTAACGAATTGTGAGGCAAAGTTTAAACATTGAGCCTGAAAAACTGGTCGATTTTCGCTCAATGAACGACAAATAAAACAGTAGATAAATATTACTTATAGTTTTTGTCGTTAAAATTACGCAATTAATCAATTACTGAATATAACAATTAAAAAGGTCAACTCCATAAATACAACAAATAGGACAAAATTATTGAAAAACTAAAATGACTCGAAAGCTACTGATTTTAGGTATGGAACATCATGAAGGAAACTGGGGCTTACAATTAGACTCAATGAATATTCATTCACACATTCTACTTAAAACGAGAAATTTGGTAATAAATTTTTGATATATCATTTAATTTATATGAATTTTGTATGTGCCTGGGAAATTTAATTTTTTATTAAACTCAGTAATTTCCTTTTTGAAATTAAAAATTTAATTTTAACACTTTTTAGTCCAAATTATTTATCTTGCATAAGGAATTTTTTTTATTTGTCTTTTATAAAATAACTAAAACAAAAGAATTTAGTGGGTGCATGCATGAAAAACTGTTGATACTATTTTCTTGTACAGACATCAGTATTGTATCATACTCAAAAGTAAATTTTATTTAAAAAAATACCCCTGTCGCAGCATCTGCATAACATAGCGAATTTCTAAATATTGGGCACTGGCGGATCTCATCCAAAACCTGTACCCATTTAAAATAGTTTAGAATTCTAAGAGTAAAAGAATTTTTAAAATCAGCTGGGTAATTAGTTTTGGTATTTTTGGGACCCAAGATGCCGAACGGACTTTGTGCAGCATAGTTGTATCCATCTAAAATAATTTAGTTCTCTAGCAGTGAGAAAATTTTCAGAATCGGTTTGATAGCTTATTTTTGGCGTTTCCGGATCTGCAAGATCCTGGTAGATCTCATTAAAAAAATAGCTCGACTCAAAATCCGTTGTGTAGCATTCTACGCCGCATTTGCATCCGCAGGACAGTTATGGATCTCAGATAACACAACCTGTACCTATCTAAAATAGTTTATTTCTGTAATAGTGAAAAAATTTTCAAAATCGGTTAGGTACTTTATTTTTGACACTTTTGGTGTCAAAAATATGACTGATGCTGTCGGACTTTACATAACGTAATCTATATCTATCTAAAACAGTTTAGTTCTCTAAGAGTGAAAAAATTTTCACAATCGGTTAGTTAGTTTATTTCACGCTTTTAAGATCCCAGGATCCTGGCCGACCTCATACAACATATAAACTATATCCATCTAAAATAGTTTACCTCTGTAGCAGTGAAAAAAATTTCAAAATCTATCACTTATTTCATTTTTGACACATTTGGGTCCCATAAACTCTGGCGGATCTTTCATAAAGTAATCTATATCTATCTAAAATTATTAAGCCTTCTAACAGTGAAAAAATTGTCAAAATCAGTCGGTTATTTTATTTTTGGCACACACGGACCCTAGCAGACCTTACATAACGTAATCTAGATCAATCTAAAACAGTTTAGCTCTCTAGGAGTGAAAAATTTTTTAGAATCTAATGATTTCGTTTTAACCAATTTTTTTTTATTAATTTTTAGAATCGGTCGGTTAGTTTATTTTGCGCTTGTAAGATCCCAGGACCCTGACCGACTTCTTACAATATATAAGCTATATCCATCTAAAATTATTTACCACTCTAACAGTGAAAAAATTTTCAAAATCGGTCACTTATATCATTTTTGACACTTTTGAGTCCCATCGATCCTAGCGGATCTTACATAACGTAATTTAAATATATCTAAAATAGTTTAGCTCTCAAACAGTAAAAAAATTTCAAAATCGGTTGGTTAGTTTATTTTTACCACTTTTGGGTCCCATGGACCCTAGCGGACCCTACATAACGTAATCTATATCTATCAAAAATAGTTTAGCTCCCTAACAGTGGAGAAAGTTTCAAAATCGGTCGGTTAGTTTATTTTTGAGACTTTTGAGTAGCAGTAAGAAAAGGGTCCTAGGTATCTCATATAACTTATGGCAGTCCGTAAGATTCTTGCGGACATCCTTTAATTACTTAATTAGTTCAAATATTATAACTTACTAACGGTGAAAAAATTTTGAAAATCGATTGGGTAATTAATTTTTGACGTTTTTAGGTCCCCAAAACCTTGACGGATCTCCCATAAGGTACCTTAAATCCATTTAAAATTGTTTAACTTTCTAACATTAATAATTATTAGTGAAAAAAATTACAAAATCGATTCATTTAAAATTTTTTTCAGTACATACAAACATAAGTTATTTTGTTTTATATTTAATAATATTTTATGATAACATAAATTTTATTTTGTTGTTTATTTAAAATTCAATAAAAAAAAGAAAAATATCCTCATTACATTAGCTTAAAAAATCTGCTTAATTTAAATTTTTCAACTTGAGAAAGAGCTATGGTAATTATAATGCAATAACATGAGACAGAACTTTGTTTATTATAATACAATATTAGTACATACATCTGAATAGATATCTTTTGTTCTCGTAAGAAATCGTCAAAAAAATGAATTTTTTTTTATATTTTATAAGGAACTGAGACAGAAATATAAATTACTTATTAGACTGACAAACCGAGCAAAGTAAGGCAAAGTGAAAAATTACAATTTTCTCGAAAAATATTTAACATAGAAAGAAAATTATAAGAACAGTTTCTTCATAATTTTTTTCATCATTTCAACGATGTAAAAATCGAACTGTCTTATGATAGGATCGAATGATAAAAAATGGCCAAGAAACCTACTTCTGGGCATCCGACGTGTCTGGCTGACGAACTTCGACGAGCCAATCCGAATTTTAGTTCGCACACAAAATTTCACAAGCATTAAACGTTACATTCGAAAGATATCGTGATATCGTGGCGATATATATATATATATATATATATATATATATATATATATATATATATATATATATATATATATATATATATATATATATATAATATATATATATATATATTTATTTATTATATATATATATAATAAATAAATATATATATTTATATTTATATATATATATATATATATATATATATATATATATATTTATAAATATATATATACATATATATATATATATATATATATATATATATATATATATATATATATATATAAATTTTAGTGAATATCGTTTTCATATTCTAGGGACCTCAAAACAAATTTCTGCCATAGTCCCGGGCTCAGGTTCTACCGTGAGGCTGTAATAGCTGAATTTCGAATTTTCGAAATTCGCTAAAAAAGAGAAAAGAAAACATGTTGTCACGCGGCAAAACTGCATGGAAAAAGGTTAAATATTAATTCCAAAAAGTATTCTATTCAATATATAAAAATACTGAGAACTGAAGTGGTTTGGTACAGACCACAGACCAGTGAACATTATTATATATTATATAGACTAATAATATAAATGCGTAATTGAGGCAACCAGTTACGACTAAGTTTCGACCCTAATAGTATTTTGTAATATATAATAATGTATGGTAACCGTAGTTACGTTTTCAATTAGTAATTGTAAAAATATCATATTGATAATAAAATTTTACTTTTTTGAGAAGAAACTGCAAAATTTTGAAAGAAAAATATTGGTATTTGCTTTATTTTCAAAATACGTACGTATACAAATTATGTCCTGCAATAATTATAGTCGCATTTGCTCAAAAATTGGCATATTATTTCATTAAATTTCACCCGTCTCACCCTTCAAAAATAAATGCCTAGAAACTGGCTTGACGCTTTGTCTAGTAGTATAATATAATAGTGTTCATTGGTCTGTGGTACTAATTTATAGTAAATATGCTAGAAACATTATAAATTTTGTAGCTATAAAAAATTGATATATTAATGAAATACTGAATGCGTTTTAAAAAACAATTATGATGGTTTTGTTTTACTGTTGATGCTCAAATTAGAATTCATTTAAAAACCAAATACTACGGTAAAATTACAATTTTTTCTCACAAAAATTTACATACAAGATTTTCCTTTTGGAGAATGTTTAGGGGTATGTTATGAGTGTAAACTCAAATTGGCAGGATGGTGTAGGTTGTGCTTCAGCCGCCATCTTGAATTTCAGTTTTTGCTAAATATCTCAAGAACGGTGGATCTAATGAGAAAAATACTCAGAATAAATTTTATAGAAAATTAAATTTTGCGTTACTTTCGCTTGAAACATTTTTCGATGAAATTCGTATTTTTCGACGTATCACCTGCCAAAATTTCGTGGATCTAATTGTCCCCCAATATCTCATTAACGATACTTCGAGCATTGAAAGCAGCTATTATCGTATTTTTAGAACGTAAAATCCTCTACAAGTTTCATTCGAAACTTTTTGACGTATTTCTAATAGCTTAGAAGTTATAGACCTTTAAACGTCAAAATTACGAGTATGTCATCCAATCTTCAATAAGAGTTGCTACTGTTAACATTAATGAGATATGCAATAGTAAAAACTTGGTCTGCAAAATTTGAACCCTAGATTTTGTTTCCGGGAAATGTTTAGAAGTATCCCAAGAGCCTGAATAAAGATTGGCGGGATGGTGGAAGTTAGGGTTGCCAACCATACTTTATTGTAAAGTATTCTACTTTATTTTTCACAAAAAATTTGCAAAAAAAATACTTCTGAAAAACCGCAATATATATCCTTAAAAATGCGTGTGATAAGGCAATAATATAAAATACTTTTTTTCTGACAAATACTTTATTTTTTCGTGTTTAAAAGATCGCATACTTTATTTTTCTCAAAAAAAGTTGGCAACCCTAGTGGAAGTTGTGCTTCAGCCGCCAACTTGGATTTCAGTTTTCGCTAAATATCTCGACAGCGGTCCATCTAATGAGGAAAATCCTCAGAATCATTTTATAGAAAATTAAATTTGCGTTACTTTTGTTGGAAACATTTTTCGATAAAATTCGTATTTTTCGATGTATAGCCAGCTAAAATTTCGTGGATCTAATATTTTGCCCAATATCTCGTTAACGATATTTTGGACATCGAAAGTAGATATTATCGCATTTTTTAGAACGTAAAATCCTCTACAATTTTCATTTGAAACTTTTCGACGTATTTTTAATAGCTTGGAAGTTATAGACCTTTAAACGGTAAAATTGTATCATCAAATTTTCGGTAAGAGTCACTATTGTTGGCACTAATGAGATATATTGGTGCTAAAAACTTGGGCTGCAAAATTTAGACCTTAGATTTTTCTTTCGGAAAATCTTAAGGAGTATCCCATGAGCTTAAATACAACTTGGCGGGATGGTGGAAGCTGTGCTTCAGCTGCCATCTTGGGTTTAAGTTTTTACACAATATTTTGAAAACGGTATACCTAACAAATAAACTGGTAAGAACTAATTTTATAGAAAAATAAATTTGTCACAATTTTCGTTCAAAAATTTTTTCCATGAAACCGGTATATTTCTACAGTTTTACTGGAACCTTTTTGACGTACCTGCTATAGCTCGAAAGTTATAAATCTCGAAAAATCAAAATTGTCAGTTTAATTGCTGTTGTAACACCTAAATGAGATAGACAGTACCAAACACTTGGTCTGCAAAATTTGTATCTGAGTTTTTTTTTTTAGAAAATGCTAAGGGATACTTCACTATTCGAAATATAAATTGATTAGGTGGTGGCAGTTGTGCTTCAGCCGTAATTCAATTTTTAATCTGGATTTAATAATCTTAATCTACTCTAATTAGATTATTAAATTTAATAATCTAATAATCTTAATTCAACGAAGAAAAGACTAATATGGAATTTTTACAAAAGTTCGTACTCTTGAAAATTAATAACAATTTTCTTTACGACATCCCTACCTATAACTAACGGAATTGTTTAAAAACAATAGTCGTTAATGTTTTTTACATGCTAATTCTGTAGTTTAAGAGAAAAATATTCAAAACAAACTATTTTAAAGAGTGTTTGGTAAAAACAAACTGCAAGAACCTACAAACTTTTAATATTCGACCTTAATGCCTTCTGATTAGCAGCATATTACTAGAAAATTTGAGTTATCGATTTCTGAAAAAAAAAACTTCGGCTGTAAATTATTAAAATCAAACTTTCTATTCTTTATGTTTCCTTGTGCTCTTAATAACAGCCTCTGTTATGTACCTACTGCTAATTGGCTATAATTTTGACGTTTATTATTTTATAAAATCTGAACAGTTCTATCCCAATAAGCTCCAGAAAAAAATTGTATCTTTACGTTCTGCTTTTACGTTATAGCTGGTTTTAGTGGTGTGTAAGGTATCGTTAACGAGATAATGGGAAAAAAATTGGTTGTATAAATATTTTGTAAAAACCATAAAAACTAAGATCCGAAATGGCGGCTAAAGCACAACCCCCACTATCCCGCCAATTTGGATTTAGACACACGAGACACCCCGCAACGTCTTCCGGAAAAAATTTCAGAATATATATTGCAAACTAAATTATTAGTGCTGCATATCTCATATGTGTGTTAACAATAGAGACTCTTACTGACAATTGGACATCATATTGACGAGGTGAGTAATTGCGAGTGATCTGTAATTTCTGGACTATTAGTCTCACCTTAAATTTAATAGCTATTTTAAAGGTATAACGTATTTACGAGATATTAAAAAAAAATGGGATCCATGAAATTGTGGCGAGTTCTACATCGAAAGTTACCAAATTCATTGAAAAGTTTTTCGAGGAAGTGTTTTGTTCCAAATTTAGTTTTCTATAATGTTAGTTCTCACCATTTTCTTTTTAAATATACTGTTATTGAGATATTTAACAAAAACTAAGATCCAAGATGGCGCCTAAAGCACAACCCCCAACTGTCCCGCCAATTTTGATTTACACACATGGAGTATTCCTAAACGTCTTCCGAAAAAAGGATTTCAGGAGAAAATTTTGCAAACAAAATTATTGGTGCTGCGTATCTCATAAGCGTGTTAACAATACAGACTCTTACTGATAATTGCACGCGATTTTGACGTTTAGATGTCTATAGCTTCTGAACTATTAGTTCTACGTAAAAAAGCTTTAAATAAAATTTGTAGAGAATTTTATGCTCAACAAGTTTTATGATAACTATTTTCAGAATATTTTTCACATCTGAGGAGATATGAGACAAAAACAACTACAACGAATTTTCACAAATATTTTATATTCGATGTCTTGAAAACTATTAATTTCACGGAAAAATACTTCAAACAAAAATTGTAAGAATTTGAATTTCTGATAAAAAAGGTTCTTACCATTTTCCTTGTAAGACTAATAGTTTGCGAGATATTGGCGATTATTTTAAAAAGACATTTTCCAATATGCCGGCTGAAGCACAACCTCCACAATCCCGCCAATTAATATTTATATTCACAAAACATCTCTGAACAACTTCCAAAAGAAAAATCTTGTATGTAAATTTTTGCATTTTGACAGGCTTTTTCTTGGTAAATTTACTGTATCACAAATTGAATTTTAATATAATGATACAAAACTGTAAAAACAGTACCTACCTAAAAATCTATAAAAATATTTAATTTAAAAAAATTTTTATTCTGATAGTTTTTTGATTATTATTATTATTACTATTAATTTGATTTTGAATTTTTATGAAAAATCTAGGAAGTACTGAAAATTTTATCAGAACTAATTTTTTAATTCAAATACGTAAATTGCTCAAATGATTGCACTGATTTGACCAGTGAAATGAAATCAATTTGTTTGTTCAATATCGTAGGCACCGATGCTGTACAATACGATGCTAAAAACATATTGAAAAGTACATTTTAAATCAAAATATTAAAAATAACAAAGGTTAAAGAATAATGAGCCTTAATTTTTAGTTCAGATTTCAAAATTTATAATGAAATTCACTGACTGAATGTTGTAAATTACTATTGAATTTCAGGAACTGTTTATAAATAGTCATTTTGAAAATAACAAGCTTGAAATTAACCACCAGAATCAAAATTTAACTTCGCATTTATAAAAGGCCGCTACACTATATCTTTGTATTAAATTTCAAATTTACAGGTCGATTGGTTTCAAAGAAAATACCTTGTGACAGACGGACAGTAACCGAAGTAATTGTATAACATCGGGGATAGTGCAAATACGCGTAAAGAGCATTGGATAATTCCGCGTATCTGACAACTGTAGCCAATTTAAAAATTCACAGGCAGTGAACGCAGGAACCTCATTAGCAGCTACCTCTTTGATAGATACTTTGTCCAACGAACGGAGAGCAAGGAATCGCCCAATAACAATACCGCAGATCTACTGCCGGCAAGTGGCGATCCCACGTATGTGGTCAGGTCTAATGTAGGTACGCACTCTTTACCTATGGTATATACGCGGATTTTCACTATCCCCGACGATAAGTGTTTCATTTTGCCACTTTTGATTCAAAGAAAAATTTTTTTGACTTGAAAAAAAGCAAAATGAAAGAAATTATTAACTTTTTAACAAAGAAATCGTTTTGAGAGTGTAGTTATATTTTTTGTTATTCTTAGACACTTATTTGTTTGTAAATATTATCAATAAATGAATTCTCCCAATACGTTTAAAGTGAAAAATTCTATAGCGAAAGTCACTCTGCATGAGAATGTAATGAAATCCATAGCGTGCCAGCGTAATAAAATGTGTAATGTGAGTGTGTAGTAAAATCTGTAATGTGAAAATGTAATGAACTCTGTAATGGTTGAGGGTGCAATGATTAACGAAAATGGTTATGTTTTGACTGTAATGGAATTAATAGTGGTTGTTATTTGAACAAACACTATTGTGATTTATTAATCATTTGCTATACCGCGTTTCAGATAAAATTGATCATGAGTCAAAGTTAAAAAATTAAATAATTCTTATATTTAAAACAAATCAATCTTCTATTCTTTTCTAAAAACAAACTGCAATTTTAAAATTTACGTAAGTGCAATAATCAAAGAGATAAAGCCAAGAGAACGGAAATTATTTAAATTAATAAGTCATGAAGCATGGTTAAATTTAAGTGAAATTGACCATAAATAATTTATATTTTATATTGTTCAAATTGTTTCAAATCCACAATATCCTTAATGTCATATTTTGTATTATCTAGACTTACTCGTATTTTAAATTCAACTCGATATACCTATATACTTATTAAGGGTGCAGTAGCAAGTCACTACAACGAAATCTTATTTTTAATGAATGTTTTCTTCTAATATTTCTAAAGATTAAATTAATATTTATATTTGCTTTGGGGCATAAATCCAACCCCTCGTCCAGTGTTAGACTACGTGCTCGGCGGTAACTGTTAGCTTCGGCGAGTAGACTAATCGGGGCTCTGGTATTTTTTCGACGAGGACGAACGTCGTATGACCGACAGATATGTCCACCGTATGAGAGAAACACCACCGTCCGATTGTGCGATAGCATCTCGCCCTGACGTCTGGCAACAGGTCGTGTGCGTTTAGTATCAGTATGCGTATGATTATCAAAGTCATGATTCATGTTCCGCCAAGTCGAATCGGGATATTCTTATACTGTAATTTGTGTAGTTTTATCTGTGATTTCACGCTCTGATTCTGCTTTTTTATTTTGTTTTTAAATCTTACAGTGTCTCCTGGATGGTGCACTCCAGTGGACATAATGGTGATAAATTGGCTTTGGTATTGCCTTGACTTTTTGTCCCTGTGACTTCGACGGGTAGCAATGCGGTACTCGACGCACTCGTTCGTGTCATCTAGGCGTATGAGTCGACATCTACCCGAACAGCTTGAGCGAGCTCGCTTAGTAAGGAGATGTCGTCTTCCCTCATGCGGATGTGAGCTTGAGCGTCTTGGGACCGCTTTTGCCCCGTCGACATTGTCCCGTTCTCTGTAGCCTCGACTCGGACGAACGTGGCCTAGTCATCGTACCGGTCTAGTCATCATACCGTGTAGGTTGACCCCGACATCTGACAGAACGGCACATGTACCCAGTAATCAGTTATCTGACAGAACAATACATGTTGCTCAGTAATCAGATGTCACTGTCCCTACACGTGTGAGCTCCTAGGTGTTGACGAAGCCATTTCGGAATTGTCGAGACTATGGGGAGCGGAATCGTGTCACAGAGATTCAAATTTTATGAAATCTGTGATATTGTCGTTTTCGTTTTCTTAATAAGATTGTTTTCATAAGATTACTTTTTAATAATTTATTCCTCGCTTTTAAATATCTGTTTGTTTGTTAGTTCGTTTTATTCATGGTTTTCATTTATTTTATTTTTTATTTTTTGTTATGCCACCAGATGCTCTTTACCCTTCTAGTGGTATTGTCTTAATTTTGGTTTTTATCTACAATGTCGCTGGGCGGTTTTAGGCCGCCAGTCAGTTTTCTAAAATAAAAAAAAAACATTGTTCTTGAATACGTATTGTGGAATTGCTCTGCACCACTGATCACTGCTCTTTTGTCCAGTGGTGTGAGGACCGTTGTTATGCTAAAGTGAGGACAGGCTACCTTATCTGTATGACCCTTTGCGTCGTCATAGCCTGTCCTCATCGAGCGTTTCACTAGACCCTGGGATGGCATGATCTGATTGTTTTAGTTTTTATCGTATGTGTTTGTCCGTTGTCTACTGCATTTATGTGTCCCTGTCTGTTTTGTGTTTGTTTTATCTTTCTCTGTTTGTATGGCGGTGCATGCCCGTCGCTGGCGATACCACCGGACACTGCTGACCGTGCCATCCACCGGCAGCAGTGCTCCAATTTTAATTAAAAAAAAATATTTATATTCACTAAATATTAGATAGAAATAACTTTACTTTCCTTATTATTATATTTCAATTAATTGTTGTTCGCATCAGACTACCAAAATGCAAATGGAAATCAAAACTGGTTATGGAAGCCAAAATAAAACAAGATAAATTTTGAAATTAAAACAACCTAAATCACATTTAATTTACTTTTATTTGACTAATGGCAAATATTTGTATATGTATTATTTCAAAACCAACCTTCTAACAAACCGACATAAATTATTTTTTCTGCAATCTTAGTGGAAAGTAGGCTTTTTCGCTCTGTGAAGAGAGGGAAAAATGTCTAGTTTGCGAGCGACAAAGTACTACTTTTCGCTTTAAAGCGGAAAAGTAATACTTTGTTCATATGCCAGCTATTTCCTTAATTTCTTAATTTAAAGTTTTGATAAACCAGGTAACTTGAGCCCATTATTACGGTAACTTGAGTCCATTAAAATTTTTGTATAAAATGGTGCAAGATTATAACAGTAATTCTCAAAAGTTCCAAACCGTTGGACAAGTTCGTTAACCAGGCTCGTCCGATGCCCAAAACATGTTATTTTTGGAAATTTTCGTGAAATAAATTAACTTTTTTCCAAAATTTCTCCTTATTCAAGTATTTTTACACTATTGAAACGAGGAGAAAATATCACACAAAAAAGATTTTTAAACTATTATTCTATGTCAACTAGTTTCAGAGAACTAATTTTGGTAAACGGAAATTCGCTAAGTTATGCAGGATGCTGCGATAGGAGTATTGAACAAATAAAGTTCTCCTACCAACATCCTACATGGTCTCAAAATGTTTTCAAATGAAAATCACCTGGAAAAGGTTTGGGCTTAAGTACCCCAATTATGAGGTTAACTTGAGCCAAAATTTAAAAAGCTATAAAATTTATGAGCCATAAGAAAAAGATCCAAATTATATAATGAACTAACCGTAGTCATATACAGATTAATATATTGAATTTCCTAGTCCAAATAAATATAATAGTTACGCTCAATTTTTGAAATTATCAGATGATTTGCAAATCTGGGCTCAAGTAATCCGTGTTTACGGTAACTATTAAAGTAAATGGACTATAAATAAATTGTGATTAACAATGGTAAAAACATTTATGGATTTTTCAACCGAATTATTAAATTGAGGTGTCTATAAAGCTAATCCCACCAAGTCATAACCCCGAGATCCCACTTAGGCTAGATTTTTTTGCTATTTTTTTGCCAACGAATTGATTTTTTGCCGCAGCTGTCAGCGAGAAACAATAGCGGTGTTTACTCAAGTCTGAAGTCAGCCCAGCCACCCCTATATCTCCGGACCTGTTGCACTTATTCAGATGAGATTTATGGGATATTTTTTTGCTAATTTATTGGCTATTTTTTTGTTAACGAATTGATTTTTTTGCCGCAGCCGTTGCCGGTAAACAATGGTGCTGCTGACCTAAATCTGAAGCCGGTGTAGTTACCACTATATCTCCGGACCTGTTGCACTTATCTAAATGAAATTTGTGGGATATTTTTTTTGCTAATTAGTTGCTATTCTAACAGTTGATTTAGCATTGCGAATTCCAATCCCTTGTGTGCGATACTCCACTCCCCTAAAGTACTATTATAAGCTTTTATTAAAAGTATCCGGCACAAATCTGCAAATCGATTCTCGAATACTTACCGTTATCTGGTCATAATGAAATTTCGCACAAACCTTTGATTTTAAGGGCAGTACAAAGTAGTGCCTTCGGTATTATGGTGGATTCAAAATGGTGGCCATTACGGAAAATGATAGATTACCTTTTTTAAAACTTTTTTAATCAATTAAAAGAGCGTTATAAATAGAATACAATTAGTTATGTGCCATCATTTTAAATTCAATAAGGTTGGCACCACAAGATGGCGGATTATAGCTATATTTTTGAAACGTGACTTGAGTCTGTAGAATCCATTCCAATGTAATTCGTATCCATGTTTGTATTTCATTCCAAAGTAATTCATATTTATGTTTGAGTTACGAACCAAAGTTTTTGGTCCGTACAATTTCTATTGTTTTGGATGTTTGAATGAATAAATTGTGTAGGTACATGTAGAATTCTTGTTCTTATCTATAAAAAGATTTTCTGAAGTTTTTGGCGTATTAATATGATTTCTTGCCTTTTTTATCAGTTTTTGGCGATTTTGGAAAATTTGTGTGCGACGAAGCTAAAGAGACTTTAAATTGGAATTGAACGCATTGAAATACGCAATATACATGGTTATTCTTGTTTAAAAAAAGATCCGGAGATATAGGGGCGTCTGGGCTGACTTCAAACTTAAGTCAGCCCCGCCATTGTATCTCGGTAGCGGCTACGGCAAAACAATCAATTCGTTGGAAAAAAATAGCAAAAAAATATAGCCTAAGTGAAATCTCGGGGTTATGACTTGGCGAGGCTAGCTTTATAGATACTAAATTGAGACATTTTTTGACTTCTTATTGATATGAAAATAACTTTCAGATTTTCATTATTGGCTTAACTAGGATTCGTTCAATAAAGTCCTATCTGTAGAATACATTTATATTACCTCCAATCGATTACGAGATCGCTATAGAAGTTTTTAATTCAGTCGTGTGCTCTAAGCATTCCAATGTAGAGAATACAAGAAGTAACATTCCATCCCACTAACAAGTAACACTACCCAACTGACACTCGCCGATTTGAATGAAACTTAACATACTTATTAAGCATCGAAAAATATTACATACGTGTTTTTTTTTTTTTGTTTCGGCTGAACACGCTGTTTAGGGGTAGAAAACACCCCTCAACCCCTGAAAGTGGACACAATTATGGCTAATTATTTCTGAAACGATACATTTTCTGAAAAAAGTGCTTAGGACCAAAGTTGTAGAGTTTAAAATGATGCACTTGATGGTGACTTTGAAGTCAATTTTCAAGAAGAAATTTAGAAGTAATTAACCGTTGTCGGACTTTATTCATATCCTGTATCTATAATCACTAGAGTGAGGACCATAGAATAATAGAGACAACATATCTATGCCTACACTACTGGAACCAGTGTAACATGTAAGAGATAGACAATATGTTGTATACACACACTGGGTTTACATTGTATTAGTGCGATTTTGTGTATTTGTGTGAGTAACGGAGATAGTAGGGGCGGTCACGTGGCTCAGTTATTGCATACATAGCTATGACAGCACACGCATGTAATAGGGGATGTAACAATACCAACAACAATCAAGTCCATTATCGTGTGGTTGATCTTCAATCATCGACTGCTACTGACAAACTGACAACTAAGAAGCCTAATGAGCACAGAAGTACACACTCGTGATTTCAGAAAAGAGATAGTTTCTGTACCTCTGTACTCTGGGGTGAGGACACTGGTCCGCACAAACGGGGTGGCCAATTTTTTATAGCGGGTTCTAGATTACACTACGTCGTCAAAAGTATGGGGACACCTTAACCTAGAGGGGGTGCCCACACCTTTGACGAGGTACTGACTTAATGTTGTGTAATAATACTGTACTATCGTTTCAAAAGTCGTCCCCCTTGGGTTAGCGTGTCCTCATACTTTTGACGACGTAGTGTATGCTAGAACCGGCTATAAAAATTTGGTCACCCCATTTAGATACAAGATATGAATAAAGTCCGACGGGGGTTAATTACTTCAAAATTTAATTGACCTTGAAAATTGACCTCAAGTTCGAGTTCAAGGTCACCATCAAGTGCATCATTTTGAACTCTACAAATTTGGTCCTAAGTACTTTTTTCAGAAAATGTATCGTTTCAGAAATAATTAGCCATAATTTTTTCCACTTTCAGGGGTTGAGGGTTGTTTTCTACCCCTAAAAAGCGTGTTCAGCCGAAACAAAACAATACGCATGTAATATTTTTCGATGCTTAATAAGTATGTTAACTTTCATTTAAATCGGCGAGTGTCAGTTGGGTAGCGTTACTTGTAAAAAGAAGGCGAGACAGCAACTTGGTTTTGATGGAATTAAACAGCTTTATTATCATTTTTTTGCCGTTTTTGATTTAGCATATTTTTTAAGATAAATTAGCTGTTCTGGAATATTTGATGCACACTGTACAGTCAGTACCCAGAGTTTATTTTATACGGGGAACTGAACTATTATTAAGTTTTTCTTCATCTGTAAAAGTAAATTAAGTCTCTGCTACATTAACTATGCTATCTTAAAATTTATTAATTAAAATAGCAGTAAATACCTCTTAAAAATATGTGTGGATGAATAATAGCAATGTTTCT
Source organism: Brachynemurus nebulosus (assembly GCA_035578155.1). Lineage (NCBI taxonomy): Eukaryota > Metazoa > Arthropoda > Insecta > Neuroptera > Myrmeleontidae > Brachynemurus > Brachynemurus nebulosus. Next base: position 42,528,624 of record JAPWDM010000004.1, read on the forward strand.
ATATTGTTTTGAAATTTTATCTTTACAGAAAATATAGTGTCAAGGTAATTCGTTGCAAAAAAAATCTGGCACAGAAGATCGTGATATTTCACGTCTAGTTAAACTATGTGAAAAAGTCTACAATATATTGTAACGTAGATTCCTGTAAATTTCCGTTCCAGTAAAACTTGATCTTATTTTACAGTCGTGAAAAACGAAAACTGATAATAAACAGAGTGCACAGGAAAATATTTTGTATTTATTTGCTAAAAAGAGAATAAAATTGAAACCAAAAATGGTACGGAGTCGACGTGGTGCGTTGTACCTGGTGATGATACGCTACAGAGTTAATGTGTTAAAACTTTCTTCAGTTGGGTACCTTCGGGCGTGAAAGTTACAGCCTTCAAGCTATCGATTATCTAAACAATCAATTTCTCTAATAGGCCCCTTTTTAGACGGCTGTGGGAGACAATGTTTTCGAATACTTTTTTGAGCGGATTTTTAGAACAATTTGAGCAGGAAAATTATTTTGATAACGTGTACATGGAAGTCGAAGGTTCAAATTGAGCAAAGTTTGAAATAAACGCCATTTTAATACCTTGTGTAACTAGAAAACTTTATAAACATTCGTGATATTTCTTCTTTTAATAAGAACGCAATATATGCAATGTTTAATGTATTTCAATATTAAAATATATTTATTTTTCTTAACTCAAATTTTTTCTTTTTCCTTGGTTTCTTCCACAGAAAAAAATTTCTTGATAAACATAATTTTTAAATTCATAAATTTTCAGTAGGTACATTTTTTTTCTTTTAATAAAAATATTTCCAGAATAATATAATATTTTTTTCTACATTTCAAATATTATTTTCAATATAACGTAAAAGTCCCTATACCGGAACACTATTTTTAGGTGTGTAATTAAACTGGCTTGTAAAAATTAATAAATAAATTAAACACCCATTTTTTTTTCTTAATAAGCATGAAAGCAGGTTTTTTAATCCAACGAATATGTTCTTAAGAAAATATAACCCAAAAATTTTGATTTATTGTTCACAAAATAGATATATACCGTAAATTAGGAACAATATTGAGTAGGTACCTATTCTTTAACATATTAAAAATTTACGGGAGGATGATTACTTTATTATAATAATCAAAATATCCCTGGTTTTTGCAAAAATAACGGAAGTCATGTAATTTATTCTCTATGATAAATTGGGGTCAAAAGAGACGATCAGAGGGTGAATAAGGCTGATACGAAGGGCTAGTCAAAATTTAAATTGACATATAACATAATTTAGTTACTGAAGTAATTATACTTCATGATTTTGTGTAGAAGTAAACACAAAAACTATAGTAAAGTTTATAAAGTATACAAATATCATAGTGAATGTGTTTATAAAATATCGAATGACTTGATAGTCTTGACAGTACTCTGTTCTATGTTCCAGTGCATTGTAAAATATTTGTTTATTATTTACAAATATGAAAATTCGATAAAGTAACACTCAAATCTATTAATATTCCATTAAATTCTTAATCAGTCTCCAATCACCCCCCCCCCCCGCCCTTATACTGATATAGGGTTCCTATTAACGCATATACTATCCGTCCTTTTCCGTCCCTGTTAACCTTCAACTTAATATCAAGTCCTCATTATTTCCTCTGAATAAAAAATAGAAACAACTAAAAACTTTCTTCAGTTATGTTTCAAAATAACTAAAATTTCGACTAAACAACAATTTATTAATAAGAACACCAAAATAAATAGTTTTAGATAAAGTTTTAAGAATAACAAAAAGTAGCACTGTTTGAAGACGTCAATTTAAATTGGCTTTTTGATATTTTTTATCCAACTTCAAACTTAGTCACTTTGTAGTGACGTGGTCGCTTCGGGGGCTGTGCGTGGGGTTGGTTGGGGTGCACTCAAAAATAAGTCCTGCATTCGGGTCAAAAACATATTTATTTCAATAGCTAATTAACAATTAAAGAGAAATAATGAAAACAAAAGAATATTAATAAAACCACAGAAGAGCAAAAAAAAGATAAAAAAAAACGGACTCACCAAATCCTCCACGTAGACACTTTCACTACCTTAATTGTTAAATCCCCAATTCATCGTTATTAACTCAGACCGTGTAACCCTCCCGAAAACTAAAGAAAGACTGTCCATTAATTTTTCTGTTAAAACAATAGGTACCCGCAAAAGAAAGTCATTGCCCCATGGCCCGTGCATATGCAAATGCCGACTCAGCGCCTTAACCGTTCACATTTGGCATATACAGGGTTTTCTTTTATAATAAATGTATTCTGTTTTTATATACAGGGCCCACTTCGTAACAACTTTACCCAAAATAATAATTATTCTACTATAGTTTAAGAAAGATATATATGTCACATTTATGTCTAATGTTTTTAAACCAAGCTCATGAGTAATATTTTTAATTTTATCCCTATTCACTCGTCTCTCCCGACTGAGTCCGATCTACGGTATATGAAAAATGTGAGTAAATTCCGTCTTATTTACGCGTTCTCGTTTTTACGGCAAACAAATAAATTACCACAGAAAAAATGCTATACGTAAAATTGTTATCGTCTAGACTAAACGATATTCAATATGGTTGCCCTTATTTATTCATGATAAGAATTTTGAAATATTTAAATCAATATTTTTATATACCAGTTGACAATATTTTCCTGAGTAAAAGAATATTAAGGATCACATAATTTTGAAACTGTACGTTAGTGTATTAAGCCCAAAAATAAATTAAAAATTTTTATAAAATACATATTAATAATAATTGTACATACAGAAAAATGTCAAAAGTATATTGAAACACTTCGGCAAATAATATTTAAACAATATTAAAAGGTAATTCAGCTGTCATAATCTCTTAAATTGACTAATAAAAATTATTTGTATATTTTTTTAGGCTAATTTTAAAAATTCGCTGAAAGTGTTAAAATTAATAACTTATGTGTTTTTAATATTGACCATCGATCAAAATAAAACTAGGCGAATTCAACAAAAACTGTTTAATATATATGTGTATTTCTAAAATTAAGTGAGGAAACATAAATGCGAGGTGAATTTAAATTGAAAAATAATCATTCTATCAATAATAATTTTTGTTGTCAGAAGTTTCTTTCAGAAATAACTTAATTAATATATAAATGTCAAAACTGTTCCAACATACGATCGCGTACAGGTATAGGGGCTTTAGTTTTTAGTATTTCAATACCTAAAACATCTTTAAAATACCTTCACCTTTTTATTATTTTTAATAATACTTATTGACAATGATTAAATCTCCTTGGCAGAATTTACGGAACTAACATATGACAAATATTTTTCTACAGTTGTGTAATAAATGTACCAGGTTTAATATTATATCATAGTTTTATGAAAATTTAGCGGTGATTTCGTTATTGGACATTTTCGAGGCAGTAAAAAATAATATAAGACCTTCTCATCAAAGTGAACGGTATATTTTAAAAGGAGAATGTTGATGTGTTAGTACAAAATGATGAAATTTTAGTAACGTAAAATGTCAACACCTTAAATCGTAATTATTCGGACAATTTACATAAAAACTCGTCTCTACGGAATTTTATCATTGTCAATATAAATTTTACTTTTTGAATACAAAATATAAACTTTTAAATTTTCATCTTCGTGCGTTGGATGAAAATTAATTTTGATTTTTGAATATTGTTCAGTTAGTGGTTTACCAAGAAGGATGTTAAAACCAGCCAAAAAATCTCCATGCATAAATAAATTATTATAGGTTGGTCTATTCAGATCTATTGAGGAAAAAAGTTATGTCTAAGCATAAATTCACTTAACCAATATGTAGTAATGCTAATTTTATTAAGTCATACATACATTTGGTTTTAACGAACTTAGAGTTATGGATCAAAGAAATTGTAGTGGTTTATCGTTCAGCGTTATCAGTTCACAAATTGCCAAAAAATGTATTCGTGCTGTAAAATATCAAATACTTCTGTCGCAGTATCTGCGAAACACATTGAATTTCCAAAGATTGGACACTGGCGGATCTCATATAACGACCTGTATCCATTTAAAATAGTTTAGCTCTCCAAGAGCGAAAAAAATTTTAAAATCAGTTGAATAGTTAATTTTTGGCGCTTTTGGGTCCTCTTGGGTATACTATATGAAACCCTGGCGGATCTCATATATTATGAGATATATTATCGATTTAAAATAGCTTAGTTTTTTAACGGTGAAAAAATTTTCAAAATTGGTTGGGTTGTCTATTTTTGATGCTTTTATGGACACCCGAAACCTGGTCGATCTCATATAATATAACCTATATCCATTTAAAGTAGCAATTCTCTCTAACAGTGAACAAATTTTCAAAATCGGCGATGATGCGTTCTAGAAAAGTTAGTTATTTTTTATTTTGAAATATCAAACAGATATGAATATTGAACTAAGAAATTTCTGTTATCCATCTATTCGGTTAATCATTACAGTCTCGATCCCGAAGAGGATGGTTAATCGAAGTTTTACTGTACTTTAGTACGAGATACCGATTGCAACGACCACTTTACATGGTCCTTTAATATCCGATTTTTATAGAATTTTAATATTTTTTCAGTCACTAATAATATTTATACAGTCACTTTAATAGAAAACTGCACTGTAAAAATTGAAATGTTGTTGTTACAAAAGACATTTTAATTAACTTGAAATAGTTGCTCTAATAACTTTTTAGTCGAATTTTCTCCGAAAAATTAGACTTATACAGTCTATACGATAAGAGCTGCGAGAGGCGAGACCAGGGGCGCTATCCGTTTTCGGACCCGTAGAACACGATTATGTAAAAAAAAAAGATGTCTGATATATATATATATATATATATATATATATATATATATATATATATATATATATATATATATATATATATATATATATATATATATTTTCCCGCAACCTTTTAATATGTGTAGGGCCCCCCTATGGAAGTTAAGAGATGAAATTTGGTAAGTGGGGCTTTTTCCGATGCACAACAATACTATCAAAGTGGGGTCAAATTTTGGTCAAATTTTTTTTCGGACCCGACCTTTAAGGGGGTGGTGGGGGGCGGAAAAGCAATAAAACTTTTCCAAACCGGTTTTAAATAATGTTTCGGTCAATTGTCTACAACATATCCAAAATTCAGCTTCCTAGGATGATATGGTGGGAGTAGAGGGGGGAAAAACGATTTTCGCTGGATCTAACAGGCCCCCAGCCCCCCAGAATTAACGTAGAGGGTTGAAATTTGGTGTGTTGATAAAGTTCGTACCTAGGTTGTGCTTTTTGGAGGTTTTAATATTTTACCCCCACCCCCCTCATTTTTAAGCTACAATTTCATGCATTTTCGACGTTTTCGAAGTTTGTACCACTCGCACAGGTCACCTGAATAAACCTAGAGGGCTGAAATTTTGTATTCGGATTGAGTTAGTATCAAGGGGGTGCCTTTTGGGGGTCTCGACTTTTAACCCCTACCCCCACCATTTTTATACCCAAAAGAACATGATTTTTCTTGTTTATTAACAGTTTCGTTCGGGTCAAAATCTCCCCAAATAAACCTAGAGGGCTGAAATTTGGTGTACAGGTTAAGCTAATAGCCAGACACTGTTTTTTGGAGGTTTCAACTCTTAACCCTTATCCCCACGATTTTTACGCCAATATTTCCTTAATTTTTTTGCTTGTTTTCTAACATGTCTAGAGACTCCATAAGGAAACCTAGAGGGCTGAAATTTTGTACGTGTATTCAGTTAGTATCCAGCTAGTACCTTGTAGGGAGTCCGCATCACTTTTCCCCCCACTTCTCCCATTTTTACATCGGAATTGAATGCTATTGTTAAATGTGTTTTAAAAGCATTATGTTTATTCTAAATACAAGTAGGCGAATAGTAATTTTAAAAAATTTAAAAAAAAGTGAACTTACTTTTATGACAAATGAAATACATACATATTAAGTAATTTAAAAATGTTATTAAAGTCACTGTTTATTTATAAATTAGGAATTTTGGATTTTTAGTATTTATAAAATAGAAATTTTGGATTTTTTTGGAAAGAAAAAATATCTTTATAAAGGCCTTCCAGTTTACTATTTAAGGTCCTTTTTTAATTTTTAAAACTAAAACATAAAGGCAATTAGCGGATAAACATGGGCAGGAATGTCCTCGTACGAATTGTGTTGGCTTTTTTTCTGCTACCTGTTTTCGGCACAAAATTGAAATTTACTGAGATACAGCCCTTAAATACTTAAAACCTTTTTTTAAAGCCTCGATCAGCCGAACACTCATCACCAGTTTTGAAACCAACAAAATGACAATTCGGTTGTAGACTTTCAATCACATTTCGCTTGTAGACATTCAATACCGAAGATGAAGGGGAAAATTCGACTACCGTGATGGGGCTCCGCTGCTCACGGCGTTTTTTTTATAATTCATGGTACTAAAGTCATTCAAACAAATAAAAATTAGTTGTGATAATTAAAAAGGTTTGAATAAGAAAATTATTAACTGACACTATATGTTTATAACAACAGATAAATTAATGTAATTAGTGCACTATTGTTAATGTAACAAAAAATATTAAATTTACAAAAAAATAAATAAAACATTAAAATCAGTTCATAAAATTTAATATGATCCCAGTGAACAGTGACAGAACTGAAAGTCACGTGTTACATATAATGTGAGTCACATATGACTCACATGTAACTTTCAATTTCCCACTTATAAACGTAACAATGTGACGTAACATTGTTATGTTCTTGTTACGTTTCAGGAAAATATAACTTTGATGTTACCTTATAAATAAAAATACGCTTTACGCCTTCTTTTGCAAAAAGCAAATTCAAAATTCCATTTTTTTGTTTCTTATTAACATTACATACACATATATTACCAACTTATTGTCATATACATACACCTAAATTATTATTATTATTATTATTTTTTTTTTTTATTGTCTGTTGCAGGATTCGATTCATTATCCAAGCTGAAACATCTTTTAAATTATCGACAGTTAACCACTAGACCAAACTCATCTATTTATTCTCATCGTTATATATTAATATGTATTACAAAATAGTAAATAAAGCCTTACAAGAATTTTCATAACAGTTTCATTTTTAGTCGAATTTTCTCCGAAAAATTAGACTTATACAGTCTATACGATAAGAGCTACGAGAGGCGAGAGTAGGGGCGCTGGTAATTATGCACTTACGATGTGCATTAGAAATGTATATTTTTTTTAATTTTAAATGAAACTAGAGATAAAAATAACAGATTCTACGTTTTTATTTTTTTGCGGACTCCTCGATAAATAATTAAAATATTGATTTAAAATTGTCGTCTGATTCAATATTATTTCAGCCATTTTTCATATATGTGTGAGCGTTCTATGTATGTGTAGTAGTGTTACTACATGCATACTCTTTCCTTATTGGTTTTTTAATGGCGGTATGTTTTTAAAATAATTCGCGCGCGGAAGTTTAAAATGCATAACATTTGACAAAACACTGAATTAGATTCTAATATTCCACAAATATGTAGCTGCTGCAAATAAAAGTATATTTTAACATTTTATCAAAAAGTTTTGTAATATTTTTCTTTTAATTTTGGAAAATTCTGCTTTTTTAAATTTTATAGATGGTATAGAAACTCTAGAAAATTTTGTTACAAATTTATTAACGTACGCATATCAAATATAAAGAAACGACAGGTTAACAATGAACCAGTTTGTTTGTAAAGTTCAGTAAAACGTTATTAAATTTTAAAATGGTCTATTTAATTGTTGATTGTTTAACATTCCAATTTTTTGTGACGGTCATATAAATTCTAGAAAAATCCATCCGACGTTTAAGAACAATATAAATGACCAGCAAGCCAACAATTAATCAGTCTGTTTGTAGAGTCCAGTGCATTCAGACTTTAATATTTCTGGGCATTTATTGGCAATTATAGATCATTTACGATTATAAATATTGTTGGGATAATGGTTAGCTCGGGTAACTCGGTTAATTTATACGAGGGTTGTAGTATTTTATTTTGGGATAGTGCCGCGTTTAATTTTGAGGACGTGAAAAATTTTTTAATTCGGCATGGTGTACTTTTAGGCGAATGTTACTGTCCGACTTGTAAAATGAAATGTGTACTCGATTCAAATCTAAATTTTCGTTGTTTTAGAACTTTTAAGCGTACACCAAAAAATACATCTCAACGATGTAGGTTTTTTCAAAGTGGTAGGTTTAATACATTTATTGAAAATTCTCATTTAGACCTAATTACAATTTGGCGGCTCACAACCGCTTTACTTTTCATGAAACCACCTCGTCAAGATTTCATTTGTCGAAATTTAAAAATTTCACAACATACAATGGTCAGTTGGTATTCCTATTGTCGCGAAGTTTTTATTTTTTCACTTATAAATAATAGCAGTAAAATCGGTGGTTCAGGAAAAATTGTAGAAATTGACGAGGCGAAGTTCGGTCGCCGAAAATATCACCGTGGTCGAATTATTAAGGGACAGTGGGTTTTTGGGGGTATAGAAAGAGGGAATGGTCGTACTTTTTTGGTACCTGTAGCAGAAAGGAATTTTGCCACTTTGTTGCAAGTTATCAGAGAGTACATAGAACCAGATACAACGATTATATCAGATTGTTGGAAAGCTTATCATAGCTTAAGTACGGAAGGTTTCGAACATCTGACCGTAAATCATAGTTATAACTTCGTCGATCCAGTATCAGGTGCGCATACAAATACCATCGAAAGAGTGTGGCGAGAAGTTCGCGCAAATATTCCGCGGTATGGAGGTAAATCGGTACATTTTACTGGATATTTAGCTGAGTACTTATTTAGGCGTAAATATCCAGATTTAGAGTCCCGCTTACATGCATTTTATGTTGCAGTAGGGCAATTATATTCACCTTCACAGTGAATAATCATTAGGATAACGAGTACACTTGAACAAAACTCTACAGGATGGGGCTGGTTTAGGGAGGTAAATGAGGCAGGATAACAAAAATTCTGTCTTCTCAGAGCAAAATTTGTTTGCTTATTAAACTGCATATAACCACACCAGTTAATGCAGGTGAAAGCAAACAAGGACATTCCTCAAATTTTTATATTACTAAATACCAAATGATACCAACAAAATTGGTAAAATATAAAATAAAATCAGTCCCATTTATAGTTCTTTCACACTTTATAAATAAGTATTTGTAATTTAAAAGTGCTCTAGCTAGGACAGATTCATAAATTTTCTTTTGAAAACACAATTAAAATTAATATGAATTTTATTAACAATTAATTTAGTTATTTTTAATTAGGGTAAGTTTAACTACTAATTTAATACAAAACAAAATCTATTTAAATCACGTATTGTTAGCTAAAAAATACAAAAGGAACAACTAACAACAAAAACATTAGCAACACTAACAACAACAACAAATTATATATTTGTCAATTTTAAATTTTCGCGCGCCAATGATTTTAAAAACATACCGCCATTAAAAAACCAATAAAGAAAGAGTATGCATGTAGTAACACTACTACACATACATAGAACGCTCACACATATATGAAAAATGGCTGAAATAATATTGAATCAGACGACAATTTTAAATCAATATTTTAATTATTTGTCAAGGAGTCCGCAAAAAAATAAAAACATAGAATCTGTTATTTTTGTCTCTAGTTTCATTTAAAATTTAAAAAAATATACATTTCTAATGCACATCGTAAGTGCATAATTACCGGGGCGCTATCCGTTTTCGGACCCGTAGAACACGAATATGTAGAAAAACAAATGTATATGTAATATATATATATATATATATATATATATATATATATATATATATATATATATATATATATATATATATATATATATATATATATATATATATTCCCGCCACCTTTTAATTTGTGTAGGGCCCCCCTAAGGAAGTTAAGAGATGAAATTTGGTAAATGGGGCTCATTTTCGAGGCACCTCATACTATCAAAGTGGGGTCAAATTTTGGGCAAATTTTTTTTTTGACCCGACCTTTAAGGGGGTGGTGGGGTGCGGAAAAGCAATAAAACTTTCCCAAACCGGTTTTAAATAATGTTTCGGTCAATTATCTACAACATATCCAAAATTCAGCTTCCTAGGATGATTTGGTGGGAGTAGAGGGGGGAAAAACGATTTTCGCTGGATCTAACAGGCCCCCAGCCCCCCAGAATTAACGTAGAGGGTTGAAATTTGGTGTGTTGATAAAGTTCGTACCTAGGTTGTGCTTTTTGGAGGTTTTAATATTTTACCCCCAACCCCCTCATTTTTAAGCTACAATTTCATGCATTTTCGACGTTTTCGAAGTTTGTACCACTCGCACAGGTCACCCCAATAAACCTAGAGGGCTGAAATTTTGTATTCGGATTGAGTTAGTATCAAGGGGGTGCTTTTTGGGGATCTCGACTTTCAAACCCTACCGCCACCATTTTTATACCCAAAAGAACATGATTTTTCTTGTTTTTAAACAGTTTCGTTCGGGTCAAAATCTCCCCAAATAAACCTAGAGGGCTGAAATTTTGTGTACAGGTTAAGCTAATAGCCAGACACTGTTTTTTGGGGGTTTCAACTTTTAACCCTTACCCCCACGATTTTTACGCCAATATTTCCTTAATTTTTTTGCTTGTTTTCTAACACGTCTAGAAACTCTCTAAAGAAACCTAGAGGGCTGAAATTTTGTACGTGTATTCAGTTAGTATGCAGCTAGTACCTTTTAGGGAGTCCACGTTACTTTTCCCCCCACTTCTTCCATTTTTACATCGGAATTGAATGCTATTGTTAAATGTGTTTTAAATGCATTACTTTTATTCTAAATACAAGTAGGCGAATAGTAATTTTAAAAAATTTAAAAAAAAGTGAATACAATTTTTTATCAAATGAAATACATACATATTAAGTAATTTGAAAATGTTATTAAAGTCACTGTTTATTTATAAATTAGGAATTTTGGATTTTTATCTATTATATAAAAGAGAAATACCACTCATTCACTCACTCATCTATATAGAAATCTCCAAAACTACAGTAGCTACAAACTTGAAATTTGGCATGTAGGTCCCTATTGGGTCGTAGGCGTTCGCTAAGAACGGGTTTTGCAAAAGTTTTTGTCTAACCGTCGAAATTTACGAAAAACCGTAAGATATTAATTTTTTATTACTGTAATACAGCAGTCTGTGGCCAATTTATCAAAAAATCGTAAACAAAATAGATAGTTGCTAAGTAATTGTAATTTGAGATTTTTGTATATAAGTATTAATAAATATTCCTAGAGATACTATCAATAATATTTTTACCTGTGACTACTATGAAATTACTTATTTACTGTGCAAAATACTATTTGTATCCAATATGGTTTTATTGGGATATTGTAATAATCTGAAATTTTGTAACCAAATATTTTACTAATTTATCATAGAAGATGAAGGCTTAAAAATAATAATTCAACATTCTTCCGTAGAATAAATTGTTTCTTTATTTTCTCTATAAAAGATACTGAAAAATTTTTGGAAAAAAGAGAAAATAAAGAACCAGTTTATTCTACGGAAGAATGTAGAATTATTATTTTTAAACCTTCATCTCCTATGATAAATTAGTAAAATATTTGGGAATCTTAGGTTAAAAAATTTCAAACTATTTGTATCCTTTAAAGAAAATAGACAACTGGACTGTCCAGTTATCATCAATTGGCATGTGTGTCTGCTCTTCTCAGCAAATTCCATAAAGATGAAATTTCCATCGGGCCGGGCTCGGTCATCCTGATATTAAAAATGAAATATGGACTTTACTTATCTGTCTTCAGTAGTTTCGAGAAAACGGTAGTAGGTATCAAAAAAATGATATAACAAAACTATAGGTAAAACTGGTATAAGAATCCAAAAAAAAGACGATCAAAGTTGAAGTTATCCTGTAGGACCTGAGAACCCCCAAGAAAGCCTAAAGTAAGCAACTGGACGTATCGTTACCAAATTTTTAGCTCTCCAAAGAAACCCAAAATAAATGGCTGAACGAATCTTGACAAAATTTTTCTCAAATAGTACTGAGTTTCTGAAAAACGACATGAGGATAAAACCCCCCCGTGAGCTTTGCGGACCCAAAAAACCCTCCAAATAAACGACCAAACGGATCTTATCCAAATTTTTCTCAAATATTACAGAGTTTCCGAAATAAATTAATGTGAATTCTGATATATTCTCCAGACCCTGGGATCTCAAAATGTCTCACAAATTACAGTTCTCTTGAAATTGTCACTATGCATATCTAACTACCTACGATAAGATCTCAAGGTATGGAAATTAGACATGTTATTGAAATATGAATATAGCCAATTCAGAATATTTGATTTGAAATTAAGGTGAAGTTGGAATGAATCATCCAGCGCTATCGAATTAAACAACTCTATACTCTAATTAAACCACTTGACTCATTTTGATAAAATTTTATGAAAATTAGACGTACTATAAAAATATGAATATGACTTGAAAATATGAATAATATTTTTGTGTCGTCGAGCGAGCGAAGCGAAGCACATAAGGAACTGATTTTGTACAAAATTTCAAAATATCAAATTTAAATGGACGTGTGGTCACATTGTCCGTCAGTTACATCAAACAGAGAGCGAATTAAAAAACTGAAGAAATTTGACAATTTTTACTCAAGTACTGTTGAGATCTCTGTGAAAGATGAAACTGACGTTAAAATGATTTCCTGGGGCCTTGGTGCCTTGAAGGGCCTAAAATAGAAGCAATTCTAAGACTGTTGGTATAGTAACTATACTAAGTTCTTACGGTGCGGAAATTAGCCATGCTAATAAAATATGAAGATAGTCATTTTAGAGTCATTGGGCGAGCAGGGTCAAGTGCTATAAATAATTGATTTTGCACAGAATTTTGGAATATATGATTGAATTGACCTATATAAATTTTACCTATAATTCAGATAATTTTATGCAAGTGAAACCGCGGGTCTCAGCTATATGCATATATATATATATTTTAAGATCATTGGACGAACGGAGCGAAACACTAGAAGAAACTGATTTTATAAAGAAATTTAGAATATTTAATTTAAATGTAAAGTGACATCAAAATTAACCCCAGCACTATCTAATAGAATTAAGATTAAACGGTTGGATTTTGAAAATATTTTATGAAAATTAAATATGCTATGGAAATATGAATACGGTTAATTTAGGGTTATTAGGCGAGAATTATGCTCAGAATTTTAGAATATCAAATTTGAATGAACCTCGAGGTCAGAATTGTCCGTCAAGGCCATCAAATAAGCCCCAAATTAATTGTGATATTAAAATTGTCCCCTGCTATCTTGGTGCCCCAAGCAAGGCTTAAAATGGAAATACTCCTAAAACTACCTATTGATACGGGTATCTAGCTACATAAGGTTGCGGAATTTAGCCATGCTATTGAAATATGCAGATTGCTACTTTAGAATCGTTTGACGAGCGGAGCCAGGTATTATTTCCGAATATCTAATTTAAAATTGATCATTTGACCGATAGTTAAGATAATTTTACGTGGGTGAAACCACGGGTCACAGCTAGTTATTTATAAAATAGAAATTTTGGATTTTTTTGGAAAGAAAAAATATCTTCATAAAAGCCTTCCAGTTTACTATTTAAGTTCCTTTTTTAATATTTAAAAATAAAACACAAAGGCAATTGGCGGATAAGCATGGATAGAAATGCCCTCGTACGAATTGTGTTGGCTTTTTCCCTGTTAACTGCTATCGGCACAAAATTGAAATTTACTGAGATTCAGCCCTTAAAAACTTAAAACCTTTTTTTAAAGCCCCGATCAACCGGACACTCATCATCAGTTTTGAAACCACCAAAATTACAAATCGCTTGTGGACTTTCAATTATATTTCGCTTGTAGACACTCAATACCGAAGATGAAAGGAAAAATTCGACTTCCGTGATGAGGCTCCGCTGCTCACGGCGTTTTTGTTATTATAAATTGTATGACTGTCGCAATTTTCACGCCTGTTACTGTCAATAAAAAAAAGTATGTAGAAACTGTGTACGGATATTTGTCACCATTTGTTAAATAAACAAGATCGAACTTCTAACAATCACTTAAACGAGGAGAAAATATCACATCGCAAATAGCGGAGTAGTGGTAGTAGATATGCAAGTTTAAGAGTATAACCTATTTTGATATGAGATAGATCGTTGCAAAAGTTGCTGATATAACGTATGACAGGAATATTAAATAGAATAAAAAATCTATATCTATATCATTTATTTGAATATTTTATCTGCGTCTTTACCCATCCCTATGTACTACTTCGCCTCTCACCGATGTGATCATTCGATATATATATGCGATACGATATTGTAAAAAAGTAAACATAAAAAACGAAAATCAAGATACTGCTGGTGAAATATGAGAATATGAAGTAAAATCTAGGGAAAAATTAAATAATATTTCGATTTTTCTTTTTTCTTTTTGAGGAATTCTTTCACGCGTTTGTTAGGTAATATAATTCAATTTTTGTTTGTTAAGGAAATGTGTATGTGATATAGGTATGTAGTCAACACTACCTATGTCAACTGTTTGCACAAAAAATATCTTTTAATTTTTATTAACCGACTTCAAAAAAGAGGAGGTTCTCAATTCAACTCGCATGTTTTTTCTTTTTATGTATGTACACCGGTTTCTCCCAGATTTCTGGGCCAATTTACGCCATTCATTTTTTGGTTAGTAGATAAAGCTCTCCAGATGGTCCTATAAAAGTTTTATTAACATTGGTTGAATAATTTTTTAACCATCTTCAATAATATGAATAATTGAGGGGCTCAGTGGGAAAGTGGTACAAGTGTATATTGCTGATACTGAGTTATTGACTTTAGCAGCATATTATTGAATGATATTATCATTCCATAATTTATGGAATTGACCATGATCACTGACCTTGATATCACGATCAAGGTCATATTCGGATGCCGAATTTTCCGCATTTTCCATTTCCGGGGTCAAAAGTGGGGGTTGCTATATAAAAAAACGAACTTGACCTTGATATGACCTTGAACCTTGACTTTGAGATCAAGGTGAAGCTCATCATTGAATGTGCCGTAACAAATGGTGAAACTTTTGTTCTCATCGTTTATCCCAAAAATGCCTTCCCGCTGAGATTTTTGACTTTTTCATACCTGTATACTAAAAATACTTAAATTTTAACGTTGCCTTCTATTTCCGTTTTTTTACACGAAAACCGTTAGGTATATCAAAAATTTGCATATGACATAAACTTTAGATCATTTCATTGCAAACAATTTAAAAAAAATTTCACTCTACGATCAATAATAAGCAAGATATAAGCGATCTCCCGATCGGCTTTTGCTGCAACTTTCCCCCCTCCCCCCAATTTGTCGACCACCCTAGAGGTTAACGACATGGGTTTTCGTACTCACCTAACGCCCCCTAACAATAATCAAACGTTAAATTCTATACCTCTTTTATGCATACTCAATGTCACCTAGCACCTCGTCTAATACAAATTTTAAAATTGCTATAATTGAGGGGCTCAGTGGAAAAGTAGTACAAGAGTATTTTGCTGATACTGAGTTGTTGAAATTAGCAGCATATTATGGAATGATATTATTATTCCATAATATACTGCTAAATTCAACAACTCAGTATCAGCAAAATACACTTGTACCACTTTTCCACCGAGCCCCTCAATTATACATATTATTGAAGATTGCTAAAAAATTACTCGACCAATGTTAATAAAATTTTTATAGGACCACCTGTAGAGCTTTATCTACTAATCAAAAAAAGAATAGCGTAAATTGGGCCAGAAATCTGGGAGAAATCGGTGTACATACATAAAAAAAACATACTGGTTGAATTGAGAACCTCCTCTTTTTAGAAGGCCGTTAAAAAGTTAAGAAATTATAAGAATTATTTATGTAACACCTATAATTGTCAGTAGTGCATTACAAACACCTGTAATTGTAAAATTGTAAAACTGTAACTTGTACTTTTATGAAATAGCGCCCAGAAAAACAACTTTCCTGATAATTTATGCTTATTTTAACACTATCCATCAAATATTCAAGTGCATGGAATATTTCAATTCAGTAAAAATTTAATACCACTAATAAATAAACCGTATAGAGTCAGTTGAAAAATATCGTTTTGGAGAATATGACATAAGAAAATATCTCGCGCGATGCCAATGTGTATGATGATTTTAGTTTTTGTTAAAGGACCTAATAACGTCCAAACAAGAATTTAAAAGACAATTTCTCTGTGACCTTCAATAATCTGTTTTCAAAATAGTTTTCTGGGAAATATGATTTTCTAGCTACCTCTTAGAATAAGAAAATTGATTTAAGTTTTCAACAAGATCACACATATTTATATAAGAATTATGTTCAAACTTAAATGAAATGCGTCAAAATTTAAAGCATGTCACATTATTATTCAACTAATCAAAAACATTAGATTGGCGTCAGTGAGTTTTAATATTTCCTTATGAAAATAACTGCAATATTTTGACAACAAACTAAACTAATTTTCAAAATAATATTTTTACTATTATGAAAATATGTAATTTAAATAATATTTGATGTGGTTATTATTATAGAAAGCAAGTTGGAGCGAAACACATTCAACTTAATATAGTATTACGTCCGTTACAGTGAACATCCGGTATTTCAAATTTATTACATTTTGTCAACATATTAAATTCAATTATAAAAAAAAATGATTTATGCCGAGACAAATTTGTCTATGTTGATAATTATGTATCCGAATTGCGCAGTGAAAAAAATGAATGAAGAAATTTAGAAAAAAATATAGATATGAAGCTTCTTCGCTAGCATTCATATCCTAGTACATTCGTTTGCTGCAAAAGTCCTGTTTGGTTTTTTTGCTATTTGATATTTTTTTCTAAAAATCGAGATTTCTATACATCGAATCCATAAATATCTCTACTAGCGTTTCTACGATCAGGCTTGCCGTTTAGGCCCCCAATGCCGGGCAAATAGCTCTCAGTACCATAAGGTAATGGTGAAACTTTTAAACGGAATTTGTAATAAAGCTTAAACCTAGAGTTTCTGAAACTAAGGTGCCACTTACAGCACCAGATTTATGTGCAAAAAAGTAGCGGTGATATTAAAGGAAATAATATATGGTAATTTAGCAAATGCGGCGTGATACGTTACAGAACGGTTAATGAACGAATGATTTATTATTATAACAATAGTAACGGACATAGTGCACATTTCAGTCCTTAGGAATAGAGATTTAAAATCAGTATCGAACGAAAGCCAACAAAAATATTTGTACATATTATCGAAAACCAAAGAATATATTACAGCTTTCGAATATTGTTAGCCTTCGAAGATCTTTAATATTTAAAAGAAAAATGATTACATTGTAATTATATTTTTAAAAGAAAACAGTTTCAGTTTTGTATAGTTTCATATTCAATCCTACTTTTCATTTTTAGTTAAAATAGTCTTTGTAATAAAGAATATGAGGCCCATCGTTGAGGAATAGCGCCTTGTTAGATAAGAAAAAGTGTCAATGAGAATAAAATTCGCCGAGTCATCGCTGAAAATCAACAGACCAAAGATTACCAGCTGTAACAGGCAAAATCTTATGAGCTATGACGCAAAGCACATAAAGTCGGCGAGTGTCAAATAGACATGTTTTCCTCAGTAATAATATCAGAAAAAAAATCATGTATAATCTTGTCAACTAGACAAAGATCTACAGTGCTGAAGCTATAGTTGATACTTGTAATTCTAAAGCCAGGTAAAAATTTAGAAAATATTTATGTGATATTTATGTGATATGCGTGATGTTCACGAGCTGACGAATGATCCTTTTACCAGTTTCGGTTCGCCTCACTAATTAAATTGCTTTTAAATATTAAAAATATTTAAAGTTTTAATTACTTTGTCAATTTCACTAGAATTGAGTAGAATTTACTAAACGCGTTTTCAATCTCGCGATCATCATCAGAGTAATTGAAGAAATGTATGTGGGAGTGTAATAAATACTCTTAAAAATGAATTTGGGAAAAACCCGTCATTATACTATTTCATATGAAATAGGCTGTACAATAACGTACCTGATAAACCAGTTTTGAATAATAGAGATAATTATTTTTATCTGTGTAAGGTAAAAATTTTTAACCAATATGTTTAAGAATAAAGGAGGGGTGTCCAAAATGTTAAAGTTGCTGAAAATTAAATTTTTTCGTTTAGAAGTTCAGTTTTAATAAAGGTGAATTATTTAGGTCGTTTTGATCATTTAAAACCTCCACTTGTGGGTCACTGTTCAATCTACTAATTTCAAGAGCCTCCAAGAGATTCAGTTTTGTACCCTTTTGACAAATATGTAGAACTTTTGGTTTGTGATTTATATTGGGGAAATGACCTGTTTCTAAGACGTGTAAACCAAAATTTGAGCTATGAATTTGAGATCCAACATGTTCCTTATACCTTGTCTCGAAGCTGCGACCCGTCTGTCCCACGTCTAGACAAGGTATAAGGAACATGTTGCATCTCAAATTCATAAAACCCGTCATTAAATAATGACGGGTTTTTCCCAAATTCATTTTTAAGAGTATTTATTACACTCCCACATACATTTCTTCAATTACTCTGATGATGATCGCGAGATTGAAAACGCGTTTAGTAAATTCTACTCAATTCTAGTGAAATTGACAAAGTAATTAAAACTTTAAATATTTTTAATATTTAGAATGAAATTTCACAAAGTAAACCTCTCAACAGTAAATTATTTAAATTGCTTTTCTTCCTTATATTTGTTAGTTGCGCATTTTAGGGGTAAAGTTATTCGTTGTCAATATATTTAAGTTTTGATAATGAAACAACGTTACAAGAGAAACACAGGAGGAAATTACTTGGATATAACATGCCGTACATACATATGTGTTTAATTTAATATTGTTGGTTTATTTTACAAAGTACATATGAAATTGTGAACACATGTATCTATCTATCTAGTATCCACCTATATGTGTCTATGTTACTTTACTACGGTTTTTATTTTTCTATTCTCTCAAGAATTTAGTGTTTCAATTAGATTTTTAACAATAGGAATCGTACATAACGAATGTATCTAATAATAAGATTTAATCAACTTGTAACAGTTTATTAAAAGATGAAAAGTTCATCTGCATTCTTTGCTTGGACTGAACTATTATAGACTATAGAGAATATACTGCATCTCATAAATTTTTATAATTATATAATTCTTAACGAATTGTTAAAAAAATCGTTGCGTTTTAGTATAACTTAAAAACGAAAAATTTAAGGTGAAAGTTCAATGTTATAAAATATTAATGAATACTGTCATAATATAACGATTTATAACTTAAAATCTGAAACATTTCTGAAAAAACTTGTAATCAAAAATTCGATAATCGATTTTTGAGGGTTATTGGTGTCAAAAATAAAATCCAAAAAGATTGAAAAATTAAAAGGACCTGTGAGATGCAGAGCTTCATCACTCGAGTCGAATTCTCAATCTTGGATGTTTTTAAGATACCTAAATGTGACTGAAAATGTTTCTGTTGTTTAAATATTAAAGAACTTTTGTAATCATAATCGTGGGGATGAGGATTAAATATTGAAACCCCCAAAAGGCATACCCTGAACAGTAACTCAGCCCATATACAAAATTTCAGTCCTATTAGGTATATTTGGTGGAAAGCATGCTAGACTGTCCCAAAAGTACGAAAAAGCATAAAATTCTAATGTAAAAACAGAGGATGTTAGAGCTAAAAATTACAGCCTCCAAATGGCATACCCTGGATATTAACTCAATTTATATGCAAATGGTTTGTTCGGAGAGCCTGTGGACGTGTCAGACCCACTAAAAATATGAAAAAGTATGAAATTTTCCTGTAAAAATAGTGAGCATGAGGGTTAAAAATTGAAATACTTAAGAGGTACTCTCTAGGTATTACTTAAGCAATATACAAAATTGTAACCCTCTAGATTTGTTCTGAAGGACGATGGGCGCCTTAGATCCCACAAATACACGGTTTTCTTTTCTACTACCACCAAAACACCCTAGGAAGCTGACTTTTTATTATGTTATAGGTAATTTACCTAGATATCATATCCAACTGTTTTGTAGGTTTCACCGTTTTTAAGACCCCCCACTCACTTTAATGGTATTATGATGCCTCGGAAGCACTTCCAATTACCTATGTCGTTGCTTTTAAAAAATATAAAATTTGTTGCAGTTCCATTATCATATTCAACCGAAAGAAGATTTATCGTTGAGAAAAGTTTACTAAAAACGAAACGAAACAGATTGTCAACAGTGGAATGAAGGAATTTAAGATTGCTGATGATAAATATGGCACCAAATGTCGAAAAACTAGTGTCATTACATCAAGTAGTTTTAAAAATTTGTTAGTAGTTTTTCAATAGATAATATAGGCTGGGTGCGTGATGGCAACGACATCTATAATATAAATTTTTCTGGGCTCGTTAACGAATATAAATAATGGTAACCGTGGAAATAAATAAATTTAAAATATTTTTAAACAAACCGTAAAATCCGAATACAAACGTTTGCTATTTACAATTAATTTTTTTTATAAATAAATTTGAACAATTTGATTTGTTCAGTTTGAACAATAAAATACTGGATGAAGTATAACAGTTATATTAAAAAAGTAATTAAACAATTTTCGACGTTAATATGGATATAATTATCAAGACAGTATTTCCTTCCAACTTCGGACTATGCAGAGGAAATAGTTGCTGGTGCCGGTGAAGTACGTCAGAGAAATTCGAGATTTAAGAAATGCTGGCATAAGTAATTTAGTTTAATGTAGAGTCATAAGACAAACATCGATAACTTTAACTCCTTATAAAACATTATTTCACGTGACTATGTGAGTTAAAATACATCAAATATTTTTAATTCTGTATTTATGGATTGACGTGTAAACGTTAATACTGTTGACAAATAAATAAGAAATGACATATTAGTTGCAACTGCGTTTATAATCGAAGTGAATCAATGTAAATATTTTTATTTAATATTTTTTATTATATCATACTATAAACACATATGAGTCCGTATTAATGCTTGTTTTCTCCACTACTCACGCTGCAATCGATTTAGTTGTCCCCACCATATACTTCGCACGCTGCCTATAGAACACTTTACCTAAGAGGAGCGTCATTGAATCATCTAAAAAAAGGGTTATGCTCCTAAAAAGTTGGAAAACTCTAAATTATATCATTAATTTCAAGGGTAGCGATTTTTGAAAAGTGAAGTCACATGAAATGAAATAGCTGAGAACGAAACCGAACGAAATATATTTTTGTAAGTTGGTAGCTATATACATTATTGTAATCATGGGTACTCTGTCGATGAAATTGATTACTAATACAGAGGAGGTATTATTTATAGTACACAGTTTTCATTTCCAGTTATTTTCAAATTTTGTGAAATTTAAAAAAAAAAAGTACAAAAATTTATCATTTTATCACCATCTTTTGTTCATTTCGTTTGCATTCGTTGTGATTTTTGAGTAGCTAACTGTGTATGTATTATCTGTTTTAATTTTTACTTTCTTTTTCTCGTAATTATAATAATTTTTTATCGTTGATATTAATTTTTTTTTATTGAAATTAAATTAATAATTTTCAAATCTGTTTTTAAAACTTTGAAATATAACAAATTATTCAAAAATTTGAAGGGAGTAGAATAAAAGAAAAAAATATTTATTTAAACATTTATTTTTTAAAAATTATTTACAATTGTATTTCGTATGGCAATTGCTGTTTCTTCCCGATTTGCTTCATTACACTTCTTCAATTATCATTTTCCATATGATGATTCATTTTCATAATTATAATAATAATAATAATAATAATAATAATAAATAATAATAATAATTTATTTGTTTCCAATCAAAAAAGATTATACAAATGGAGTACAGGTACAGAATGGAGAAGTATAATTAAACAACAAAATATACCAGCCTAATAATAATAATATCCAAATACTGGCAATTCAGTGAATACATATTATTATACATACAAATAAAAAATATTTAAGTGTGTATGTTTATAAACAATTAAAAATAATTAATATAAAATAAACATTATACATACACACACATACATACATAAGTATATATATATATATATATATATATATATATATATATATATATATATATATATATTATATATATATATATATATACATATATACATATACATATATATATAAATATATATATATATACATATATATATATATATATAAATGTATATATATATATATATATATATATATATATATATATATATATATATATATATATATACATTTATTTCCACAATTTATTTTCCAAATTTTTGTACATTTTTTTTTAAATTCCACAAAATTTTGAAAATAACCGGAAATGGAAACCGTGTACCATAAACTTAGAGGGAGTACAGGTAGATATTCAATGTTATCAGGTACATATATGAAAATGAAGCCAAAAAGGGTTAAAGTGTTGACCAATATGGCGGTTAAATAAGTTTGAATTTAGAATGTTTCTATATTTACTGATGTTATATTTGTTGTTTTAGGTAAATATTATTAGAATATTTATTAATAAATAAATAGTTCTAAGTTGCAACAAAAATCATATGCAAATTTAAAAATATGTATTACTATCCACACTTCGTAGGTTATAAACGGTGTTAACCAATATGGCGATTGCTTCAAAAAAGATAATATTGTGTACTTCATCTATTATATGGTACATACATATTCTAAAATCAATGACCGTAAATAAATACAATACCTCTTCTGTATTAGTAATCAACTTCTTCAGCAGAGTATCCATGATCACAATAATATATACGTACGAACTTACCAAAATATATTTCGTTCGGTCCGTTCTCAGCTATTTCATTTCACTTCACTTCACCTTTCAGGAATCGCTACCAAGAGCGTGAGTAGGTGTACCTTATTTTGAAAAAGGAAAAATAAGTAATATTTTCGAAATAAAGGCAGTAAGCCCTAACAGGTAAGGAACAAATGATCTATATATATAAAACATTTATCTGAAAGATCGTGTAAGTGGAATATGTGTGCAGCGTTGCACGTTTTCAAATTTTAGTTTCTATTGTATAATTCAGCATAATATCACGAGTCCAAATATTATAGTATATTAAGACTCAGATATAAACCAGATAACTAATCTAGACCCTGGTAATCATACCTATTTATGAAAAATTTTTATAAAAATTATTGACTTTGATATAATTTTCAACTTTTTTGAAAAGCACTCTGTAATTTTCATTTCACAAGAATTATTTTTAGCTCTTTTCTCATATGCACGTCTAACTGTTTATAAGATGAAGAAAAATAAATTCTTTTTTAAATGCCATTCTTCTATTATTACAGAGCATATTCAGAATTTAGTGACAACATACGTATGTGCAGTGCGTACGTAACTAAGAAGGAAGAATTCATGACCACTACATTAGAATCCATCCTTTTCCAATACAGTCGTTTGTATGAATTTACACCGTATACTGTATATAATCTATATAACGATCGTGCATATGATGTATATGTACACCCCTTACCTCATACACCCACAGAAATCGTTATTTTTTAGATACGTACGCATTTCGTACATGTCTTGTATATTTTATGTCTTGTCTGCGTGTATGACGACACCTAATCTTAGCTGCGTCTAAAGGAAAACTAAATTCAAATTAAATAAACACACCTGCAATACAATAAATAGGATGGATGGTATTCTGTCACATTAAAAAGAAAAAATATATATATTTTGTCGGGAACATATTTTCCATTATCTCGGCATGATGGATAGATAAGTTGGATAAAATTTGAATAAATCTTCATTTCGGATTATTTTAATACCCTGATTGGTTCTATTTTTTCGAAATACATTCAAATATATATTTAAACGTACCAAAAAGGTACACTTTAAAAATGTATTGAAGTTTTATTTAATTGCAAAGATGAGTAAGTGAAAACTCAACAATATCAAATTTGTCCAGTATGTAAGTAAAATTCTTGCAAAAGCAGTAAGGCCAACGACTACAAAATGAACAAAACCGTTAAATTTCTTCGACTAGTCTCGTGTTCACTTAACATGTGACTGAATACAATTCTCTACTTCGAGATATGTGCTATACACAAAATATTAATAATTTGCTTATAATCAATTATGTAGGGTAAAAGCCCCCTTTGTGGAACGGTATCTAATACTGGAACAGTTTTGACATTTACATATTTATTTCTTTAATTAAGTAAGGAAGCTTTAAATGCGAGGTGAATTTAAATTGAAAAAAAATTATTCTATTAATAATAATTTTTGTTATCAGACGTTTCTTTCAGAAATGAATTCATTAATATGTAAATGTTTATAATTAGATACCGTTCCACAAAAGGAGCTTTTACCCTACTACAGACTTTTATTAGTTCAAAAACACCGTTTATGCACAAGCATAATGTGGACAATTAATAACTTTGTATTTCAATTAAAATTCTTATTTAAAAAAAGAAAAATAAATAAATAAAAAAACTTCAAGTAAACGATAAATCCGACTTTAAAAAATAAAAGTACGGTTTTACCAATTTTTGGCTATAAATCAAAAAATAATAGTCCGATTTTAATGATTTTGTTTTGTAAATGTTCGCCATAACTGCGAAACATTTAAAGACGTTCGAGCGCGTCCACAAAACACTACAGAATAATTTATGTAGCTACCACAAAACACTATCCCCACAAAATAATCAGAAGCCAAGTTGCTATCTCTGCACTAGTGATACCAATGTAGACAAAAAATCCCCTCTATTTCCCACCACTATGCTGTGTAGGTACACACTGTGTGTAGTGGTGTTGGTTTGATCTTTGCAACTGTGTTAGTTGTCACAGATACAATTACAAAACACGTATTGTCGGACGGAGCAAGGTGGGGTCCAAGCTAACAATGGTCCAACGATACAACATAATGCGTTGTGCATTGAGTGATCGACAGCGACTAACTAAATGCCTTAAGCGGTATCACACTGCTATCCACAGTTTTCTACAAACACGCTTAGGGCTTGACTATACCCGTATGTTATGGTCATTCTACACTGGCAAGTCACTTGCGGAAGTTTTTGCAGACACTACTTGCACAGACGTGTACACATGTTTTATACTTTCTGCAAGTTTTCTTTCGCAAGTTACTCTCGCAAGTTACTCTATGAAAGAACTTGCGATCACGTATAAACATACTTCATACTATCTGCAAGTTTTCGGTCGATAGTACTTGCGCACTTTCTCGATGTACATATATTTTTTTTTTTTATTCACAAATAATGTTTAGTTCTCTCAGAGCCGTGTTTTTGTACGTATACTCACCTCAACACTTCGTTGTAATTTTTATGTTATCACAAATATCATATTAAATGATTATTAATTTATTTGCCTGACTTTCCAATAACAGTAAATTCCAGTAATATTATGTGCTATTAAATTAGTAATTCTAGCTGGCTAAATAAAATAAAAGAAATAAAAATTTTAATTCCACTCAATGATTATGATTTGGGTAGGGTTGCCAATAGAAAATTTATCAAACCCGGACAATGAGCCCCGAAAACCCGGATTTCAGAGCTTAAAACCCGGATATCCTTTCAAATACAATATTTTGTTTCTAAAAAAAAAAGAAAAACAAAAAAACAAAAAATTTAAAAATTGTTTTTAATTTTGTTTAGAATGAATTTTCACAAAGTAACGCAACTCTTATTTCTGAACACAATTAAAATCAAATAAATAATGGATATTATGTCAAGTATACAATATAATTACTTTATTGACGTTCCAATCTGACCGTACCGGTCTGTCCTCACACTAGATGATTTTATTCAATTCGACCTCATCTTTTACAGGTAATGTTTATTGCTGGTATTTACAATTTTTAATGGATTTTATTATCCTATTGTACCTTTAACAAGGAACTTCTTTTACAATTTGCAATTTTATAATTTTTTGAAATAATAAATTATAAAATCATTGCAATTATGTATAAAATATAAATTTTTTTCTTCCATTAGTTTTGGTAACTAAAACCAGAACTGGATCGAAAATCCCGCCCGGACGTTCCCTGGACGCCCTCAAAAAGAGGACAAATCCGGGGAAATCCGGATGGATGGCAACCCTAATTTAGGCCAGTGTCTTCCAAAGTGGAGCGCACGTAGTTTTAGCGAATTTTCAGAATGGAATTCAGCTATTACAGCCACTGTCATGATCATTGAAATGGGGAGACAAAATAACACAAAAAAAGCTTTAAATTATTATTCTGTGTCAACTAGTTTCCGAGAAAAACTAATTTTTATAAACGGAAATTCGCTATGTTATGCAGGATGCTGCGACAGGAGTATTTTAAAGTTTATATTTAGGTAATTTTAAAACATTTCTGGGGGAAAAAGTTTAAGTATGTAGGCAGTTAAAAAATTTTGAAGACTGCTGATATAGACAGTATCTATGAAATTTTGGCTGAAATGTAATGTTAAAGGTTAATTAATATGATTAGCATCCGCCATACTAAATTTCAATTAATCAGTTCAAATTATAATTGTATTTGAGTTGATCGAAAGCAATAGCCCAGTTTTTCCAAAAAATTTTGTTTGAAACCAAGTAAAAACAAACTTTTCATATAATCATAAATTTTCTCAAAATAAATTTATCACTATTTACTTTTTTTGGACTGTTGTTGCACAAACATTGAATAAAAAAATAAAAATATTTAGGAATTTGTTATTATTAATTTTTAAACTGGGAATTACTCCTCACAATAAATATATCTCCATTTATATTTTATGATGCTACTGTAAATATATTGAATAAAAAAATAAATAAAAAGGTATTATTTGTAGGTACACAATACATACTCTCACAAAACAGTTGTATACATGTATATAAAATATGTATGTGTGTTAAAAATTGCAAAGAACTTTTCTAATCTGTTTAGAACCAACTTGTGCAAGTTTTTCTACTCAATTCATATAGGCAACTGCCAATCCACTAAATTTTGATATTTTTTTGCAAGTCGTTTTATGAACGTACTTATTGGCAATGTCCTGACACGAAATATTCTTTATTGCAAGTGTCGTAAACTCAAACATCTCCTTTTGTCTATTTTTATTGATTTATTGCTTTGTCTATTGTATTATTTCCTACGTCCATAAATAAATACATATTTACCTAAAAAATTGCAGAAAAAATTTCAAATCTGACTTCTCGCAAGTCACTCTACCAAGTCGTACGTGTACACTAGCAAGTCCGTGCAAGCATAGAGTACTTGCAGAGAGAACTAAAACTTGCAGCAAGTGCTCTATGGCAACGTGTACACAGCACGCAAGTGCTCTCAGAGAGCGACTTGGTAGAGTAAAAATTGCCAGTGTAGATAGACCATTATGCTTGTGCTTGCGCATGTGTCATATCGTCAAATATGATGTGTCTTGTATATGGGTGATTGCTATACACACCACCTATGTACTATCTGTGATATCAATGCATACACAGTTGTTGACTGAAATTTAGTAGTGTGATTTGACCTTGTATATATATTATGTACGTTTACACATCAAAATCTACCCGAATATTAATTTCAATAATTAATATTTCATTTTAACGTTCGTCAAAACGATTTTTTTTTTGTGCAATTATATAAACTGCATATTTTTCAAAGAAAATTTTTAAAAATTTTTTATTATGGTATCTACTCTTATAATATACTTACTATAATTTTTAAAATGAAAAAATGCTGTTTAGAATATTTTTCCCTAATAGCTCTGTGTTAAAAATTTGATTTTTAATCGTCAATTACTTTAAAAAATGATCTATGAAGGCCTTAAAATCTTTGAGGGAGGATAGCTATGTAATTGAACTTGTCAATTCTCTAAAATTAAAATTTTTATCTACTATTAGGTTTGACGCACGAACGTCCTTAACAGAAAAATACAACTCGATATCAATAACGAAAATGTTGGGAAATTTTTCTTAAATCTCAAAAAAATTATATATTAATAGAAATAAATGGATGGGAGGCACCACTGGAACCTCATTTTTGGGCAAAGGGTAATTTTCTACAATTGGGGTCTTTAGTAGATTAGCCTCTGCCAAAAAATGGTGTTTCAGCGATTGCCACCTCCCCCATCCATTGGTTTCGGTTAGTGGATGGATTTTCATAGATTTAAGAAAAATTTCCCATCTTTTCCAGTATCGGTATCGATGTTACCACAAGTCCCAACTAATAGTTCTTTCTGTATTTTTTCTTTCAATCGTATCCATATTTTATTGATAGTTAGATAACGAAACTAATAGTGAAGCAACAAGGATATGGTTAGAGAGAAGATAGGACTCTTACTACGATGTAGAGCAATGGTATTATTTAGAGCTTGTATTGTACGCCACTTGATGTAATTTCACATAAAAAAGCCTGGATTAACAATCATCGTTTGTTTAACAATATTCATTTATTTTGCTTTACTATTTTACATAAACATAAGATCATATTTGTAAGTTTTACAGTGTATCTATCTCCCCGGAAAAAAATACATAAGACGGATATTGAGAATTTTAAAGCCAATTTGTCATAAAAAAGAAAAAAAGGGAATTACAAAGCATGTAGCTAGTCAATCTGCTAGTAATAGCGTCATGTTGATATGTTACCGATAAAAGAATAAAGACACAGTTATAGACTTATTCCACTTCAATACACATATTTTATCATGAAGAAACAGGACGGCCAACATGTAAATGCAAAGTAAACAAAAATTTAATGCTGATATACCTACGTACTTACTATTAGAGGATATTGCACGTACTATTTGAAAATGATTTAATGAATATTTGCAACTGTTAAGGACCGAAGAGACCGGTACGAAAGATTGTAACACGATCGCAACTTGAACGGCTTGTAGCACATGACACAATACGGATAGACTGGACGTTCACACCAATCCGGTCAAATCTTAAAATTATTTAGATAAAAGTACAACTTAAACCAAAATTATTATACTGAATTTTTTATACCTGTAAAACACAGCAACTTTGAAATTATATAAATATAGAAGGTTTATAAAACCACTTTCACCCATCGAAAATCACGTTCTATGGAGATTGCGTTATAGGGGACGTGACTATTGGTTTCTGACAAAAAAAAATCTAATACAAATTTTCGTCAGTTTGTCACATTTTCCTCTTTTACATCAAATGTACAATATAATTATTTTATGGTTTTATAACTTTTGCATTAAAATATTCAGGGGTTTACCAACTTCAAATTTTCTAGTACGGTCGACCGTCCGTCCAATGTCACAGCCTGCCGTACCGGTCGTACTGCTCTATTCACACACTTACTCATTTTATTATATTATTGATTACTAAAAACATTTAATTACATTTTCCATGAATTTACTCCATATTTTAAATTACTTTTCCCTTTATCCTTTCACTGTATCTTTATTTTATTTAAATTGTTGGACATTAAAACTTGTATTTTTAAAACTATATTGTTGATATTATGTTCCCTTTCC
Source organism: Brachynemurus nebulosus (assembly GCA_035578155.1). NCBI lineage: Eukaryota > Metazoa > Arthropoda > Insecta > Neuroptera > Myrmeleontidae > Brachynemurus > Brachynemurus nebulosus. Next base: position 42,558,275 of record JAPWDM010000004.1, read on the forward strand.
AAAAAAAAAAAAAAAAAAAAAAAAAAAAATGTAGCAAAAATTCTATAAACACATATAAGTAAATGGAACCGAAAATGTACAGTAACAGTCCCATTACTGAATATTTGTGTGTTTAATAAAACAATATATTTTTATCCAAACAAATAAATTCGATTACAATAAAATAACAAAAAAAGAAAACGAAAATAAATTGTGTATTATAGCCATTAATTACTAATGAATGTAAATGTTTCTTCCAATGATTTAAAACAATTCCCTATTTATATTAGGGACAATAATAATTAATTATAAAGGAAATATATATTATCAAATGGCTCAAAAAATTTACAGGCCATTGTATTGTTATTTATTTTTACAGCGCTTATATAACATTTTTTACATATTTTCCCAAATTGAATGGATAAAATTGCAATTCTATTATATACACCTAATAATTAATTTCAAATACCTATCTATACTCGTCGACAGGAAAGTAAAAGAGCACTTTAAAAAAAAATTTTCGCCCCAATTTCCAATACGGAGAAGTAGATATCTCAAGAAATTAAGAAAAAATGTTTCCCCTATACATTAACTAAGATTTACACCTACTAGGTATATACATCAGAATTTCAGAATTATAAATTCAAAGATGTAGGAATTATGAAGGTATGGAAGACGGATAGACAGACAAATTTCACGAAACTTTAAGAATTCGGAATGGTTTCTTCGGAACCCTAATAAACTGAATAATTAAGTAAAAAACCAACTTAAGTAGATACATTTTTTAATTAAAATTGTAGTAATGGCCAAATAATGAAAGAGCTGATGATAGATTTGAATCTGCGTAATATAGAAAAGAACTGGAAAGAAACCTGGAACTTTGTATTCTCGATACCACCTGAATGTTTGTTAACAAGGCATCAGTGACATTTTTGAAAACCATGATAGAACACTAAAATCAATTTTATATAGAAACTAAGTTGCACCCTTTACCCAAAATATGAAATGCGCTAAAAGCCAAGTATTTTAAAGCAGATATGCGGTTCTAAACGGAATTTTTAAATGCAAATTATTATTAAACTCAATAAAGTTTTTATATTATTAAATATTTACGTAGAAAACCAATTAGTTATTTAGTTTAATTCATATTTTGCAAACATATGCCATTGAGTTTATTGACAAGCACAGAGGGCCGGATTTATCACATTGAAAGGCTCCGGAGCACTTTTCATATTGCGGCCCCAAGTAAGGTGATCAACTAGGAAAAACAATTAAAAAATGTATAGTAGTTTCTTAATAATTTCTCGCTCAAACAACTGAATGCCACCGCTCAATGTGGATGTAACGAGAGGTGACAGTAGAACTAGGAATTTGTAGTTCGCCTCACATTTTGACAAGCGTACACGCTTTCATGGAGGCGAAATATGTAGGGTTGACCGGGGTAATTGTGAATGGATTTTCATGAGTTGAGATAATAGCGTTGTTTTAAGTATTTTTTATTTTATGTATCACATTATTGTTGATTTATTTTTAATTCTACATTATTCAGGATGCCCCATACAAATCTTGAACAAATTTGTATGAAAAACAAAAATTTTATAAGCTATTCATATTTCCCCGGTGCAGTTTCGCAAATCTTATGAATTTCGGCGTAAAAGTGAAAGAAAAATTATTTAGAATGGATTACAAGAGAAGTGTGGTACGTCAGAGTAAAGCCCAACTCAAATTCTTCACATTTACTCCACTTTCAAATTTTTCATCATACTTTAGCGATCACAATTTCTCTTTGTTTAATGCAAGTTACGCATACCTCAAATTTCTATAAAAAATCAAGGTTAAAGAAAAATAACAAAAATTGTAAGAACAAATTTATTACAAGCTAAAAATGATATTTTGATGATATTTTGTCATTTTATCATATAAAAAATCAAAAAATTACATGTATTCACACAAAAAAAAAAGGAAAATAAGACTTTTTCAAGGAAATACATTTAGTTTACATGAATAAAAAAAAAAACAATATTTTTTTTTGTGTTGTTTGTACAACGGAAACTTGTACAATAAGGTCACCAGCACCTTCATCAATATTTTTAACTCTGAAAAGGACACTACTGAAATTTTTGACCGAATGGAGGCATTTGTGAATGACGTTCACAATTACCCCACAATTTTAAAATCATGGGGTAATTGTCAGTTGGTGATAAATTGTCCAATTTCTTTAGCAGTTAATAAGGAACCCTCTCAGGGTTTAGACCACTTCTTTAGAAGTACTTTTAACCATTTCTTACCTTTTAAAAAAAGAAAATGTATTTAAAAAAAAATTTTTTTTGAGGATTGGTCAAAGTAAGATACATAAAATTTTGCAAGGGTTTTTTCAAAATAAAAAAAGATACTAATACTTGGAGAATTGTTATGAAATTTTAATAGCATATTAAGAAAGGACAGAAAAACATAGTTGATTTTTAACTATATTAATGTTATTTTAGAAATTATAGGCGCCATTCACAATTGCCCCAATTCACAACTACCCCGGTCAATCCTACGCATATATCTAAAATGTTATACACAAAAATACGAAACCATATATGGTTGTAGGCAAATATATTTACGCGTACGTGTTTGTCCGCAAATGTACGCATTCCTATGCAGTAATATGGACTTGCAGACAGTTCTGACTGAAGACTGAAATCTAATTTTTATTATTCTGTTTGATTATCAAATTAAACATTTTAGAATTCCATTATTGGTTTTCTTTTTCACTAACCGAACTAATAATGAAATCGTTTTTCTAAATCCTTGCTGGCTTCTAAATAGAATATTTTAGAAGTTTTGTCAAATTTCTTTACGTACAGAGGTACAACATATTTTGTGACACGAGTTGAAACCTTCTGCTTAATATTAAGTAAAAAATTTGACTTATTAATTTAACAATCCTTTGTTAATGCACCCACATTGCTTAGAATAACTACAGGAATTTATAAGGGATATTTGAATTTCATTGCACACGAGTCTTTCATTTGCGTGCTTCTAATTATAGAAACCGTCTAATTATCTTCGTGCGTCTTAAATCTATACTAATATAACTAAGAGAGAAAATTTGTTTGTATGTCCGAAGTAAACTAAAAAAGTACTGGACCAATTTTGAAAATTTGCTCACTGTTAGACAGCTAAACTATTTCAGATAGACATAGACTATGTCATATGAGGTTATGAGGTCCCATGGGATTCTGGGTACCCAAAAACCTATTTAATCGAGTTTAAAAAATTTTTCGCTTTTAATAAGAAAATTGAACTAATCCAGATTAATAGAGGCCACAAGATTATGAGATCTCCTGTAGCCTAGAGATCCAAAAAGGATCTAAAGTGAACTACTCAATCGATCTTGAAAATTTGTTCATTGTTGCAAAGTTAAACTGTTCCAAATTAACTGGCTATGCTGTATTATTCGCCAGTGTCTTGGGGACCCCAAAGGCTCCAAAATTAAGTACCCAACCGATTTTAAATTGAGTTTGAAGTTTACATGAGAGCAGAATTCTTCGTCAGGGTATTAGAGACTTAAAAAGAGTTTAAAATAAGTAGCTAGACGGAACTTGGGTGGTAAGATTACAGTAATTATGGACTACTGTGTAGTAAGGTCATAGTGACTGTGAACCACTGAGTAGTAAAATTACAGTGATTGTGTGCCACTGGGTAGTAAGGTCATAATGAATTTGGACTACTGGGTTGTAAATTCATAGCGATTAAGGATCACTGAAATCACAAAATAAATTTGGATCATTTGTAACGTTTATTTGTCATGTATCAACCCCTTTCGGATTGAGGGGGACTCCAAACCCTCCCTTTCGGAACGGGCGTGAATGGGACAGAAAGTTACTTCCGGTGACATTACTATTTTAGAGTTGCTTAGCGAGCCAACCCAATCACTGTAAATAACATTTTATACAGTGTTTCGGAATATCTGACTTAAAAGTAACTGAAGCCATACTTCAGATATTTTTCATAGTTGAAACCGTGGGCCACAGCTATAAAATACTTATAACAATTGTTAAATATAAAATGTATATGCAAATAGACACCTGAGCAGGATGGGTTACTAGTGATCTATAAAAAAAAACGCCGTGAGCAGCGGGGCCCCATCACGGTAGTCGAATTTTCCCCTTCATCTTCGGTATTGAATGTCTACAAGCGAAATGTGATTGAAAGTCTACAACCGAATTGTCATTTTGTTGGTTTCAAAACTGGTGATGAGTGTTCGGCTGATCGAGGCTTTAAAAAAAGGTTTTAAGTATTTAAGGGCTGTATCTCAGTAAATTTCAATTTTGTGCCGAAAACAGGTAGCAGAAAAAAAGCCAACACAATTCGTACGAGGACATTCCTGTCCATGTTTATCCGCTAATTGCCTTTATGTTTTAGTTTTAAATATTAAAAAAGGACCTTCAATAGTAAACTGGAAGGCCTTTATAAAGATATTTTTTCTTTCCAAAAAAATCCAAAATTTCTATTTTATAAATACTAAAAATCAAAAATTCCTAATTTATAAATAAACAGTGACTTTAATAACATTTTTAAATTACTTAATATGTATGTATTTCATTTGTCATAAAAGTAAGTTCACTTTTTTTTTAAATTTTTTAAAATTACTATTCGCCTACTTGTATTTAGAATAAACATAATGCTTTTAAAACACATTTAACAATAGCATTCAATTCCGATGTAAAAATGGGAGAAGTGGGGGGAAAAGTGATGCGGACTCCCTACAAGGTACTAGCTGGATACTAACTGAATACACGTACAAAATTTCAGCCCTCTAGGTTTCCTCCTGGAGTCTCTAGACGTGTTAGAAAACAAGCAAAAAAATTAAGGAAATATTGGCGTAAAAATCGTGGGGGTAAGGGTTAAAAGTTGAAACCTCCAAAAAACAGTGTCTGGCTATTAGCTTAACCTGTACACCAAATTTCAGCCCTCTAGGTTTATTTGGGGAGATTTTGACCCGAACGAAACTGTTAAAAAACAAGAAAAATCATGTTCTTTTGGGTATAAAAATGGTGGGGGTAGGGGTTAAAAGTCGAGACCCCCAAAAGGCACCCCCTTGATACCAACTCAATCCGAATACAAAATTTCAGCCCTCTAGGTGTATTCGGGTGACCTGTGCGAGTGGTACAAACTTCGAAAAGGTCGAAAATGCATGAATTTGTAGCTTAAAAATGAGGGGGGTGGGGGTAAAATATTAAAACCTCCAAAAAGCACAACCTAGGTACGAACTTTATCAACACACCAAATTTCAACCCTCTACGTTAATTCTGGGGGGGCTGGGGGCCTGTTAGATCCAGCGAAAATCGTTTTTCCCCCCTCTACTCCCACCATATCATCCTAGGAAGCTCAATTTTGGATATGTTGTAGATAATTGACCGAAACATTATTTAAAACCGGTTTGAAAAAGTTTTATTGATTTTCCGCCCCCCACCACCCCCTTAAAGGTCGGGTCAGAAAAAAAATTTGCCCAAAATTTGACCCCACTTTGATAGTATGAGGTGCCTCGAAAATGAGCCCGATTTACCAAATTTCATCTCTTAACTTCCATAGGGGGGCCCTACACAAATTAAAAGGTGGCGGGAAAATATATATATATATATATATATATATATATATATATATATATATATATATATATATATATATATATATCAGACATTTTTTTTTCTACATATTCGTGTTCTACGGGTCCGAAAACGGATAGCGCCCCTACTCTCGCCTCTCGCAGCTCTTATCGTATAGACTGTATAAGTCTAATTTTTCGGAGAAAATTCGACTAAAAAGTAATATAACGGCCAGTTGTAGCCACATAACAAAATTTTACAATTTCACATATTTATTTTATCAATATAATAAATGGTTCCAATGTATTCAGTTCTGAGGACTTAACTGCTTGAGGAATGTTTTTATGATTATATAATTTTAGTTGTGGAGGCCTTAGAGAACGTATCCTAAGTGCCCTTAGATAAATCCGGTTCTGTAATTACATACAAAATTTTATTCGAAATTAATCTTTAAAAGTGAAGTTGCGATATTTACTTATATATTGCATTAGATGGTACCTACACTATTTTATACACCATCCATCTTCGTAATTATAAAGTTTTAACTTTTCTATTATTTCTGTTCAACGCTTTCAACATTGAGTGTTGACGAGTTTGCAATATAATAAGACGAAATACACTATGAAACAAAATAATATTGCATGCTAATATTTACTATATTTTTATAACTATGGCTTATGGTTTTATTTAAAGTAATGAACATTTTTATAAAAAAGGAATTTATCTATAAAAATTCTTGTAAATACGGCGTTTACTAGTGTGCAACTGCTACAGGTGTTAGTTGAGCGATGTCATAAAAATTTATGACCAACGGTTGGTTTACTGTTAAATTTATGTAGAAGCTAATTAAATTGAAACGAAATATAGATATAAAACACTCTGAAACGATTATTTATCCGACAAAATTTGTATTAGGTACATATTTGTAAAAAATTGAAAAAGAAACATTTTGGGAATTTCTCAAACTTCTTACAAAAAATGAAACCATATTGGCGTTATATTTTATATTGCAATAAATACATAAAAATACGTTGTTTTCAATCTTGGGACTGAGATTTGTACTTAATTATTATTATTTATTTAATTTTTTGATTCACGCTTACGTTACTACTTGTTTGTTATATGCTATTAATTTGTTACTATGATGCATTAAATTGCTTATTGAATTATTGCTTATCAAAAATTACTTCAAACGCATTTTTCTCGAAATGATTTTTTTCGACATCTGTGTCAAAGTGACTCTAAATTTATTCATGCAAATTAGCTCAAATTTGGACAGAATATTTAGAATACATTTCGCAATTGGCTAAACTACATAGGTCACTAGATAAGTTTTACAATACAAAATGTTTATAATCGCAAGGTACTTGCATTTATTTTTTTTAAAAAGTTCAACTCATAACTAGACGGTAGCCATACAATAAGTCCCCCTGAATCATTTGTGTACAGAACTAAAACATTAAAAATGCTCGAGTGGTTGAAGGACGAGTTACGTGTGATCATTCGCTACAACTTTGTGCGAGGCCTGTTCGTAGATGAATGTGTAGAGAAAATGAAAACTTTACTCAAAGAAAAGTGTCTTCATCGCACAACTATGTACCGGTGGTATCGTGAATTTGAACGTGGTAATTTCAGTGTTAATGATCCTTCAAGATCGGGTCGTCTTGTTGAAGCAACTGTTCCATAAAACGTGGCAAAAATCGAGTTATTAATAAAGGAGGATAAACAAGTTGTCCTGATAGTCAGTGCACAGTATAGGCGTCTTGGTATGTCAATAAATATTTGCCTAAAGTTGTTCAGAAACTTAAAGAGATTCGTCCAAACTCAAGAATGGATAGCTGGCATTTTCACCACGATAACACTTCTGCTCATCGAGCTCATGGGACAGTTAATTTTTTAGAAAATACTGACATTAAAATGCTTGATCATCCTGTCTACAGTCCAGACCTTGCTCCTGTGACTTCGCTTTGTTTCCGATTGTGAACGGCTAGCTGAAAGGTCGGAAGTTGGTGAGCGATTCCGAGCTACTGACGGCCTGGGATCAAGTGTGTTCAGAACTCCCAGAAGAAAAATAGCACGATATTTTTGACAGTTGGTTTTTAGGTACCACTAAGTGTATAAGCTGTGACAGAAATTATTTTGGGAAACTTTAATAAATATGGCTGTATTTCAAAACTTATCTAGTGAACTATGTACAATCAGGTTTTTGGATAAAATATGGTCATTTTATGACCATTTTAATCCCAAAAAATCGAAAAATTTCAGAATTTCTGTTTAAACTGCTGCCATTTTATTTCTATGCAAGCAAAATTGCTAATTCTGGTTCCGCCAATAACCATATTCATATAGATTAAGAATTTTATCTACTTTTTTTTTCATCAGATGCTCCTGAGCTTCAAAATCCTGTCACAAGTGGAAGCACTTTTTTTAGATACTTAACTATATATATTTATATAGTTATATGTATTATATATATATATATATATATATATATATATATATATATATATATATATATATATATATATATATATACTTATATATATATATATATACATATATATATATATATATGTATATATATATATATATATATATATATATATATATATATATATATATATATATATATATATATAGGGTGGGCCATTTTAATCTTTGCATCTAAATATCTCGCCAGAGGCGCCACCTATCAAAAAATGACCTTTACAAAAGTTTTTACGTACGACGGGCGATATTAGATGGTGACCTTAAAATTGACCTTGAATGTTATTTTCAGGGTCATTTTGAGGTCAAGTCGTATTTTTCAAATGGGACGACCTACTTTTTATTTCGGATTCTGAAAGAGCGTGAAATTTCACGCCGAAAATGCTGTAAACGAATTCTTTTATAATTGACCTTAAGAGGTGTAAAGACCACCAAAGAACATTCAAAAATTAGATTTTAAAAGAAAAACCTAACTTTAAAGTGTCGACATCTTTTGGAGACGTAAAATAGGAGTTTCTGTTCGTTTTTAATGACCTGTAAAGATCAATCTAAGGTCAAAATTCAGAAAAAAATGACACTAAAAATTTATGAAAAATTAATTTTTCATAACTAATAAATTTCATAGCTAAAAAATGAAAAATTAAAGGTCAATAAAAAAAGTTCGTTCATAGAATTTTCGACGTGAAATTTCACGCTCTTTCAGAATCTGCAATAAAAAGTGGGTCGTTCCATTTGAAAAATTCGACTTGACCTCAAAATGACCCTGAAAATGACATTCAAGGTCAATTTTAAGGTCACCATCTAATGTCCCCCGTCGTACGTAACATAATCTGTTGTTATGATATTAAGTGGTTGAGTAAATGATAACAGTTAGGTTTAAGTGATATTTTTGTTGAGGGGAAGATTTAAACGTTTTTTTGTCTCGCACAGCGTCAAGTGGTTAGTTTTACTTATTTTTTTGAGTTTGATTTTAAATCAGTTTGCGCTAGATTATTGATTGCTGAGGTTGTTTTTTGAAGTTTGGCGTGTTATTCAATCATTTATTTTTACAATGCCGAGAATTCGACACCATATGGACGAAGCTACTGCTACCAGAGCCGTAACGACGGTGGTCAATCTCAACGTTCCGTTGCTCTGCAGTTGGGTTGTTCACGAAGGGCTATTCAAAATGTTTGGAACCGGTATCAGCAGACCGGCAGTGTAACCCGGCGCCGTGGCTCAGGAAGAGTTCGTGCTACCACTGCCCGTGAAGACCATTACATTCGACTGTGTGCACGACGTGAGCCGACTGTTACCGCAGGTACTCTGCAAAATCGCTTACATCGATCTACTGGTACGGTTGTCAGTAATCAGACCATACGAAATCGTTTGCATGAAGACCAACAACGTTCAAGAAGACCAGTAATCCGTACCAAACTGACCGGAGCGCATCGTGCAAACCGTTTAAGATTTGCACGTGAACACCTTGAATGGGGCTTGGAGGAATGGCGTCACGTACTCTTCACGGATGAGTGCAAGGTGAAGTTTTTTAGTGATGATCGACGTGTAAGAGTGTGGAGAAGAAGTAGGGAAAGGTTTTCTGATCGTCACATTCATGAACGCGACAGATTTGGCGGTCCTAATGTCATGGTCTGGGGTGGAATTAGTTTGCAAGGCAAAACTGATCTTGTTTTCCTGAACGAGGGTACTGTAACGGCTCAAAGTTACATCGAACAGGTTGTCAGACCCTCTGTGATCCCCTTTGCACAACGAGCGGCCGACGGATTTATCCTGATGCAGGATAATGCCCGAGCGCATACCGCTCGAGCGACGACAACTGTCCTTAGGGAGGCTAATATACAGGTTTTACCGTGGCCTGCAAATAGCCCTGACTTGAACCCAATAGAACATCTTTGGGAACAATTAAAACGGCGAGTCAGAGCAGCCGGAGAGGATGTGCACACCCAACAACAACTTATTGATGTCTTGAGAAGATGTTGGGAGGAGATTCCTGATGAAACCGTTAAGCATCTTATTGAAAGCATGCCGCGGAGGCTTCAAGAATGTGTTGTAAAAAGGGGAAGGCATACTCGATATTAAATCACCGAAAAGTTGCATAATGTGTGCTTTTACTCAAAGCGTGAACGTTTGTTGATGACTGTAAAAATGACCATAAAAATGATAAAATCCTAAAAAAATTTAATTATGGATTAACTTTTTATTTAATCTTATTAAAATTAATTTTAAAACTGGGATCGTTGCTTTGTCACTTTTCGCAGCAAAATCATAGAAAAACACGAGTCGACTTTCGGCTTTTACACCATCCTCAGGTGAAAAACATAACGAAAAATTGTTCTTTTAGGCGAAAACTATTTATAATATAAATTGGAGTAAATAATGCATTGGTGGGAGATGTTAGAGATAGAAGCAGATATAATCACAGTAAACAAATGTAAGGGAACACCCAAGTTGACCAATTTTTGATAAGACTAAAATTTTTTTGTATTATTTGCAAAGGTACTTACAGCGAGATTTATTTTAAAAACGGTTAGGTGTAATATTATTAAAAATGACTAGAGTACGTTGGGGAAAACCAGACACGTGAAACAGCGGTGAATGATAATTACCAGAAATAAAGAAAAAATATTTTTTCTTTACAACAATATTTTTTTTGGGATATATAAATTTCACGATGAATTTTTTCAACCTTCTCCCAAATTGCGTGGACTAGCTTTATAGAAGGATGGACGTAATGAAACCAATATCTTCTATTTCATAGCTTTTCTTTATTAAAATTGCCAAAATATTTTCGATATGTTTAATATCATCTTCAGTGGCTAAACATCAAAAAAAAAAATTTTTTTACAACGTAATAATAAACAATAACATCATTTTTATATATTTACAATTCTTCGTTAACTTATACTATTATTTTTTAGGTTATAAGCTACATATTGGATAGGAGGATTATTTATTTATTTTTGTAAAAACAACAAGAATTTGTGACTTAGTTGATATATAGGAAATTTTATGTTTGGAAGAATATCTATTTGTGTTAACGAAACAAACAAAACCTATTTTTTAATATTAGCGGATTTGAGACAGGACAAACTGAAACAGTATGTATATTAAAATGTTAAAAAATTTTTTTACTATCTTACTCACCAGAAATTATCTAAATTTCAGATTGTCATTCTTGGATAACAACCAACCATACCAACAATCCATTAGAACAATTTAACTAGTTTTTTTGCATTTCACATGGAAATTTGTCAATCGAAAAAATTTTTTATAAAATAATTACTTTAATTTAAAACAATTAAAAAAGTCAAACATATTTAAAATGTAAAATCAAAAAAATTTCAAGAGAATTTTTTTTTTTTAAATTATCACAGTTTGTACAATGTACTCCTCAAATACATTGTTATTGGTATGGCAGCACAGTGATCAAATGAACTAAATTTGTAAATTTTTTTTGTTTAAAGATAAATTTCTCGAAAATTCTAGACAAAATTAGTCCGGTCTCAATTTACATATTGGTATGTGTTTATTGTTTATGTTTTTTGATTACAATGTATTATATAAGCATCTTTTGGAAATATTGTTTATTGATTTCTATTATTATTATTATTTTATTTTTTTAATAATCGGTAAATAGGCATTATCTAGAGCTAATGATTCTATCTGCTTGTTGCAATTTTTTGATTCATTCAGTTTTATGTAAAAACCTTCACTTAATAATCTTTTTTGGTATTTATTTTCTCTGTCTAATATTTCGACTTGGTCGAAATTAAACCTGTGATCATTATTTATCGAATGTTCAGATAATCCAGTTGCCTCTTTGCCCCTTTTTATGTCATATTTGTGTTGGGCTAATCTATTATTTAACGACTGTGACGTTTGTCCATAATATGATAATTCACAATCTTGGCAGTTTATTTTATATACTACATTGTAATCTTGTTTTATATCTGTTTTCACTCTTTTTTTAGTGTAAATGTTTGAAATTTTATTGTTAAAAGAAAAAGTTATTTTATTTTTGCTATTTTTTTCTATTATTGGTTTTAATTTCTTAGTTAAATTATTATAGGGTAAACAAATTCTATTTTTATGTTCATTTATTGTATCTACATTAGTTTTTGTTGTATTATATGCTAAATGTATAACTTTTTCTTTTATCATGTTAATTAAATTTATAGGATAGTTATTTTTAGTTAGAATGGAAACAGCTAATTTTATAGATTCTTTTCTATTTTTTATGCTACTTAAATGTACCGCTCTATGCATTAGATTATGTATCATGTTATTTTTTATGTATTGTGGATGATTCGAGTTGTAATTAATGATTCTGTCAGTGTAATTATCTTTTTTATGCCATATTGTGTTAATCACGTTATGCTTATCTTTTTTAACTAAGGTGTCAAGAAAAGCTATTTGGTTATTTTCTTCTATTTCAATGGAAAACTGTAAAGTTGGATGATAATTATTAAAACTATTTTTAATATGTTCTATTAAATTTTCTGGCGCTACTGTTAAAATGTCATCTACGTATCTATAGAAAAAAGCTGGATTCCATTTTTTGACTTTTTTAATACTGGCAGCACAAAGAAAATCCATTACATACGAAGCAATGATACTGCTAAGGTTCCCACCCATTGGGCAGCCAAATAACTGTTTATAAAATTTATCCTGAAATCTAAAAAAATTGTTTTCGAAAATCAACTCAATTCCCTCAATAAATAATTCTCTATCTATATCTGTAAATTTTTTTATGTTGGACCATTGTTTTTTAATGACAGCTATTGCTAAGTTTAGAGGAATATTTGTAAATAAAGATTTGACATCCAATGAAAAAATTTTTTCATTAGAATCTTTAAGTTGAATGTTATTAATTTTCTTTACGAAATCATACGAATTTTTTATGGAAAATTGACTATTTTCAGATTTAGTTAATATTTCAGAGAAATATTTTGCTATTCCCTGTATAGGGGAGTTGATCTGGCTAACAATTGGTCGTAATGGTATATCCTTTTTGTGAATTTTTGGTAAAAAATAGATTTCGGGTAAAGTTTTTCCTGATTTTTGAAGTTTGGTCTTCGTTGTGCTGTCAATATATTTATTTTTGTATAATTTATCTGTATATAGTTTAATTTTTCTCAAAATATTTTCATTTGGATCTTTTCTAATGTTTAAATAAGTTTTTTTATTGTTTAATTGTGTCATAGCTTTATTAAGATATTCTTCCTTATTTAAAATTACCGTTGAACCACCTTTGTCAGCTTTAGTTATTATAATTTTGTCAGAATTTTGTTTGATGAAATTTTTGGTCTGTTTATGGCAATCGTTAATGTATTTATGTAAAGGATCAATATATGATTTTTTATTAATATTATTAGTGAGGCTGTTTATTAACTTTTCTTTCCAAATCCTTTGTTGATTTTTTGGAAATTTGTCAATGTTAGATTCTATTGATTTAATTATTGATAATATTGTTTTGTTTTTATTTATTTTATTGTTGTTGAAATTGTCATCAATAATGAAATTCGGACTTAATCCTAATATAAATTTAACCTCTTTCGGAATTATTACGTTAGATAAGTTTTTTACCCAACCCTCATCAATGTGTATTTTTTCTAATAAACTTTGTTCAGTTTTGTAAATTTTATTTATTTGTTTCCGGCTGGTATACGAATCAACTTTGTTTTCAATATGTGACGATGCCATGGACAGACCAACCATATCATCCTTACTAATCAAATGTTGTAGGTTATTCTTAATTTTCCTGTTTAAATTAATTAAATTTTTTTTGTTTAATATAAGAATCTGTAATAATTATTTTTAAGATTTTTAATGAAAAAATGTTCTTTGCAGAATCTAATTTCATCAACGTTTTCCTATCCCAATATGGCAGGCATAACTTAATATTATTTTTTATGAATTCAGGAATTATTCCCTTTCTTTTGTATTGTGTCAAACAAGCAATATGATTTTTTAATTTTGTAAGTTTTATGTTATTGTTCACAAATTTGTTAATATATTTCCGTACATACATATTATATTTTAATTTGATATTTTTTTTTAGGTTATTCATATTAAATTACAACAATATTTTTTTTTGGGATATATAAATTTCACGATGAATTTTTTCAACCTTCTCCCAAATTGCGTGGACTAGCTTTATAGAAGGATGGACGTAATGAAACCAATATCTTCTATTTCATAGCTTTTCTTTATTAAAATTGCCAAAATATTTTCGATATGTTTAATATCATCTTCAGTGGCTAAACATCAAAATGAAGAAAATAACCAAATAGCTTTTCTTGACACCTTAGTTAAAAAAGATAAGCATAACGTGATTAACACAATATGGCATAAAAAAGATAATTACACTGACAGAATCATTAATTACAACTCGAATCATCCACAATACATAAAAAATAACATGATACATAATCTAATGCATAGAGCGGTACATTTAAGTAGCATAAAAAATAGAAAAGAATCTATAAAATTAGCTGTTTCCATTCTAACTAAAAATAACTATCCTATAAATTTAATTAACATGATAAAAGAAAAAGTTATACATTTAGCATATAATACAACAAAAACTAATGTAGATACAATAAATGAACATAAAAATAGAATTTGTTTACCCTATAATAATTTAACCCCTTAACTACCGAATGTATTTTGTCGGTAGACTACTAGTGGTACTTACAAGTACCAGTAACTTTATTAACATATTTAAAATATATCTATTAGATTTTATACAAAAAACTTTTAAACACTTAAAAGTAGAATCATTTAACATATTATTTCTGAAATTTTTAATAGTATTGTATGTACTAGCTACACATAAATAAAATTCAAACTTGTTAGGGGCACAAGTGTAAAAAAGTTATTGTACTAACGTTTTTTTAATTGTTATTATTTGATAATTTGGTGATATTGTTGCCGTTTTTTGTGTTATTCTGTTAAAATATGGTTTGTTATTTTTAAGTATATCAAGAGTAACAAAATTGACAACTTAATTTTTAAAATTTTAACAAAAATACGAAGTGGACTGGTAAGTACCACTAAGTGTTTTATACACCAATTTTTATTGCTTTTAACAATGTGAAACCGAAATTGTATTTTAGAGATAGACAACAATCACAAAGATGCGAAATTTGCCATGCATTAGGTCTCTACTCAATATCATTTTCTAAATGTGTAGCATATGAAGTATACTTCTGTTATAATAAAGAAAAAACCGTTTTCTACATTATCATGTAAAATAATTTTTTTTTTTTCCTTTGAGTTCTACTGAATTAATTTATATAATATTCACTGATTTGAGCATTACTTTATGGTATTCCATATTTGTAAATAACAGAACAATTTTATTTGAAAATGAGTAATTAAGCTCAAAAAAATTATCACAATTAAGAAAATGAAGTGGTATTTTTTGCTAGGTAAAATGTTTGTTCTATTATTTAATTTTTAGAATTTAGATTAATGAAAAATTAAATGTTAAACATTAATATAAATAAACTGAATTCGGAAAAACTATCGTGTTTATTTACTCTAGTGGTACTTTGGAGTCCAAAATTTTTTTTTCCCATAAATTAAGTTTTTTCTCGTATTTAACTTATGATATAGATAAAATGATGTATTTAAATCCCAATAATGTACGACTTCAAGGAAAATTTAAGCAGTACATATTTCTGGTATTTTTCGTGCAGAAAAAAACTGGACTTGTAAGTACCACTAGTAGCGAAAGGGTTAACTAAGAAATTAAAACCAATAATAGAAAAAAATAGCAAAAATAAAATAACTTTTTCTTTTAACAATAAAATTTCAAACATTTACACTAAAAAAAGAGTGAAAACAGATATAAAACAAGATTACAATGTAGTATATAAAATAAACTGCCAAGATTGTGAATTATCATATTATGGACAAACGTCACAGTCGTTAAATAATAGATTAGCCCAACACAAATATGACATAAAAAGGGGCAAAGAGGCAACTGGATTATCTGAACATTCGATAAATAATGATCACAGGTTTAATTTCGACCAAGTCGAAATATTAGACAGAGAAAATAAATACCAAAAAAGATTATTAAGTGAAGGTTTTTACATAAAACTGAATGAATCAAAAAATTGCAACAAGCAGATAGAATCATTAGCTCTAGATAATGCCTATTTACCGATTATTAAAAAAATAAAATAATAATAATAATAGAAATCAATAAACAATATTTCCAAAAGATGCTTATATAATACATTGTAATCAAAAAACATAAACAATAAACACATACCAATATGTAAATTGAGACCGGACTAATTTTGTCTAGAATTTTCGAGAAATTTATCTTTAAACAAAAAAAAATTTACAAATTTAGTTCATTTGATCACTGTGCTGCCATACCAATAACAATGTATTTGAGGAGTACATTGTACAAACTGTGATAATTTAATAAAAAAAAAAAAAAATTCTCTTGAAATTTTTTTGATTTTACATTTTAAATATGTTTGACTTTTTTAATTGTTTTAAATTAAAGTAATTATTTTATAAAAAATTTTTTCGATTGACAATTTTCCATGTGAAATGCAAAAAAACTAGTTAAATTGTTCTAATGGATTGTTGGTATGGTTGGTTGTTATCCAAGAATGACAATCTGAAATTTAGATAATTTCTGGTGAGTAAGATAGTAAAAAAATTTTTTAACATTTTAATATACATACTGTTTCAGTTTGTCCTGTCTCAAATCCGCTAATATTAAAAAATAGGTTTTGTTTGTTTCGTTAACACAAATAGATATTCTTCCAAACATAAAATTTCCTATATATCAACTAAGTCACAAATTCTTGTTGTTTTTACAAAAATAAATAAATAATCCTCCTATCCAATATGTAGCTTATAACCTAAAAAATAATAGTATAAGTTAACGAAGAATTGTAAATATATAAAAATGATGTTATTGTTTATTATTACGTTGTAAAAAAATTTTTTTTTGATGTTTAGCCACTGAAGATGATATTAAACATATCGAAAATATTTTGGCAATTTTAATAAAGAAAAGCTATGAAATAGAAGATATTGGTTTCATTACGTCCATCCTTCTATAAAGCTAGTCCACGCAATTTGGGAGAAGGTTGAAAAAATTCATCGTTATTTTTTCTTTATTTCTGGTAATTATTGGAAAGTTATTTCTGGTAATTATTGGAAATTAATGGAAAGTCGACTCGTGTTTTTCTATGATTTTGCTGTGAAAAGTGACAAAGCAACGATCCCATGTTTTAATATGGATTTTTACAAAGTATACCTGTCTAGTATTAATTATTTGAAAATTAATTTTATTTAGTAAAAAATTAGTTCCTTAATTAAATGCAAGCATACCTTATACTGTAACTTAGATAAAAATAAACTTATGCAGCAAAACATGAGTGGCCCTTATTTTGTTTTGAGTAGTATATATATATAACTCTCAAACGAAATGTCCTGTTTTTACGAAATTTGGTGAAAACCACCATTAAAAAGAGGAAAAGAAATCACGTAAAAAGGTTTTTAAAACATTGTTCTATGTAAAGTGGCTCCCGAGAAAAACTAATTTTTATAAAAGGAAATTCGCTATGTTATGCAGGATGCTGCGACAGGTGTTATTTGAATTAAATATTTTAAGTTTAAAATGTTTTTGTTATTGGCTTCTGTAGAAATAAGAATATTTAGATAAAATATTTATTAAATGAAAAATGAACAGATGGCTTCAGTGCTCGAGCTAATGAGCGCACTAACTTCGATCGTATGCTCAACTTCGCTTTCGTTAGCAATCGACAACTTCCCGCACATATTGCACCATATAGTATTATTTCCGTAAGTTGGAGGAATAGCTTTTAGTGTAGGTATGTTAATTCATTAACTTTTATATAAATTTAAGCCAGATTTTGATCACAAATTTTTAAAACATCGCCAAATTAACACTCAATTTTTGTTTATAAAAAAATTCAAAAAGAAGCTGCATACCAAATTACAAAGGTATAAACAAATATACTTGACAGAACTTAAAAAACTTGTGTACTGTAATCTTGGGTGATATTGTTTTGGTTTGCCGTGTATTACGGTAACATTTATTTTAATAATACTTCACCGTTATTTTTATTAAGAAAGAGTATCCTCGGATAAGAATGGCCGGTTGGCCGCCAGACCAGATTTTCAACGGCACTTTTTCCGTTAGTAAATAATCGGAGAAAATTCGAGAAAAAATATAGAAAAGTACTTTTTTTAGTGGTTCCTTCAGAGTGACAATCACGAAAAAGGCCTCAAATATTACACATTAGGTCCTGTTTAAATACTAGAAGTTTCGTTAAAAACAAAAGGGTGGAACACTCTCAAAGAGGACAAACCTCGATCGAAGCTACCATTGGAAAGATGGATTTCATCATTCCGTCATGTGTTTATGCCATGTGTACAAGACTGTTTAAGAACCTGGTGGTGTTTTAACGATATGTACCGATATACCAATCACGACTCCCCAAATATACAATGTGTTCAAGGTCAGGTGAGGCCAATATATAAATGTATTAGAAAATTTTTAGTACGATAACGGTCGTAATTCTTGGACGATAGAGCTACTATTCGATATTGTAAATGCTTACGTCAAGTTCTAGGCTAAGTCCGCAGATGGAGTTGATCGTCAATATGGAACGGTTTCAAAATGGCAACTTTTCATAATTAATGAATTTATTATTACATTATTAAATTATTTCCATTTTTATTTAAACTATTCAATGAAAAGAGCTCATCTACGAACAACTTAAACCTTGACCCCGATTATAATTATAATAAAATTAAGCTGTTATCCGAGAAACGTCACCGCTGCCACAACTCTCATACTTCAGTATACATTTCGGTATTTGCCTACTATATACTATGTATATCTATCTAGAGTTAATGGTCAGTAAATATTAACTAAAAACGAAATTTTGCTCATAGATAGGGATAACTGATTAAAAAGTTTCTCAAATGACAATAATTTTAAACTTAAAATTCTCAACATTTTGAAACTATCCCATACTAACAATCAACTCCATGTATGAAGTTAGTCTAGAACTTGAGTTAAAAAGTTGCATTACCAAATTTCAGCTCGATTGGTGAAGAAATATAACCGTTATCGTACCAACAAATTTTCTTACACATTTATAAATTAGCCCCACTTAACCTTGAACACATTGTATATTTGGGGGGGCATGATTGGTATATCAGTACCTATCGTTAAGAAACCACCAGGTTCGTAATTAATCTTGTGCGCATAGCATAAACACATAACGGAATGATGAAATCCATCTTTCCTATGGAGGCTTCGATCGAAGTTTCTCCTCTTTGACAGTATTCCACCCTATTGTTTTTAATAAAACTTGCACTACTTAAACAGGACCTAATGTGCAGCATTTGAGGTTCTTTTCGTGATTGTCACTCTGAAGAAACCACTAAAAAAGTATCTTTCTATTTTTTTCTCAAATTTTCTACGATTATTTACTAACGGAAATATTTGATAGAAATATATATTATAGCACTAACTCAGACCTACTCAATGGTTTTTAGTTCATTTTAATATCTATAATAGTTTACGAGATATAAAGGTTTAAAAAATCATGGCCTTAATACCTATTATCACAAATAATTTCTAAACTACCTAAAATATGAGGCTAAAACTTGCACGCAAGACTTCGTATCAGCTGCCCTTACAGTAGCCAAAGTGCCGTTAAAAATCTCGTCTGGGGGTCAAAATCTTATCCGGAGATACCCTTTTACTGAAATCGTAATTTAAACTTTTAAAAAGTAAAGTTTAAATTATTTTAACTACTATTACATGGTACATAGGTACGTACACACGAGAACATATCTGATCCTCATCTATCTAATGTAAATACTTTCGCCGTTACATGCAGTACAAGTATAAAAAGGCTAGACGAACCATACTGGCGTATACATATTTGTACCAACCAACACTAGCTACACGTAATTTCAATTAAAAACTGAACATTTTATAAAAGAGACATTTTGCACTAGAGGTACTCACTTTGATTCTAAATACTTACCTACATAATACTTTCGTAACATAATATTTAACAACGCTTTTTTTAAAATATGATATTCCGTTTTAGATGTTTAGGAAAATGAGATTTAGATAAAAAAGTCTCCAAGTGCGTGTTTGGCATGCATTCTTTCAGGGTTCCTATGTTACTAGAAATTTTGAAATAAAATATACTTAGGGCATCTAAAAAAAATTTTACCGTTTGTTTAAAAGTAATATATTTGACAAGAGTCACAATTTAATTCGTCCATAAAAGTTGAAAAGTACAAATAGGAATTATATAAATATGTAGTTAACAAACGAAGCTTAAAAGTGAAAAGTGATTAAAAGAACCTCAGCTTCATTTTAAAAGATTTTTTTAACGATATCCCGCACAACAAGGTACGTGGAATTAATTCAGGAGTTAGTTACATAAAACGAAATTTTGCAAGATGCTTCTAAAAACATAACTCGATGCTAGATTTCATTTATTGGGGCCCATTTCCTCAATTTAAATTAATTTCAGAATTTTCTAAAATATGCTTATTTATATTTCCGAAAGTTACCGACCCAACTTAGCCGAGATAATTTTAGTTTTAGCCGAAATCAATTTCGCAGAGTTTTTAGGCCAAAAATTTAAAAGCTACGGTTGGGCGAACAGACCATTTGCCAATTTGAAGCTCAATATTTCACAAACGGCGACAGTGCCTAAAAATGAAGAATGATAAAAGGAACCTCAACTTCATTTTAAAAACCTTTTTTAACAGCATTCTCCACGATATGGTAGGTACTTTAAAAAAAAATTTTGCTCTGAATTTCCAGTACGGGGAGGTACTCTAAGAATTAAGGAAAAAATTTTTTATTGCGAATTAATTGATATCTCTAGCATCCAACAGGCTGACAGGTTAACGGATGTAGGAATTGCAAGGGTGTTACGGACGGGCGAATGGACAGATAGACAGACAAACGGATTTGGTTACAAGAGTTATACCGCAATGTTCTTTTGGAACCCTAGAAACAAAAAATCTATATGATTTTACTCTACTAACTAATGAGCAAAACGTTTCCCTAAGTATACTACAACATTTACATAATATCTACTAGTAAAAACTATCAGCTTTTATTACTTAAATAAAACATTCTAATTTTGGAGTTACCACATTTGCTTAGTTTTTGAACTTGTTTCCGCTTGTTTTATAACTCAATTTATTTTCGCACTTAAAATTCTATTCAGAAATGTGTAAATCCAGATTGTTCAGTCATTGAAACTGCTTCTTCAAAGTCCATTTCTAATATGTATATAAATAGGTCTAGCAGTGGCATATGGTAAACACGAAAAAATCAGTAACGCGCTCCCGAAAAATTTAATATATAATCTCCAAAAAGTCTAGGACCAAAAAATATATTGTCACGAAATGACAACTCATTGGCATGTAGTGCAACTTGAGTACCTCGTTGGCAATTTTTGGTATTGTATTGTATAGATTTTATGTAGATTTTAATTCAAGATTCTGTCTCTTTGATATGTAACGCGCAAACTCAAAAAAAAGATATGTAGGCTTGCTTATAGCTGCCTTTAATTTAAAAAGTTCAGTTAATATTCAGTTACAAATAATATTCAGTAATAGTTAGAAATATTCAGTTATCAGTTCCAACAGAGGCAATCTTAAGTAGCCAATTTAAATATTCGTTTAAAATTAAATAATTTAAATTGTCAGTTTAAGTATATTTCGTCAGGATGTGTAGTTTGTAATAAGTTTAAAAACGGACTGCTTTCATCCGCGACACGTATGAATACATCTCATAGCTGTTCTGGTTACTGCAAAGGGACTGTGTCTACTTTTTTTCACTTCTCGCTAAAGTGGCGGAGTGATACATACGCGTTACCTTGTTCGCTTGTTATAATATAATTATAACAAACATGGACAATGAATTTTTATTTTCTTCATTTTCCTTTTTATTTGAATATTAGTAACAAAACAAAACCAAAATTGTAATCACTTAAAATTGTAAATCGACATAGGCGTTAGAATGTTACTTTGTGTAAGATATTTTTAAGTTAAGTTCAGCATGGTGTTTTAGACGCATTATGGATTTCGGAAACACAAAGCAGCAGTGGTGGTAAAATAATCATCTTTAATAATATATATATATATATATATATATATATATATATATATATATATATATATATATATATATATATATATATATATATATATATATATATATATATATATAATTTAATTTTTTTAAAGTATATTTTACATGACTGGTTTTTTAATATCAGTCATGTTACATTTTCATTGAAACGTTCTAATGTTTCAAATTTAAAAGTATCGTGACCTCAATATGTGCTTAATCACTATTGTTGAAAAGAATGCGATACGAATATTTAGTACTTAAAATACATATATAATCTTAAATTATTTTATTAAAATTTCATTTGTACTAATCTAATTTTTCCTTTTATTGTAAATCTATTACATTATTCAGACGCCGTTTTCGTGTTCAAACAAGTTATTAAAATTATTAAATTTTAACTATTACGTAAATACTATTGTTCACTATTTTCTTTTAATTAAAATTTAGTTTTCTTAAATATTCTATAATATTGCATTAACTTTCGTACAATATTTTATATTTTTTAATTGTTAATATTTGTTATTTAGATGACGATACTATTTAAATATAAATAAATTTATGTTTAACTTATTGGTTGCTTGCTTTGCTCTCCATACATATCATATAGACATTACCTTACTTTCTTTTTCAGAGTTAATGCCGATTCGTAAACGTTCTTAGATTTTTTACTAACAATATTTCAATTTAAATCGACGGCATTCCCCTCCCTGGTGTCCATGGGCTCGCACCAACGTTAGGATCTTGCACGCGTCCTCTGTTGTTACCAAAATTTACAATTAAAATTTAAATAAGTAACGTTAATAGTAATCAAGGGTCATTGACTAATAAAAGAGCCGATCATATTTGTAGTCGAGGAGCCCGGCCTCAAAAATTAAATTTTATAAATTCTTAATTTTTTTTTTTATCCTAATGTCACCTTCAAAATAGTTAACTAATTTACCAGATTGTCATCAATTAAGGGGATGGTAACGTATTAAAATTTTTTTTCTGGTTATTTTTTTTATTGTTTCATATGATTGTACAACATTTTAAGATTGTTGTGTCAAAATTTGAAACAAATCGAAGTGAAACTAAGATATAGAACTTTGAACGTTTGTTGCTCCGATACGTTTTCGTATCCCTGCCCAGCAGGTACGTGGCTTTGTGCTCTCGAAATCCCTGAATTCTTTTATTCATGGATGGGTCCTTGTAAGTATACTAATGTATACTATAACCAATGACGTAGATATGAAAAAATTTGTCATATTTAATTTTGGATTTTCAGGTATACAAAACTTTAAAGCGATTTTCTGACACTTGTCATTTTTGAAATCGGTGAACAGTTTAAATCAAATTCTACTCGACCGATTGTTTTAAAATTTTGTATACAGCTTCCCTACATAAATGACCAGGTATATAGTTTTTTTTATAATTTTCATAATTATTAATTTTACCATAACAAATAGGTCAATTTTTTAGACGAAAATCGGTGTTTTCAATTCTAAGTGTCACCAAAAATTTAAAAATCGGAAAAAAGAAAATTTCTCCCAGGGATACCTTAGGAAAGAGGTTGTCTAATGATATCATTCATTTTTTTTTATTTCGGATGATCCACTCAAGAGTTATATTGTTCACCGACAAACAACATTTTTTCGCGGCGCCTCCGAAGATTTGCTGCCGTTAGCTTAGTTATCTATATTTTGTTTTAAAAAGCTAAAGAAATGTTGTTCGTATGTTGTACTATAAGGTTACGGTCGATTAATTAAATTTGTATTACGGGTAGCGTCTGAAAAAATTCTTAAAAGTGGGTCTTTTTTATGCCGAATTAACGTTACCATCCCCTTAATATATTTCCCTACCATTTAATTATTTTTTTTTTAAATTATTTTATTATTTTTTCTTTGGCGGCAATATGTAGGTAGTACTATTGGATATGGTCCTAAACTTTTTGGCGATTTTACATGTCTTTATAAAAATAGTATTTTATGTTTAAGTCCCTGCAAATTCAGTTATAAAAACCTGAGAGCGTTGATTTTAATGCAGAACGAAAGCTTAGAATTTCTACTTTCAGAATCTTTCCTTAAAATTTTTTTTATTTTTTACTGTTTTTAATTTATGGTAAAAAAACCTGATATAAGAATTTAAAATGGAATTTTTACGTTCAAAGCTCAGTGTTCAAAGAATTCTTTTTCAATTAATTTTAATAGTATATTCAAAAAGATCACTTTTTTCTTTAATTTCGTTTTTTTCGTCGCTTTACGACAATTTTTAACTGAGTTATAGTAATTCAACGAGTAGAGCACACACCAAATTTTGACTGTTCATAACTTCATAACTAATCATTGGAAATTTTTTGGTCGTTGTTAGAAAGCTAGGAATGTGTTGTTTAATATGATAGAAACGTTAGTTAAGAGAAAACAATTTTTATGCAATAAAAAAATTATATTTCAATTTTTAAAAAAAAGAAAGAATATTCACTTTCACACTTTGATGTGACGTGATCGTCCAAGAAATGCCTAAATAATCTAAACAAGTGCATGGATTGGAAGCCAAATGTGTAATCAAATCCTATACACAACGTTGTTTAAATTAAAGTTTTCATTGCGTAGATAAAACCATTTGAAGAAAAACAATTGAAGTAGTCTTAAATTTTCCGATGGGGTTATATATATATATATATATATATATATATATATATATATTATATATATATTATATATATATGTATATATAATATATATGTATATATATATATATATATATATATATATATATATATATATATATATATATATAATATATATACCCCCGTCAGAAAATTTAAGACCATTTCAATTGTTTTTCTTCTAATGGTTTTATCTATGCAATGAAAACTTTAATTTAAACAACGTTGTGTATACGATTTGACCACACATTTGGCTTCCAATCCATGCACTTGTTTAGACTATTTAGGCATTTCTTTGACGATCAATTCACATCAAAGTGTGAAAGTGACTATCTCACTTTTTAACAGTAAAGTAGTTGCGAGTCTTGGCAAAATTTTTAACATTAAATGTTTTTTGGTGGGATTTCAGTTCTTTTTGTAAGTTGTTCGGGTTTCTTTCTTTTTACATGAATCATTTCCTGGATATCAAAAGCTCCTATTTTCATTGTCAACTCCCTATCTTTACCTCTATTCCTTGTGGTATTATTGATGGTAATTAGCAACAAGTCTGAGTAATACTGAGCCCTTAGCTAACACACATCATGAATCCCGTTATTTGTACGCTCAATCCGCCCTGTATACCAACACCAAATTTCATTTTACGAATATTTCTTAAAATTTAACATTAGTAGTAGTAAAAGACATGTTTGTTGAGGATATTATTAATTTTTGAAAACGACTAAATATTTAAATTTCGTAATAAATTCGGTCTCCGGATTTTAGTATAATAATGAGGAGTAATTTGAGTCCAATTATTTACGCCTGTGCGCTTTTACAACGCTTTTATTAGCTTGATCTGTTATATCGTAAGGAAATCTAAGAACTCACTTGTCACCTACTTCTAATTATCGTATCGATTTGAAACTTTGCAAACTACTGCAATTCTATAATTGACAATATAACTATGCGGCATCATAGAGCAAGTAAATTGCCGTCATTAAGGGAATAATCGAATAGACATTTTTTGACATTTTAAATACTCAAATATTTTAAAAGTTTTAAAAATCACCATTTTTCTCATAATAACAAGAAAAGTAAATAACTGTTTCCTAGTTACAAATACAAAATATAAACAAAGAGCTTTTTGATTTGATTTTAATTTTATTTACTTATAAGTATTCCCACAACATAATTATTTTATTATTTACAAGAAGTTGAAACTTGAAAATCACGGATTTGTTAATTTTCTCATTAATTGTATGCTAACTCCAGCCAACGTACCAAATTTCAACTTTCTAAGACTTCGGGAAGTACTCTATAATTTTGATGATCAACAGTAAGTGAGTGACGAATTTAATGAAATTTGGGAATTAATAAAATGTAAAGCAGTGAAGTTAGAACATTGAAATTTGGTATATGCCATTAGGCTGCTACATTCTATCCTGATAATTTGAGTTCTTAAGTATTATCTAGCCCGAAGTTATCAGGGTCTAAAAATAGGCTAAATTGCTTCGAGAAAACACACAGCTGTGTCCTGTTATATCCGCGCGATAACTCTCAAATGAAACGTTTAATGCTTATGAAATTTTGTGTGCGTACTGAAGACTAGATGGGCGCGTCTAAGTTCGTTAGCCAGACACGTCGGATGCTCAGAAGTAGGTTTTTCTGGCATTTTTTGTCAACAAAATGAGTTTTTTGCCAGAATTAAGCAATTTTCAAAAGTTTATTTACACCAAGCCAAAGACAATATGCGTAAAAAATATTTTTACACCATTGCTCTACGTTAATGACTTTTTGAGAAAAGTTAGAAAATATGTTGGAAGAAATCATTTTTCATTACACTCACACAGCCTTTTTTCTCAGTCTCATTTTTTGCGATGCTAGCACAAAATTTTCTCTAGCCAATTTGCCACCAACTTCTGATGCAACTAAATATCACGGCTTAAGGATGTACCAACAAATTTAACAGTGGAAAGGGAATATTTTAAATCCATTTAAGTGGGGTTGGAAAAAATCTAAAAATGGATTAATGCCAATTAAAACAAGAAAAATTCCTGCACCGTAGACTTTACTGGAGCAAATACCTTGCGGGCGTATAAAAGGTCGTCACGGAAATTGCGGTTGTAGAAAATTATAGGAATTTAGCCCCTCCATGTTCTGCAAAGAATGTATTGGTCTACATTGTGAAAACGCGAATGTTCCAGAAGTTACGGAAGAAGATGCCCAAAACGATGTTGATGAAGATATCGATATTGAATTCGAAAACATTATGGGAGAAATATAATAGATATGTAATTTAAAAAAAAAAATTAGGACAACTATAAATTTGTACAATATTAAAGTTTTTTTATACCTAACCCTACGTTTAGACATATGATTTCAATCGAATGTTAATCGAATCGAACGAAATTCGTATAACAACTGGATGTGTAAACCGGTGATCGAATTGTGATCATTTTGCCATCGATTTCAAAACGATTTTTATAAAAATAGATTGTAATCCGATTTTAGTTCGATTTTTTGAAAATCACTGGCGCCAACTCAAAATATTAAGATAGATCATGTGCATATTATTATTATATTTAAAGATAAATGTGTGTTCAATTTAATTTTTCATTGACATTTGACATTCCAATTTGTTCAATTTTTAATAAGATTATTTAATAAAGAAAAATGTAATTGTATGGTTGATATTTTATAATATTTCATACAATTATGTATATTTTATAATTGTCATTTAGGTATAATGATTTAAACATAAGCTGATACTCTATGTAGCGCCATTTTCTTTTTTTAAAATCGAAAGAAGAAATCGTATGTGTATAAACGCTCCCTTAGATCATATGAATATCAACATTGTTAACGGATAATTTTATCATTAGCTCTGATAAAGCAGAAATAATTTTTGTACTGAATAAAAATAATTTTTGGTCTAAAAATTACAAATAACTTGGAAATCAATTATAACAACCAATTGGTGTTAATCCATTGTAATTTGAATATCATCGAAAAATTTAAATCTAAAATATAAAAATATTAAAGCTTTGAAGACTAGCAAAATTTTTACCAAAAATTCTTTGTTGAAAAAACAACGAAGTATCTGTAAATTTCTTGATAACTTCTTCATCCCGCATATTCAAAGTTGTCCTAAGCAAGAAACCTTTACTTATACAAGAAGAAAAGAAAAGAATTTTTTACAAAAAAAGAAAAGAGAAAATTTCTTCTTGTATAAGTAAAGGTTTCTTCTATACGACCATTTATTAATTTTGACTAAATTCTTTCTGGAAATACTTTGAATATGGGGGATGAAGGAATGGTCAGGAGATTAACAGATACCACGTTCCGTTTTCCACAAAGGATTTTTGATAAAGATTTTACTAGTCTTCAAAACTTTGATATTTTTATATTTTGCATTTAAATTTTAGGATGATATTCAAATTACAATGGATTTACAACCAATTGGTTATTAACTATAATATTGATTTTATTTTATTTTTTTGACTGTTTGATCTGAACTGAAAAATTATTTTGTATATTTTTATCTTTAAAATGGTGTTTTTGGGACACCGAAACCGGTCGACCTATTAATTTTGATCTTTATTTCAAATCATAATCATTATTAAAAATCAAGTCATATTTGCAGATTTTCTAAATGTTTAATTTTGGCGAAAACTAAAGGTAAGAATTTAATTATAAAAGTAATAATTATTATCTATAAAAAAATTGTTTTACTGGTGAAAATAAATAAATAAATAAATAAATAAATAAATAAATAAGTAAATAAATAAATAAATAATTAGAAAAACTGCTAAAATATATTTCGAGTGAAATAAAAAATTCAAGTATATTTTCTGCTTTTTTCCTATATAGAAAATTTCCAAAGAATTCCTGATTTTCCCGTAGTACTCGACGAATGGACACCCGGTATAAATAGATATTTGAATATTATAAACTATTTTATTACCTATATTTAATTTTACTTGAAATTTATCTCCGCCAGTAGATATAAAAGAAAGAATTTTTTTATCTAGATAATTATTTCTATCGATTGAATTTGTTATAATACTGCTAGTAGAACAAATTAAATGAAACCAGTCAAATTTATTTCGATCCTGAATTGAGAATTCATACAATAGGTTCATACATTATAAACCGAAAACTGAAAAATGATTAAATTGTGGATTCTTTTGTTAGCTGCCTATATTTTCTTTTTGATATTAATGAATCTCTTTGTACACCATGCATACACATATTACCGACAGTAGAAATAATATGCTTTGGTTATATTTTTAGTGCTAGTCACTGATTTTAGTTATCCTTCTTTTTTGGAAAAATATACGCGGCTACGTGGCTCTTGCATAACTTTTTCGCGTAAGTGCTGTAATATGCCACTTACAGCCACGATTACAAAATATATACTATTTTCAAGTGCAATTTTTTCAGATATTTTTGCCCAGTAGTACCCTTATGTAAAGACTTTTTTTTTTACAAATAAACCATAAAATTTTTTTAAGAAGCAAACTAGTTAGCATTATCTATGATTTATGTATTTCGCAGACCACGTATACATCAAGGATTAAGCAACAGATTTGAAAGTTTATAAAACAGTTTATTTTTTGCATTTGGGTCACGCTATTAAAATTTTGACGTTTTGATAAGAGAAATAGGAAACTTAAAAATCCCAAAATTATACAAAACACATAAATAAAATCGTCTTACAAAAAAAAATTCTATGACGTCATCAAGTATATCTACTCAGTTTTTGGAAAGCTATACTTCTTCGATATTTTTATTTTCCACCTATACGACTGACAATGAGCATACCTTGAGCACTGTCCACACACACATAAGTAAAACTGTGCAAATTTAGTTTGCACCGTGTCCTTGCCACTTGTTTTCAAGGACGGACCTTCCAATGTCACAGTTCGCTACGTGGCGCTAATGGTACTGGAGCATACTAAATAGAGTTGGGACATGTGAGCATTTTTCATCAAATAGATGTCAAAATTAATTAGTTACATTAGTATACACGATTTTTCCTCTTGAAATTAAAAGTGTTGTTTCTTAACGAGTGAGGTGCTCTGAGTTTCAAAAAAATTATGAAAAAAATCCAGCAGGTCACTTTTCAAAAATATTTATTACTTTTTATTTACAAGAAATGATGGTACAAAAATGCTTAAAAAAATTAAAAATAAACTACCTTAGCTTTCTCTTGTACTTGTTTGTATCTGTGTCTCTTACATTAAACCAGCAATAGTTACTTAACATAGTTTGGTCCCAGTATCTTGCTCAAAAATTTTCAAGTTCTAATCAAAATGCTCGCCATCCTGGTTACTGACGTTTCCGATATTTTCAGGAAAGAAATCGAGATGTGATTGCAGGAAACGAATTTTCAGGGACATGTTGACACCCATCCGTTGAAAATTACCTAACAAATCGGCAACTTAAGAATAAATTTAAGAATAAATTCAAAACAAGATTGTAAGTTGTCGAAAATAAAATACGTTGATAATTTCAAACTGTGACGTGATAAAAATAAAAATATGTGTTTGCGCTTAATTGTTGCAGATAAATAGAAAAATATAAAATTCACTGAAAGGACAAAAAAAATTTTTTTATTTTGTAGTGTTATTATATGATTAAGTACAAAAATATCGTCACCAAGTTATGTGTTGACGAAGAATTAAATTTTTTAAATTTAATTAATCTTTCTAGGTTAAATTAAAATATTTTTTTAAAATATTTAATTTATTTCGAATTTATTTTAGATGAATCTTTGATGAAAAATAACGAACTATCGAAACTCATGTCCCGACTATATTTTATTCAAGTACATCAACGCCATCTGGTATATTAGTTACAGCGGCGTCAGTAAACGGTTCGTTTTTTTTATAATGGGATATATGGAAAGTGGCAGGGACATGGTTTGCACAAACAATATCATCAGTATTTCGACATTTAAGCAGCCCGCACCAAGGGGTTTGTTCAAGGTACAGTTTTTCCGTTTATACTCACATATTTACTGACGTAAATTGGTTTCCACAAGTATGTCGGTAGTTAAGCTTAAGCGTGTGGCGGATCTTAACGCCACGTATAAAACGCATCGTCATGGGGAAAAAGGAAAAGAATTAAAGAATTTATTTCTACTTAAAGCGTTAAAAATTTTTTTAGACAGATTGCATATAAAATTTCTTTTAAAAAATTGTTAAAAATGTATCTCTTTTAGCTTCCAACCCTTGGTCGCAAATCCATTATAAATTTTCATTCCGAATTAATCATAATCATTCTGTATCGTTGTAAATATAAGCTTTTTTTATTACATTACCTATACTAGCAATAAATAATGGTACGAGTGATAAAAACACAGAAAAAACTCTTACTCCGGAAAAGTTAAAAAACAATTTATTACTGTTTATTTAATTAATTATTATAATACTTTTCGATATAAATTTCCAAATATAATCATAAAAGTTTTATAAAGTGTTATAAATTAATTTATGTATGCACATCGACAACGGGACGGTGAAATACGATGAGACACGAATGTAAGCCAAGTAACGCGATAAGGAGAGGAGCGAATGGTATGTAGGTACTGGAGAAATTTATTATGAGTTTTGTAATTAAATTTACAATTCATAGTAATATTATTTATAATACTTTACATCTGTATGGTGTGTACTACAAATAAGGAAACAATGTATCAGAAAAGGAAGTCGTTATTGAAAGTGTATTAGAAGAGAGAAATCTTAATTCTAGACTCTAAACAAAGTTATGTCTTCATTTGTCTGTTATGTATAATTTATTATAATAAACTTTTCTCTTTTAATACAATTCCTCAATTGAAATTTTCTATTTGAAAATAAGTTATGGAAATTTTGATTTTGCACATGTATATATGTATAAATTTCATATGATTACTTATAATAACGTTTAATCATAATTCAATAAATGTCGATGGACAAACCTCATATAATAATTCTGAATCTTGTTTCAGACTTAAGTATCTGTTTAGTTTATATTTATGTGTTAATTGAAACTTATCAAGTGTTAAATATTTATTAATTATAGTTTTTATAATTTTGCTACAGATTATTCACTTAATAGTGTTACGATTTCTAGCTAAATAGTTAAACGTATTTGGATAATTTAGATTAATAGGTCGAGGGCTCGAAACTCACGGTCGGCTATGCTCATGAAGGATCTCTTTACAATTACACATGTGTACTGACATAGTTCCTCCATAGGAAGACGGTGCAAACCTTAGAACACTAGACGCAGACTAAAATCAAAATTGTGTAGTTCGTAGTGCACAGTTCTGTGCACTGTATACAAGTTCTTAACTAGTCGTGCACCTGCTATAACGGTGCGAACATTGATTTTTTAGCATTGTGTAATCATTGTCATCAACACTTGCCAATAATGCTCGAATACGTACATATTATATGTACGTACACAATGCATATGTACATACACAAGAGTAGATCCATATACATAGATAAGAGATTTATGTAGTTGCATGTTGTGCGTTTAGTGGGGGGGGGGGGGGAGAGAAATTTTACGTTATCTTTTGGCCACAGTGATCTCACAAGGACATACATTCAATTCGGGATTTTGGTGAAACTTCGCTGGTGTATAGAATAGGCAAAAATAAGGGACCCGTATCTTTTTATCGGCCATCTTCCACGTTTACGGAGTGAAACCAGCACCTAAAATTGGGGGTTCAAATTGAATTTCTTAAGATATCTCGAAAATTATAAAAGATAGAGGAAAACTTTAAATTGACGAAATATTAACCTCTGAAAGAACTATTCACCTGTATAGGTTAAATCAGCGTCCGGTTCATAAGAGGGGCTGAAGGTGTGAAAATGGGGGTAAATTTTCTTGTATAACCTGAATGGTTCAATGTATCAAATTTTTCCCATCATAAATAGAAAGAGCGCCATAAATTAGAGGATACGAGTTTTTGCGTTTTTTCGAGAACACATTCAAAGGGCAAAGAAGATCAGGTAAAGAAGGAAGAGTAGTGGTTCCATTTTGTCTTCCACGTTCAGTTTGACAACCATCTTCGCAATTTTTGGGTATTACTTGAACATTATTTTCATCAAATGACAAGTGAAATGCACATACCTATATCATCGTCGAAAACTTTGCAAAAATTGATTTTATTCAATGATATAATTCTGAACAATGCGGAAGTTGATATTGCGTAACAAAGCACAACTTTGTAGAAATATTAAATAAAAAAATTTAAGTACTTACTGAAAAATTATTTTTTACTATTTTCTTTCATTTACATAATAAAAAACGCCGTTAGCAGCGGGGCCCCATCACGGAAGTCGAATTTTTCCTTTTATCTCCGGTATTGAATGTCTACAAGTGAAATGTAGTTGAAAGTCTACAAGCGATTTTTCATTTTGGTGAGCCAACATAATTCGTACAAGGGCATTCCTACCCATGCTTATCCGCCAATTGCCTTTGTGTTTTATTTTTAAATATTAAAAAAGGACCTTAAATAGTAAACTGAAAGACTTTTATGAAGATATTTTTTCTTTCCAAAAAAATCCAAAAGTTTTTTTTTTTATAAATAAAAATCCAAAATTCTTACTTTATAAATATACAGTGACTTTAATAACATTTTTAAATTACTTAATATTTATGTATTGCATTTGTTATAAAAATATGTTCATTTTTTTTTTAAATTTTTAAAATTACTACCTACTTGTATTAGAATAAAATAATACATTTAAAACTCATTTAACAATACCATTGAATTCCGATGTAAAAATGAGAGAAGTGGGGAAAAGTAATGTGGAATCCCTAAAAGGCACTAGCTGGATACTAACTTAATACACGTACAAAATTTCAGCCCTCTAGGTTTCCTTAGAGAGTCTCTAGACGTGTTAGAATAAAAGCAAAAAATTCAAGGGAATATTGGCGTAAAAATCGTGGAGGTAAGGGTAAAAAGTTAAAACCTCCAAAAAGCAGTTGCTGGCTATTAACTTAACCTATACACAAAATTTCAGCCCTCTAGATTTATTTGGGGAGATTTTCACCCGAGCGAAACTGTTAAAAACAGGAAAACTCATGTTCTTTTCGGTATAAAAATGGTGGCGGTAAGGGTTAAAAGTTGAGACCCCCAAAAGGCACCTCCTTGATACTAACTGAATCCGAATACAAATTTTCAGCCTTCTAGGTTTATTTGGGTGACTTGTGCGAGTGGTAAAATTTTCGAAAGCGTCAAAAGACATGAAATTGTAACTTAAAAATGGTGGGGGTGGGGGTAAAATATTAAAACCTCCAAAAAGCAGACCCTAGGTACGAACTCTATCAACACGCCAAATTTCAACCCTCTAAGTAAATTCTGGGGTACTGTGGGCATAACGACATACATCCTAAATCCAAATATTCCTTAATAACAGAACAATATTGTTCCCTAAATTGTGGAAATTTAACAAATTTATTTTCCAGTGGAACGAAAACATTCCAATGCAACAGTATATGAATCCCCTAACAAATTTGCATCCAATTTGAACGGTAGACTAACAACATACCGTCCCGAGTTTTCTCTATAAACTGTGGATTCATAAATTTTATTGCATTCAACATCATCAGGATGTTCGAAACGTTGTGGTGGAAGATCTTTGTCTTCCCAAAATTTTCTGACTAAACTTTCTAAAGAAGGTTCGACTACCATATTTAATGACTGAAACGTATTTTTCGACTCGGCGGCGGTGCCGAACCTATAACCACAAATCCCAGAGTCGCTTCGACAGCGATGGAGGAATCCAGTGAGCCCGTAATTTTATGTGTTCCTAATAATTTTGCATACAACGGGGCTCCGATGATCAATGGGTCCGGGTTGATCAAATGTGTCGTCTGCCAAAAACAAATCTGAAATATGCGGTAAGGAATCTCGATCGACTTGATAACTGGGCATTCGACCATTAATCTTATCAACCAACAAAATTTCCAACTTGTAATTAATATTGGGATCAAAACGCGACAAAATCTTAATAGTGGATTTGCCTTGTACTATACTATTACTAAAACTAATACGCTTTACTAACGCTTTACACGGTGAAATAT
Source organism: Brachynemurus nebulosus (assembly GCA_035578155.1). Taxonomy (NCBI): domain Eukaryota; kingdom Metazoa; phylum Arthropoda; class Insecta; order Neuroptera; family Myrmeleontidae; genus Brachynemurus; species Brachynemurus nebulosus. The sequence goes on from JAPWDM010000004.1 coordinate 42,593,232, forward strand.
CTAAATTTAGCCGAGTGGCACATTCTAATGTTAGAAAATGTCCCGTACTCCCGGAATCCAACAAAAATCGAACTGGATGTCCTTACCCAAATTATCCACTAAATAGACGAAAACTGTAGACGACAAAACTGTAATAAAATTCGAAAACGATGTGGCAGTTCCACAAAATTCCGAATTCGAGTTATGAGCAGCCCCTAAATTCGATTTGACGAACTAATATTTTGAACGACATCATTTTCCAATGAAGCCTTTCGATCCGTAGATTGAGTAGTGTGAGACGACGTAACGCCTTTCGAAGTGCGAGCATTTGCAAAATGAAAAAGTCCGCGGTGCTTGTAGTGACAGGTTTTACAACTAAATTTTGAATTGCAGAAAACGACTTTATGTTTACCAAAACATTTCAAACACCAGCCCCTTTCCTCTATGATTCTATAACGAGCAGACGATGATTTTGCTAAAAACCTCGGGCACTGAACTATAGGGTGATCCTTTGATTGACAAATAAAGCAAATATTCGCTTGTTTTTCCACTAAAAAGGAATGTGTAACTTTAGGTTTATCAATATTCGAATGCCTATTCGATGTAGTTGCATCCGAACGAGCATAGATTTTTCCTTGCTCCTTGGTGAAATTTAAAATTTCCTTATACGAAGGTACCGAAGATTGTCGACGCGTGTTTTCAAATAGTGCCCTAGTTTCAGGATCCAGCTTTTTCAAAGCTAACGATGCAATCATAAAATCAAATAAATCTGGAATTTCTAATCTACCTAAAGCATTATAAGCGGTGTCGAATTTCTCTAAAAATGTGTTTAAATTATTTGCTGAAGCGGCCTGGGCCGGTTTCAAATCCAAAATTTGTTCCAAATAACTGTTGGCTAATGCCCTCTGATCCTGAAATTTGTCAATGAGTGTCTGCCAAATAATCGCATAATTTGCAACAACCGGGGAGATACCCGCACACACTGATAACGCTTTACCCGACAAATGTCCAATCAAATAATGAACCTTATCTACGTCAGTCAAATTCGGATTTTCATGAATTAAATTTTTGAAACATTCAAAGAAAATAGACTAATTTTTTAAATTTCCCGAAAATTCCGGTATTTTAAGTTTTGGCAACCTAGGAACGCTACGTTGCACCTTACTTGTACTTGTATTAATAGAATCGCCAATACTAGCATTAAACCCAATTTCGGACTTTGGTTCTAATGACTTAGCTGCCGACAAAATGTAACAATAAATTTCGTCAAACGATTCTAAAACTTTTAAATCAGCTATATAATTTTCATCTACTTCTAAATCTAACTCGTTAGTTAAATCGACAATACGAACTAATTCAGCTTTAGTCTCTTCTAAAGTGCCTATCTAATTTGAAAATATTTTAATTCATTAGGGTTTTCCAAATTTTTACTATGGTCATAAAATTTTTGAATCCGCGAAAAATCTTCCCTTTTCGCGAATGAAGATTTCAATTGTTTTTTCTGTTTATCAGATATGTTGCTGAACTAAACCAATAATATAAGTTATAATTTAATATTAAGAAATATAAATATACAAAATTGATGCCTAACTTTTAAAAAACATCCAAATATGATTTTAATATTTTTATTAGAATTATATTTCTCTTTTAATACAAATAACCAAAACAACTTGTGTTTATACAAAAGTATATAAGTACATAAATGTGTATTATTTATATCAATAATAACTTCGAATCCAATGTAAAATATGTACCCATATATTACCACAATGTACGCAACTGTACCTAAACAGTTTTATATATAAAATCAAATGATTCGACAAAATAGTACTAAACACAATAATGTATATATGTATGTATTTCTGTTTCCAAACTACCAAAAATAAATTATTTAATCTGAAAATAAGTTTCATCTGAAAATTGAGCGCCAATCGCTACATATAAACTGAAAAGAAATACAAAAATATGTCACGCAATGTGTTCAAGTGAGAAAGATGCTACATCGATGTGTGTGATTTTATTTCCAAGCTAACAGAATGCATGTATAACCGTTTCTAAAAAAACGAAAACAAGCGCGAATCAAACTTGTTCGAACATGCGTGCTTCTTCCAAGGAATATCCAAAAAATTAACTAAATTTGAATTGTAACTATGCAATATTCAAAATCAAAAAATAGAGCGACTCTCTAAATTGCAATAGTGAATCCAAATGTAATCAAAAAACTAAAGCGAATCTTTAGCCCAAATTTCGAAAGAAAGCACTCAAGTCAAATGTTTATAATTTACCGCCAAAACCGTGTAAAAACACGTGTTTCAAACGCGACTTTATTACCAAAATAAAATATCAAAACCAGCCAAAAAATACAAAATTTAACGTGGTACAACCGAAAATGTTCTCCCATTAACGTTTTTACGGCTGAAAAATTCGATTTAAAGGTACCGAAAAATAAATCGGGTCGATGAATCAAAAAAAGATAATGTTTGATCCGGCTCGAAGGACCAAAAATAGTTTACGCTGGTATCGAACGAAATTTTACTACGCGGACTGTATTTCGAAACTACAAACAAAATTAAAACAAAGATAAGTTCACTAATTCTTACCTTAATCTTCGTAAACGGCCGGTTTCCACGACTCTCCAACAAAGATGATACCACCAAGGAAAGGTGTAAATAGAGAGAAAAGGAGTATTCGGTGGTAATCACACTAATCGTATTTAATCACGTAAAACCGATAATGACGGTTACAAATGCAAAACAAATATCTTATTACAAAAATTATCAAGAGTAAAATTTAGGTATCACTCACAAATGATACTGCACGACTGTTATCGCACATCGAATCAAGTAAGTACGGCTATGCTAGGTACGTTACTGACTCTGTTAGGTACAGCGGGATGATAGATACTCGCTGTTTTTCAAACAAGTCAAAAATGAAACTAATTATGTACACGCCACGCCATCTATGACTGGAAAAATCAATTTAAAAAAAAAATATAATTCTAATGATTTCCACGAGGCGGCGCGTACAATACGGATCCTTTGCTTTTGCCTATTCTACACACCAACGAAGTTTCTTCAAAATCCCGAATTTCACTCTGGGTACACCTCCTTGGCAGTAGTATAGAGATAGGAATTCTATTTCTGTATTCTGTGGTGCAAACTCATACCTTTTAATTCCAAGTCGCCACCCTTCATGTCTGCTCTCTATGGGATCGCTATCCATATAGTAATGAAATGTAATTCTTTTATATATAAAATAATGTGTAAAATACCTAATGACGGCGACCTAATAAAGGTGGCGTCTGTTATAGATAAGATTTTTATAAAGTATCATTGTTATTATGCTATTACAATAACGTTGGGATATTACAAAAAGAATTCAAGAAATGTCATTGGAAAATATAAGTAACAAATATCTATATAGTCTGTAATAAGCCAATGCGTAGAAAAAATTTCAAGTTGCAAGTACCATTGTGGTTAATGGTAATAATTGTAATATATTATTTGACGAAATTGACTTTGCAAACTGCGATTTGAGTGAGACAAGATTACAGAGTGTCACTCCGCTCCCAATATTTTTTTTCCCCCGCTCCATTATTACTAATGCGATTGGGAATTTTCAAATGAGTAAAAAAGAGAACGTTAAACCATGCAAACATATTAAAAATTTTGCCCTGAAATATCCGCCAAAAATATTTTCATAAAAGTTTACGTTAGTTTCGCCAGTCATTGGGGTCTCTGTGGTCGTACAAACAAAGCTATTGTTAGTCACAAGTGAGCCGCATAGAATTTAACGTATTAATAATTAAAATAAACTATTAGTACTTTAGACGTAGTAAAAATCCAATGATGTTTTTGTTTTAAATATTAAAATAGAATAGAATAAAATGCTGTAAATGGGTCGGGATTTAAAACTTCCGTTGAACGAAGATCACCAAATGTAGGCTCACTGTACGTCTACGACATCCAAAATGGACCAGTTAATGTCCTAGTGCTCTGTAGAAATTGGCGATTGCATTAAAATTTGCAATCCTTGTGTCCTCGGAACTTAGTATTGGAGACCCCAGATACTTACATCTGAAAGAGGACAAAACTACACAATAGTATAAGACATGGGACGAAGATTAGTCTTCCAGATTGCAGTTTTAGAAATTAAACTAGAATAAAACAATGTGTTTATTTGGAAAAATTGATTTTCCCGATCTTATTAAGTATAAAATTAGTCCCTAAAAACTATCGCAAAATTGTTTTTTAGTTAATTGAAATACAGTAACAGAATTCACTAAATTGCAAACAGAAAATTCGTAGATAAACATTGTTCTATCTTCCAAATTTTCGTTCTAATTAAAATCAAAACAAAAGTTACCCTCATCTTCATCGGCACGGGAATGACACACACAAATCTGTTGACACTTTTGGTAACGATAAATATGTTTCTCTGGTTTTTCTTCATAAACAATGGCAAATTTTTCAATTTAAATTATGAATTTGTATCATTAATATTAATCTCAAAAATAATCGTCCCTACTTCCAACATATTCGTACGATCCACATACGTAATTAATATTGTTAAAGAGTCGTAAAATTCATACGTTAGTACCTATTTCCGTAATAATGTCATTTGTAATGTAGTATGCCTATACATATATATTTATATAACATCATGTCACATTTGTACATTAATTTTCTCGAAATATAAATTTTGTAGGTTATGTGAGATTTGAGTAAAGAATTGTTTTATGTGCATAGTATTTATCGTAAGCAGATTTCCCTTGGATTATATTAAGTGTCTGGTGTTTTGTTATATCATAAAAAAATTTATTATATACAGCCAAAAAGTATTAATGAATTGAATAAAACCAGTCATTAAAAGTGTCATATAACCATAAGTTTAATTTTCTGTTTTTAACGCACACGTGGAATATAGCAAACAGAAAACACTAATCACATACACAACATAGTCAGAATAATATAACCCCTTATCAACAACAATAACGTCATTATTCATAATAATTATTTTATGTATAGGATTATTATTAGTTCAATCAATTGTTGCCGTGATTTAAGTATATATTCTGCTAGCATTGTAAACACTTTTTAAAAATTTAAAAAAAATAGAATAATAAAAAGAATAAACGATGTCTTGATTAATTTTTAAAGTATTGAGCACCAAAATTTAAAATATTGGTAAGCATAAATATGGAATATGTTTTATAAGGCAATTAATTTTAAATGAATTGAGAAATTGTGACACTCTCTTTCCAAACACTAAGACATAATATTATATTAGATATCATTATGTGGAAATGAGAAATTTCTAACATCATATCGGTAAAATGATTAGTGATTAAGTCAGTGGATTTTTTTTTATCGCCAAGAGTTTTGCTCTATTTTTGGATGAACAAATTTTTGGGGCTGTTTTCCTGTTTACATGCCTGTTTAAAATATTAATTATTCCCTAATATCGTCCATAAATGTTAGGGCCAGTGACCATAATTTTTAATTACGTATCTGTACATGCTTTTAAAATCATCCACTGTGGTTTGTTTAAAAAAAAAGTTAAATCTATTCCACTTGGATAAACCCTTGTGACGCAGATAATCTTTCTTAAAAATGAATTAAGCATACAGTTTGTTTCAGAGAAGTAAGAATATATAAAATATTAGCATGATTATTTAAAATTATTGCGGACAAAGGTTGTTTATTTTTAGGGAATTTCCAAAACTGGAAATTCAACTATTACCGTCTTTCTGATGACGCGACTTAAGCCCGGGACTATAAGAGAAATATGTTTTGAGTAGAATTACGAAAATGAATTTTACGTTTTTATAAATGAATGAACGTTTTTTAGAATTCTACATTCCAGAAAAAGCTTCATACGGTTCTTGTCATGAGTTTTTTAATCCAATTTAACGATTTAACTATAATTTATTTCTTTCAATTGAGTAAACTTTTATACACGGCATACACATATTATATTATTAGACAAGGCAATGAGCTGTTGAAACGTGAAAGCTAGTCAAACAAACAAACAAACAAACTCATTTTCGCATTTATAATATTAGTAAGGATTTAAGACATCATAATTCTGAAGTCACAAATATTCCTAAATGTTAGGAAAATGGACTTCAGAATTATGATGTCTTAAAATCCTTACTAATATTATAAATGCGAAAGTGAGTTTGTTTCTTTGTTTGTTTGACTGGCTTTCACGCTTCAACAGCATAACAAATCAACTTGAAACTTTGCACAGACGTTGCTTGCGGGCCAGAGACGGTTATACGCTACTTTTTATTTCGGGAAAATATTTCATTCCTGAGGGAAGATGCATTAAATTACAGCAGCTGACTATTAAAAAACGGATACATGATTTCAAACTTTGTATATTACTAACAGAAGGGATGAGAAAGGACACAAACTACTTTATACCCCGGGAAATTGCATTCCTGTGGAAAAATATAATTTAAATAATATAATTTAAATAATTTTAATATTCCTAAATTTAGGAAAATGGACGCATAAGATATCTTTATGAATTCATAAAGATATTTTTCTGAATTTGTTTTCTGACGTCCAAATCAGAAATATGAATTCTTTATGAATTCCTTAAGACGTCAGAATGTTGACTGGCTATATACATATATATATATATATATATATATATATATATATATATATATATATATATATATATATATATATATATTTGTGTTCCCACTATAACTCTCGAACGAAACGTTTAATGCTTATGTGCTTATGAAATTTGGGGTGCGTACTGAAAACTAGATTGGCTCGGCTAAGTTCATTAGCCAAACACGTCGGAAAGAAATAATTTTAAATTCTGGCATATTCTTTCATACATTTTTGAAAATATTAAATATTTTCAGGCAAATCATCTAAAAAGAGTTAAATTAATAAGTTTTTTTGCCAGAATTAAGCAACTTTTTAAAGTTTTTTTTTTCACCAAGCGAAAGCAATAGGTAATATGCATAAAAAATGTTTTTACACCATTGCTCTAAGTTAACTACTTTTTGAAAAAAATTAGAAAATATGTTGGAAGACATCATTTTTCATTACACTCGCACTCACGGTCTTTTTTTTCTGTCTCATGTTTTGCGATGCAACATTCGAAAAAAAGGCTCTATAAGTAGTGTGACATGATTTTTTTAATCCAATTTAGCGACTCAGCTATATTTTATTTCTCTCAGTTAAATACGTTTTTATAATATGCCTGTTCCATTTTTTTGAGCAAAAGTATCAAAAAAATTTGTTTTATGTGATATGGTCAGAATTCAGGTTATGTTTACATCTTACTAAAATTAATAAGAGTTTGCTACAATCTCATAAAAATTGCGTTAAACCATATTGAAACAACAATATTTTTACGTAATTTTCTATCCAAAAGATAATACTGTTATAATTATAATTTATAAACAGAGCACTCTACTTGTAAATAATTTTATACATTCAATTTTTTTTTTGTCAACAAAAGAAATAATTTTAAATTCTGGCATATTCTATCATACATTTTTGAAAATATTAAATATTTTCAGGCAAATCATCTAAAAAGAGTTAATTTAATAATATTTATATATTCTAATAAATAACTACTGAAAATTTTACAGTTTTTTTTTTAAAAAATGTAATGAAATTTTTATCTAAATATTTACAACAATTGTATTAGAAAGGTAATCATCGGTAAATTTTTTTTAATTTTTTTTTTTCACTAATTTATTATTTTCTTTTAGAATTTTATTCTTCACGGAGAAAATGTTCGCCGTCTAATTCTCTCCGAGCCGAAAATATAGCCACGTATATATCAAATGATTATTTAACAATTTATCAGAATATTTTGCTATTATAGATGAATGAAAAATATATTAAAAACCTGACATTTGTTTAATAAAAGCCATACATCTGCTCATTTTACCTCAAAAATGTCTGAAAATAGAATATTTTTCAATAATTAACCCAGAAAAAGCATATAAAAGGTAACATATATTTTTTTTCAAAGTTTCAAAATAAAATGACCTTTGATAGTAATATTACAAATGATTTTTTTTTATTTTGTAGAATCTGGTAAACAGAAATCGTAATAAGTACTCGCCTTGAAAAAATCGAACAAGTATTTAAAACAAAATACTATTTCTTAAAGAAAATATTAAAATATTGTACAAATGCCGTCCTGATAAACTGATACATTAATGTCCATCTTGAGCGCTGGAGCCGATTTTGAGGAGCTGGAGTCCCTCTAGGCAAAAGCTCATAGCGAATACACACATTTTTAGAATATCCTTTTGAATTTTGTAACTCAATCATTACAAATAAAATCTAAATAAAAAAAATCTATATGACCTGTTTATTGTCAATTTTCTGGCATCAAGTCTAGGGGTAATTAACTAGAGGGTGATTGTATCGATATTTTAATGTAAAATATAGTAATTTTAACCGTCTTCAAAAGAATGTTTCGATTTTAGCAATAAAAAAATTTTAAAAAGTGTTTTGATTCTGGCAGGATTGTCAAAAAGGGACTGAAAGGTTTTTAGATGTTGATATGCATATATATATATATATATATATATATATATATATATATATATATATATATATATATTAATGTGTTAAGTACTTGCTAAACGTATAGGTTTTATGGGTGGTTTTAGCGAATTTCCAGAATGGAATTCAGCTATTACACCCACTATCTTAGCCACTAACTTGAGCTCGAGACTATGGCAGAAATTTGTTTTGAGGTCCCTAGAAACCGAAAATAATATTCACTAAAATTTAAATATTATATTTTTATTTAGTCCCACACCGTTGGACAAGTTCGTTAGCCTGGAACATGAATTTTTTGGTCATTATTCGTGAAAAAATTAGTTTTTTGCCAAAATTGTCTCTGTAGTGATGTGATATTTCAGTTTTAAAGATTATTAATTTTTTCCTTTTTCAACAAAAATATTCAATTCACTACTAAATTATTTATTTATTATTTATTTATGCAATGGAAAAAGACAATGATTAGCACAAATTGATTATATTTAACATATTATTTTCAATTACAAAAAATATATTACAATTTTATGCGTGCGTCTTATTACAAAAATATATCTTGACTGTTTTTTTTAACAAAAGCCGAAAAGTACATAGTTTCAAAAATTAAACATGGCCTACATTAAAATCATAACTCGCTACACTCTCCCCCTCTGGTCAATGCTTAGGTCCCGTCGAGCGTTGACCAGCACCTTACTGTTTTTGTTGATTTGTAACAGAAGTTTTAAATTTCCTCGGTCGGCTCTTGAACGCTTTAGCTTAACTGGCTCCACAGGCTTCGATCCTTTCACAGCTCGGAACAGCGTTAAATCGGATTGATAGAAGCGACCTAGAATGATTCCATCACTTGACATCAACTCATAAGTTGTAGGTGTGACCACTTTCGATACAGTATATGGTCCATCTCTTCTTTTCCTTCACCCTGTAAAAGCGCTCCTCTCCTATGGCATTCCCGCTGGCGTCGCTTCTTAATACATATGGTTTAGATTGATCGGCTTCACTTAAAATTGGAGCAGACACCAATTTCTGCTTTAACGTGTCAAAAGCTTTTTTTCATTTTCTTCAAATTTCCACACTGATGTTTTCTTTAACAAATTGGTTAAAGGACGAGCGATTTCAGCGAAATTCGGCACAAATTTTCGATACCATGAACAAGTTTGTATGAAACGGTGTACTTGGTCCACACGCGTAGGATACGGTAAATCCTTTATTGCGGATACTTTCTCGGGATTAATTTCTATACCGTCCGCCGATAGAACATGTCCCAAGTATTTGACACTCGGTCGTACGAATATACATTTATCACGTCTCGCACGTAATTTAAACACTTTTAGTCTTTCAAACACTGCTTTCAAATCATTTAAATGATCTTCAAAAGTTTCTGACAATATTAAAATGTCATCAATATATGCAAATACAGCTCTATCACCCAAACCTGCGCGAAATCTATCCATTAGTCGCATGAACGTAGCTCCTGCGTTTCGTAACCCGAACGGCATACGGTTGAAACGAAAGGTGGGGTAGCTATCAACTGTAGTAATCGCATTCAACTTTCGATAGTCTATGCAAAGCCTGAAAGTATTATCCTTTTTTGGTACTAATACCACTGGACTAGCCCATGGGGATTCACATTCCTCAATAATTTCACCAACCAGCATTTTGTCCAATTCTTTCCGCAAAATTTCCTTTTTCATTGGACTCATCGGATATGGCGGTCCGGCAATTGGCTGATTATCACCCGTTTTAATTGGTGTACGGCGAAATCTGTGGCACCTCCCCCTCGCTGAAACGTATCTGAGTATTCACTCAACAATTTATTTAATTGTTCACGTTGTTCAGACGTTAACATTACACCTTCATCATCTCGTAATTGATATTCAGATAATTGATATAACTGGACGTCAATTGGGATAATTGACTCTTTCTCGAAGTCGTATTTATTTCCAGGATCACAACAAAAATACCATTTTTGCTCTGGAATATTTAACCCAATATTAGCATTTTGTAGAAAATCTACACCTAGCAACGTATGATTATTCGTCAATTCTGGTATAATTATAAAATTTGTTTTCACAACTTTTCCTTTGATTTCCACATCTACATTAGTTTGTAATACGTCAATTTCACGTTTTTTTCCATCCGCATACGCCAAATTAATTCGTTTTGACTCAAAATCATAACCACGGTCTACTAGAATCTTGTATAGTGTGTATCCGGCGATGCTAATTTGAGCCCCCGAATCAGCAAATCCTACTCCGTTCAATCCAGCAACAGTAATTGGTAAAAGTGGCCTATAAGGTAAATTGATTTCGTGTACATTGACTTGATAAAAACTCACCGTTTTAATTTCACTTGTGGACACAGAAGATTGTGCCTGATTATTTTTGCATACTGTACACCTAGACCGTATTGTTCCTGGTGTTCCACAACCATAGCATGACAAACTGCTACTATTCCCATTTGAATTGTTCGGATTCGGTACTTCACTATTTTCTAGTTTTTGTTCTTTTTTTTGTAACTTAGAACAGTTATCGATGATATGGCCCCACAATTTACAAAAAGTACAACGTCTTTTTTCCCGTTTTTTTCGATTTCGATCGTTATTAGTACTTATAACGTTATTACTTTGTTCAACTGTCGTCTTCTCTAACGTATCGGTGTTTAATACCCGTAATGATTGTTCAATATCACGAGTTTTCTGCAGAAACTCTTTAAAGTTCAAAAAATCATTACGTGAAACACGTTTTCTTACTTTACGTGAAATTAATCCATACACGATATCTAATTCTACGCACTCATTTAGTTTATATGGCAGTTGAGCCAATAAAGCACGTATACGACAAACAAAAAGTTCAATCGTTTCTACTTCCTTCATCTCGCGAGAAAATATTTCTCGAAAAATAAGATGTGGCGGTAATTTTTTGAATACGCATCCTTCAAACATGATACGGCGTCTTCCCAACATGTTATGGATCCCTTGCCGCCTTGTCACCACTTAGCTGCAACGCCTTCCAATAACAATGATAAACCTCTCAAAGCATTATTGTCACTAACATTACAACAATCTTTATAGGTTTGCACCGCATCTAGAAATGCATCAACATCACTATCTTTACCACCATTAAAACGAGAATTACAATTAGAAAAATTTCCGCCAGATATACTTTGTTCAGGTCTAGGAGTAACTGAATTACTATCTCGAATATTTCGCAATATTTCTTCATTGTAAGTAACATTCGACTCCTTTATACTTTGTAATAAAGCACTAAATTGTTCATTTGTAAAAAAAAGTGTCATGTTGTTTGAATCCTTTTTCTGCGGCATTATTCAATCGAAAAATTCCAATATAACACTATAATACCGTAAGAATCCAAATAAATAATCCAATCACACAACCAAAAACAGTTTGCACCAATAATGTCTTTTTTTGTGAATTCTTATATATACCTTTTTTCCAGGCCCCACGTTGGGCGCCAATTGTAGTGATGTGATATTTCAGTTTTAAAGATTATTAATTTTTTCCTTTTTCAACAAAAATATTCAATTCACTAATAAATTATTTATTTATTATTTATTTATGCAATGGAAAAAGACAATGATTAGCACAAATTGATTATATTTAACATATTATTTTCAATTACAAAAAATATATTAAAATTTTATGCGTGCGTCTTATTACAAAAATATATCTTGACTGTTTTTTTTTAACAAAAGCCAAAAAGTACATAGTTTCAAAAATTAGGCATGGCCTACATTAAAATCATAACCCGCTACATCTCAAGTTAAAAAATTTTTGCGACATTTATTTACACCCTTAGAAAGAGGAGGAAAAATCACTTAGAAGGGTGAAAAATCACAGAAGAATGGATTTTTATAAACGGAAATTCGCTATGTTATGCAGGATGCTGCGACAGGGGTATTAATGTTTATGTTTGGAAATATTCTGATTTAGTATTTTAATACGATTGTACAAGCATATTTTGAAGTAGAAATTTTTTACCTTCAGTGGTAAATCAGTAATTATGTGATGAATTATCAAGAAGATAATTTATAAAATTTTTATCAGTCTATATATACAATTTGTATTTATTGACCCAAAAATGAACTTTGTAAGTAAAATGCAAACTAATTTTAAGAATATTTACTCTCTTTGCGCACTAATGTCCTTGAAATTAACTTAATCGTTTTTAGTATTATGCTGCGCTTTCGTTTCCTTTACTTTATGTTTGTAATTATTAGTTTTTATTAAATTTAATATTAGAAACGCATAATTTTAAAAGCAAACCGTTCATTAATTACCGACACTTGCCTCTTATGCTTTCTTTTCCGTTTTCTGTTTTCTCTTTCAGTAACTGTATTAACCTTGGGAAGATTTTTAAAAGGTAAAGTACCTTTAGTTAAATGTAGTTTTTCTACTGGAGCATTTAATAATTAATCTTTTAGACTTAGTCTAACTCTTCAAATTGATCAGAGAAAATTTTTCTTCTCGCTAAATTAAAAACGACGTTTTCTCCACATGCTTTTACCCATTGTGCACAAATAATCCCATCAGACGGAAACGCAAAAAATTAATTTTTTTATTAATTTCAAATTTTTCTACTATAATTTTTGCATGTATTTTCCACAAATTTAACCATTTTAAATATTTTATAAATTTTTACAATTCAAATTACATACATAAATAATTTAAATTCAAAGTATTTAAATAATTTTAACAAGTTTAATTATTTGTCTCGGTTGTAATGACGTCAAAAAATGTATATAAGCTTCTAATTAAAGTGTCTTCTATCCTTAATATAATATGTGTATGCCGTGCTTTTATGTATATTTGTCCCATTTTTTTTATAGAATAATTATCAAGATTATTTGTTTTATGTCAGAGGTTAGATTATGTTTACACCTAATTAAAATTATTAATAGTTTGCTGCAACTGGATAAAAATTACGTTCAACCACATTGAAACAATGATATTTAAATGTAAATTTCTGCGCGTTTGAAGGTATTGTTAATAATTAAAATGTATAAACAAAGCATTCTAGTTCGTAAATAATTTTGCATATTCAAGTTTTTTTGTCAGCAACAAAAATTTAAAAGTTTTGACACATTTTTTCATACATTTCGTTTTGGAAATATTAAAAAATTTTAAAGGAAGTAACTTAGAAATAGTTAAATGAATTAATTAAAGGTAAAAATTTATATATTTTAACACATCTGTACTGAAAATTTTACAGTTTACAGTTTTTTGAAAAAATGTAACAGAATTTTTTCATACTTACAACAACTGTATTTGAAAGGTAATTCACCAAATAATTTTCTTTTAGAACTTTATTCTTCACGGAAGAAAATCTTCATCGTCTAATACATAATTTTAAAATATCCTTTTGAATTTTATAACTAAATCTTAACAAATAAAATCTACGTAAAAAAATTTAATTCCTCTGTTTTTTCTCAATTTTCTAGTATTAGGTCTAGGGGTAGTTAAGTAGGGGGTGATTGTGTCGACATTTTAATGTAAAATATGGTAAATTTAACCATCTTCAAAAGAGCATTTCGATTTTAGCAATGAAAAAATTTAAAAAAGTGTTTTAGTTTTGCCAGGATTGCGAAACAGGGACTGAAATGTTTTTAGATCTTGATATTTGTATACAAAAAATATTAATGTGTTAAGTACCTACTAGACTTACAAGTTTTCTTTTAGTACGAGAACTTTTTATAGATATATCTGTGACTAATGTTGCTACCTTTTTTTAAGAAAATAAAGTATTTTTAGCACAATAAATTAACTAAAAAGTTTGTAGTACAGGAAAATATAAATTTATCATATCTGTCATTTCGTCAGATCTTACGCAATTTAACAGACAGTGTCGTTTTGATTTTTTTAAACTTTTTTAAGATATCTAGTAATATTTGAATTATTTTCCTAACTGATAAATTGAATTCTGTAGACCGATGATTATGTAGATAATAATATATTTCCTCGACAAATTTTGTAAAATTTTTGAATTCGTTCATAAATATATAATAATACAAATTTTATAATATTTTAGTGACCAAGCACTCATGTATCGTGTAATAAGCTTTTATAATTAGTGATTATCTAATTGTCTTTTTAAAGTTTTTAGACGATAGACACTTCACATATTCAGGAAGTTTGTTATATAATAAAATACCTAAATAATTAATTGACTGTTGGGTCTTTTTAATTCGATGATTGGTACAAACATATTATTCTTATTTTTAGTGCTGTAGTCATGGATAATTAGCATGGATAGTGCACAAATTATGTTTATTCTCGCGTACACACATAAGAATATAGTATATAAAGATACAAGGTAGTGTTAGAATTTCTAAATTTATAAATAAATATTTTCACGAATATCTTGCTGGTTTGTTACAAATGCATCTAATAACTTTTTTTGAATATTAAATAACTTATCTATAGCGTTTGAAGATCCCCATAGAATTATTCCATAGGAAGTTACGCTGTAAAAACAACTGTAATATATTAATATTTTTAATCTCTCTTGATTGACAGTTTTTGATAGTCTGTATACTTGATAGTAAACGCGATTTAATTAAGTTGTTATAGATTTTATATAACTGTACCACGTTAAATTAGAGTCAATTTTTATTCCTAGAAAATTCACAGCAGAATTCTTAGTACTTTTATTATTAAATGGTATAAACTGTGTTTTATTTTGGTTCATTATATATATTTATAGTACGAGTAACCAATTCCCTGCTTTATTTAGTACCTCTTGTTGTTTCTTTACAAGTTCATCAAAGTTATTTGCTACTGTTAAAAAACTGGTATCACCCGCAAAAAGAGAGACTGATACTTGTGTTAGGCTAGAGGGTATTAGGCTGATTACGAAATCATTTATAAATAAGATAAATAGAATAGGCCCTAGTATGGATCCTTGTAGAACTTCGAATTTTTTTTAAAAATAATAAAAAAAAAATAATTTAGGTGGCGTCTATATTAGACAAAAGTCTGAAAAATGGACGTAGAATCTCGCTGTTATTAGTTATTATGTCTTTTGAAAAATCATCTTTTGAACTAAAATAAGTTAATAGGAGGAAATTCGCTATGTTATGCAGATGCTGCAACATGGGTATTTTATGTATGTAATGCCCTGATATTTCATTGTAAAAAGATATTTATTAAAAATAAAAATAAAAATAAAATGAATGTACAAAATTTCTGCTATTAATATTATCTGTTATTAAATAGTAAATTTCAATGTTGATTTGTTGATAAATTGATTTTTCATTACTTGAAAACATTATTTTATTGCAATATTATTTCACTTTATATTAAATCCTTACTAATGTTATAAATGCGAAAGTGAGGTTTTTGTTGATTTGTTTGTCTTGCTTTGATGGCTAAAAAGCTTAACTAATCAACTCAAGACTTTAAAAAGGGATAGCATGGGTAACAGAGATGATTATATTATGATTAAAATTTATGTTTCTGGCTGCTGCAAACATCCTATTACATATTATTTTTCTCTGAAATTATTCCAATCGGATCGGAACTTATGTTTACGAGTTAGCTCGTTTTTACAAGTTCTGTAGGTGAGGCCGATTAGACTCGATAATTAATTATCACTTTTATTTCCACCACGCAATAGAAGTTTTAAGCATTTTATTTCAAACACATTTGAAATTTTAAGTAGCTCCAATTTTTGGCGAAGTACTGTACACATCGATACTAAACCATGTATGTTATGTTACAAAAAAAATATCAATATGAGTAGACCTTGTGCGGAAAACTATTATGTTAAGATCATTTTTCATCTAACCAGAAGAAGGAATTAATGGAACATATTTGGATAATTTGATAATATTGACTGTTCTCAGAAAGTTATAGATATGAAGTATCCACAATGTTACATAAACAACAACACATTTACTACTAGGTCTTTCTATTGGGGGCTTTAGTCGAAAGTCGATTATTTACTAAAAATAATCGACTTTTTAGAATCGATTTCAGTCACGTCAATTCGACCTGGAATCGACTCTCACTCGATGACTTTTCGACTTTTGTGTCGAATAGTCGTACTACTTGGGTAGTTCAAGAAGTTTTTCTTGATGGAAAATAGTTTAAGATATTTAGAATATCGTAGAAATGAAATTTTCGATTTCAAAATTCAGTTTGAGCAACATTAGAGAGGGGGTGAGTCACCCTCTTAAATTACATACTAGTTAACATACACACATTTTTAATATTAACACACTGACAGTGGGTAATAATCTCACAATAACTGGTTCTGAAGTTGGACTGTCGTATGTAAGGTGTTTATAAGGTTTGTTTTTTAATGGATATTATAGTTTTCGTTATCGAAAATTATCGATACCGAAAATAACGATATTTTCAAAATGGATGGAAACCTAATAAAAACCTTACATACGATAGTCCAACTTTAGAACCACTTATTGTGACATTATTACCCACTGACAGTGTGTTAATAGCAAAAATTAGTGTATGTAAACTAGTATGTAATTTAAGCGGGTGACTCACCCCCTCTTCAATGTTGCTCAAACTGAATTTTGAATTCGAGGATTTCATTTCTACGTTATTCTAAATGTCTCAAACTATTTTCCATGAAGAAAAACTTCTTGAATTACCCAAGTAGTACGACTATTCGACACAGTCACCCCCTAGTTAACTACCCCTAGACTTAATATTAGAACATTGAGCAAAAACAGGTGAATTAGATTTTCTGACGTAGATTTCAAATCTGTAAACAGAATTTTTATGTTGTTTAATTTTCACCCCCTTTTTGCAAAATTAACCCCTAAATTTTAACCCCCAGCCACCCCTGTTGACACAATTTGAACGGATGGCATACCAATAGATAGGTCTTTAAAAAAGAGCAATACTACCAATTTAAACTTTTGCTCTATCTCTTACCGTTTTCGAGATATTTAAAAAATTAAATTTTTACCCCAATTTTTGGAGGGCGTTTTCACCCCTTCAAACCGTTTTTCCGCCGATAAAAAAAATACGTATCGCTTGTTTTTTACTGTTCTACAATATATCTAAGTTTTATCAAAGTCGATAGGTTCGGCCTCGGGCCTTTTACTTGTCAGTTGGAACCCTATAAAAATAACATTGGGTCGGATATAATCCTTGTTATTATCCTTAATAACGAGGACTGTCACGATAATAAATATGGCTAATATTCTTGAGAGTGTTTGCCTTCATGTGGATTTGGAATTGTTTTTCTACATCAAGTAATTACTAAAAAGCTTTTTCCAAAATCTCCATAACTACTCAGTTTTGGCCGCCTAATCAATTATTTACAGCCTCACCATACCGCTAATATAGTTATTAAATCAATTCGCGTCGGGGAACGAATCGCCTATAAGTAGGTACTTATCCGGCTATAGGTACTCTATAATCAAAACGATCCAACCAAGTAATGCAACTTGGTAAGATCTTCAGGTACACAGACCAACTGATAGATGGATCGCTAGATAGATACGAAACAAAAATTGTTCAAGAGGCTTCTAAGACGTAAAATACTAGTGAAAATTTTCATTTTAGAGGAAAAAAATGTTCATTTTTCGAAAGTAATCACAATGGTTTCGCTACTTTAATAATCTCGGAAAAAAGATAAAATTACCATAAAAATAAAAATAAAAAAATAATATATAATAGGGTAATCAGGCATATTCTCGCAAAACCAACGAGGCAACAGATATGGAAGCAATATGTTTGAATTTCGTTTTCTGTCTTTTTTTTTATTAATTTTTATTTCTTGACTTTTGTCACAATATACAGTAAAATTTTTTTTCTAACAATTTTGATTCATATAATCCTTTTTCAATTTTGATGATAAACACCGATTTGGATAAGTATACAAAAACTAATTTATGAAAATAATAGAATTAAATGGAACAGATTAGCCCGGATTACTGAAACGAAATTTCGATTACCTACCTTCAATTGCGTTTGATTTTCAGAGAGACCAAACAAAAACCTGTTAAAGAGCCAATTGCATAAAAATGAAAAAAAAAAGCTTTTGACTCATTCAATACACACAACAGAAAAGAACAACAAAAATAGTCTAAATACATATACAAACAAATAAAAACTCTATATGGGCTACCTTCGAGCGAGTGTACCCTTATCGTTTTAAAAATCCATTTCACTAATGGAATATAACGTAGCGTTCCTCCATTTCACTTCACATCATTAACAGAGTGTTGGGATATGTGTACGCCGTGTACTATTTAACATTTTGCCTTGCCACACTCGTAGGCTACAAATGTTCATTCTTATCAATTAGAGTGTTTGTTGTACGTACACGTGGATTGGTTAAGGTATTATATACACGAACTCCTTTGATTGTCAATACTACTCCGTATCACCTATAGTCCTATACAATAGAATTAAATGAATCCTTTTTTACACCAATCTTAACCGAAAGTAAAATAATAAGATAAATATTTTTTTCGATGTATTACTTTCTTCACAATGCGTTTGTGTTTTTGTAGAAACATATCAACAAAATTTTGCTTGTCTTGAATCAAATTAGATGAGCATAATGCATGATAATAATTATTTGCTTTTTTAGTTGAATTTTTCCTTGAAAAAATGAGACTTATACAGCCTATACAATAAGAAAGGGACGAGGTGAGAGTAGGGGCGGATCCGCCCCACCTTTTAAGGGGGTGGTGGAGGGCAATAAAACAATAAAACTTTTCCAAACCGGTTGAAAATAATGTTTCGGTCAATTATCTACAACATATCTAAAATTCAGCTTCCTAGGATGATTTGGAGGGAGTAGAGGGGGAAAAAAGTATTTTGGCTGGATTTGACGCGCCCACGCCCCCCAAAATTAACGCAGAATCTTGAAATTTGGTATGTTGATAAAGTTCGTACCTAGGTTGTGCTTTTTGGAGGTTTTAAAATTTTGCCGCCACACCCGCCATTTTTAAGCTACAATTTCATGCTTTTTCGATGTTTTCAAAGTTTGTACCACTCACACAAGTCACCCAAATAAACCTAGAGTGCTGAAATTTTGTGTATAGGTTAAGTTAATAGTCAGCCACTGCTTTTTGGAGGTTTCAACTTTTAGCCCTTACCCCCATGATTTTTACGCCAATATTTCCTTGATTTTTTTGCTTTTTTTCTAACACGTCTAGAGACTCTCTAAGGAAACCTAGAGGACTGAAATTTTGTACGTGTATTGAGTTAGTATCCAGTTAGTTCGATTTGGGTTTCCACATTACTTTTCCCTCCACCTCTCCCATTTTTACATCGGAAATCAATAACGTTGTTATATGTGATTAAATGTGATTTATATCGATAACAATACAGTAGGCAGACTAAATTTAAAGAAACAAATGAAATAAATACTATCATTTATCACAAATGCAATACATTTATGTAAGTAATTAGGTTTTTGAAGAAAAATTTTTTTTGTTATAAATCCAAAGATCATATATAAGTGTTATAAGAAAACTCTTTTTATTTCTTTTTAAATGTAATAATTAAGAAGTTAAATTAAAAATAAATTTTTAAACTTAGAACCGATTACGAGCCGGTTGTTTCCGAGCGTTTATGTGACGTAATAAAGGTAATATAGCCTGAACATAGCTACATTAGCGTCCTTTTATTTTCAAAAAAAATTTTAGACCAAGAGCTTCTGGCCGATTTGCGATGGTTATTTCAACATGCGTTAAATTGAGCAGATAGAATCTTGGATACTTACTCTACATAGAAATGCCATTCCGGCAAGCCTATTTGGCCGAGTTGATATTTAAAAATAAAACACAAAGGCAATTGAGGGATAAGCATGGGTCGGAATGCCCTCGAACGAATTGTGTTGGCTTTTTTCCTGCTAACTGCAATCGGCATAAAATTGAAATTTACCGAGATTCAGCCCTTAAAAGCTTAAAACTCTTTTAAAACCCCAATCATTCGAACCCTAATCATCGGTTTTGAAACCACCAAAAGGACAAATCGCTTGTAGGCTTTTAATTACATTTCCCTTGTAGACATTCAATACCGAAGATGAAGGGAAAAATTTGACTTCCGTGATGGGGCCCCGGTGCTCACGGCGTTTTTATATTTATCAAGAATTTATAGTATTGTATGAAAAATCAGCTAGGAGGGAGTTGGGCTCACGCCGTTTCCGTACCATTACTACAGTGAGCAGTCAATAGAGTAAATTAAACTTTTTTTTTATTCATGTAGGTATACTTAAATCTTATAAATTTGCTTGTGATAACTGAAAATTGTATGAACTATATTACTGTGTCTGCTTTGTTATTTAAATTGTTTTCAGAACTGCCGAAGGATCCCGCAGTTGTCCGGTAATTTATGACTCACCACCTACTAACCATATTAAAATCTAAGTTTTAGCTTTAGAAACTTAGAAGATTGAGGTAGACGGAGTAATGGTCATTTTAAGCAAATTTTGTATCGATATTCTACTATTTCAAACAATTTTGGAAAATTATTTTTAATTGTTTCACTATCTTCATTCTGTACAATAACTGGAGATTATTGTACAAAAAAACATCTTCTTGACTTCTTGAGATAATGTTATATTTGAAATTTGCTCTTAATAAATTACGTAACAGGTCATGATACACATTAGTTTTTTATATTTTTTTTTATTTAAATCAAACAGCTACATCTAATGACAACAGCTGATATCTTTCATATTTTCCAATTTTAAAATTACAAAAAATTCCTTTCTTGCCAAAAAATTCATACAATTCACTAAAAAAACGTGGTCCTAAACATATATCCTACCTTTATATTTATCTAGATTTCCACAAATTAAAAAGATTGTTGCAAACTATGCCAGGATAATTTGCCAATTTTTGGTAATCAAAAATACTAAGCTAAAGGTCACCCCTTACCATTGGTAACGCAAATATCTCCATCAAAAATTCTAGCACTTTTAAAAAAAAAAACTTCTGATATTACTATATAATTATGTATTATAAACTAAAAAGTTTCGTGTTTAACACTCATGTCGTGCAAAACTATGTTGTATATAATATGTTTACATATGAATAAAATATTAATTCCATTCGTTTAACGGCAACAGACATGATGGTGTTAAATCGTACACATCATACATTTTTAAATACTACGTTATAATTAAATAAACTCGTCTACAAAATACTGCATAGTATAATTAAAATACATTGTAATTTAATAGGTCAACACTAGTAACTTGCCTGATATGATGGACGATTTAAGACACTTATAAGCGTACATGTACGTATATTTATATTCGCCATATTGCAGTACTAAATTATTATCAGCAAAAAAATTTGCTCTCCTGTTTTTTGTATAACATTTTGACAAAAGTAACTTTACATTTTGAATTTGCGAGAAAAACATAATAAAGATAAAAAGGTATTATACATGTTTGTATTGTAATACCAGTGTATCACCTTTAATTCAGTTATAAGAAAAATACATCTTTTAGTACAAATCTTCCAAAAAAATTTACCTTCACAAAGGGAGTGTTAAATTTAGAAATCACTAATTTTGGAGAAATTAATATATACTGCAGAGTAGCCCCCTCAGTACTGTAGTAACAATAATTTAGACCACTGCACCTTCATATAGAAATCAGACGCCCGAAAATTCAAGAATCTCAATTTTTAAAAAAATTAAATACTTATTGGCGATGATAAAATTTCCCTGGTGAGCGTTTTTGAAACTAATATATGATATATGGTTAATATTATTTCATTGCTTTATAAAAATTTTGTGATGATTTCTTTGTTGAACATTTATGAAAGAGTAAAAAATACTACGAGACCTTCGTGAGTGTTAACAATATTTTAAAAGTGGAATATTAATGTGTTTTGGTGTTAAAGAACGAAATTTTAATAACATAAAATATCTGCGTTTAGCTCCACAAATTTCTGGAGTATTAAGTTATCCACATGAAGTGGAATGTAATGTTGACACCTCGAAATGTTCTGAGCAAACACGCATAAATACTTTCATTTTAATAATAATTTCCCATTGTTTTTTTTTAGTTTGACACCGCTAGGAAAAGGATGAAAACCCAGTCCTTCCTTTTTGTAGTTCCTGCCCTGTGGAACACAGAAGTAAGTACTCCCTTTTCTTTTGTGTTCAAATGGCGGCTGTTCATCTCAACACTTTAAATCACGTAATTATACGCACAGTTTACGTGAAAATTTTATTAAATTGCTATTAGAAAATTCAACTGTATGAAAATGATCTGTCATATGTTAGTTCCGCGACTTGTCGCTAGGGAATCTTATTATCGCCAATAACCTTTGTCTATTTAGAATAGTTTAGTTATGGTTCATTTCAGTTAAATTTAACCATGCTAGGTCACTGAATTTAAATAATTTCCGTTTTCTTGGACTTTATCTCTTTTATTATTACATTTACGTAAATTTTAAATTTGTAGTTTATTTTTAGAAAAGAATAGAAGACTGATTTGTTTCGAATATAAGAATTATTTAATTTTTTAACTAAAACTCATGATCAATTGTATCTGAAATGAGGTATATCTAACAGTGAAATAGTTTTGAAAATCGATTTACTAGGTTTTCTTTTTCTCCATAGCATTAATATCGTTTTTTTTCAGTTTTATTATAAATTTTGTTATGCCCTGTTTACAAGGGGTTAGTACTAAGCATCAGTATTCGCAACTTGCAGGCAAAAAATGCCGTAGTGACCAATGTCAATTTGAATAAGTAGAACAGTACCTGGAAGTCCGAGATTTTGGTTGATAAAGAGGATTAATTTTAAATTTATAAACCATATTGAAATAAACTATTGTATTCTAAGACTTCAGGAAAATCGTCGTTAGAAACGTTTCTGAAAAAAAGGAGATATAAACAAATGTACGAAGACTGCTAACTTAACACCGTCACTTCATAACCGCCATAATTAAGACTTACGACGAAATGACCAACTGATACACAGTTTTAACAACTAATACACTTTATATGGAATTCTTGACGTGCTACAGCGTAGCGTCGCAGTTAATCTGGTTTCACTTGACGTCTCCTAGCGTCAGTGACTATCAACTAGTTAATATTATTTGATGATATGAATGCTTTAACTTAATCGATACAAATTGCCGGTTTTATTTTTCAAGGCACAGTTATGTGTGTCAAGACTTTCATAATTTTCATTATATTTACTTGTGTTGATTCTCTTCTGGTAATAATCTAGCGTGGTACAAAATTTTATTTTTCCTTAAACAAAATTTATTTAATTTTTTATTTATCAGATTAAAAATTATATAAAAAAAGAATTAATATTCGTATTTGAAAAAAGGAAAATATTATGCGGAAAAACAAACAGTAATTAGTATTCATAACAATTGTGTTTTTTTTTTTTCTAACGCTACTAAAATTACCAAGAACAACATTTTTAAAAATGTATGTCGAAAAGAAATTACTTTAGAGGTTGACTACGAAATAAAATTCATTATACAGAATGATTTTTTAATCAGCTGATTCTAATACCAATGTAGATTAATTCAGTTTTTGCAGTCCTGGGGAATTTCTTATAGATGTTTCAAACTGCGCCTATATATTATTATTTAATGGATATCCATATCTGGGTAGTTTTATAAACGAAGGAGAGAAATGAAGCTATTTTCAACATGGTATTTTTTTTACTTATTTTTCTTGAAAGGCGACTAAAGTTCAATCTGAGGACCATTTTTTTGAACATATAAAACTGACCAGTCAAAATATTCGAAAACATGAGTTTTGTGGTCATAAAAAAAATTGCTTAGAAAACTGAGGTCATAAACAGGAAACAGACACTAAAACAAGAAAACTTTCCAAATTAATGTTTATTAAAGTGACAAAATCATTAAATTTAGAGCTTAAATATTTATAAAAATGTTAGGTCCGTAAAGCTGCCCCCCCCCATTCCAGCTCTAACGATGAAAATTTTATAGTCGTTAGTGCTACGTTAGTGATGTTTAGTGCGCAAATTTTAGCGTTAGTGCTCTGTCGGTTCAGATTTTATAGCATAAAATTTGTGGGAGGGGGGCAACTTCACGGAAGTTGGCACCCCCCACATGAGCTATAATGATGAAAATGATATCGTTGGTTAGGACTACGTTAGTGCTGGTTAGTGCTCGGGTTGTAGCGCTAATGCTCAATTCGTTCGGATGTTATAGGCGAAAATATTTTAAACACACAATTCAATAATTACTTTTGCCCGGTAAATTTAAAATTAATTATTTTATGCCAAAAAATTTAAATTAGTGCACGATTCAACTTTCTAAAATTAGACAGGATTTTAAACGATTTTTAATGAGCTGCGTCTGCGCGTTACTCTAAATTGAGAAAAATACTTATTTTTCACGCTGAAATAATACAAGTTGTTTCCGCGTGGACAATTTAAAATAATACGGAAGCGCATCTCATTAATTATCGTTTAAATTTATAGATCCATGCAGTTTGCGCCCCGATTTCAGCACTAAAGACAGAGTTTTTATAGTATGAAACAATTAATTTTAAATTTTCCGGTCGTACGTCGCTTACAAGGAAAGGGCAAGAAGTCGAAAATTCAAAAAAATCTGAAACTTTGTCAGTATGTAGAGAGTGGCTACCTAATAACATAAAAAATATCAGTTGCTGCTAAAAAACGTTTTTAAGGGGTGAACCACCCCCTCAAAATTGGAATGAAAAAAATTTAAAAATCGATGAAATTTTGTTTATACGTACCTTAAAAAGTTTTAGTAACAAATATAACATTATTTTTTACATTTACACATTTTTAAGGGTTGAAACCACCCGTCACTGTGTACTTAAAAATTTAAAAATTGATGATATTTTGTTTATATATACTATACAGAGTTCTAATAATAAATATAACATTATCCTTTGCATCTACAAATTTTTAGGGGTTGACACCATCCCTTTATATGTGTACTTAAAAATTCAAAAATTGATGATATTTTGTTTATTTATACTATACAGAGCTCTAATAATAAATATAACATTATTTTTTGCATCTACAAATTTTTAGGGGTTGAAACCACGCCTTCATATGTGTACTTAAATATTTAAAAATTGATGATATTTTGTTTATATATACTATATAGAGCTCTAGTAATAAATATAACATTATTTCTTGCATCCACAAATTAAGGGGTGGTTTTAACCCTTAAAAATGTGTAAATGCAAAAAAGAATGTTATATTTGTTACTAGAACTTTTTAAGTTACGTATAAACAAAATTTCATCGATTTTTAAATTTTTGTGTTCCAACTTTGAGGGGGCGGTTCACCCCTTAAAAACCTTTTTTTAGCAGCAACTGATATTTTTTATGTTATTAGGTAGCCACCCTCTATATACTGACAAAGTTTCAGATTTTTTTGAATTTTCGGCTTCTTGCCCTTTCCTTGTTAGCGTAATAATTAATAATTACTGAATTCTTTTCGAAGGCTTCTAGAATACAAATGTCTTTGCTAATCATATTTTTTCTTTGTTTTTAGCGAATTTCCAGAAATTCAGCTATTCCAGTAGGTCTCATGACACGACTTGAGCCCGGGAATATGGCAGAAATTTGTTTTGAGGTCCCTAGAAACCAAAAATAATATTCACTAAAATTTATATGTATATATATATATATATATATATATATATATATATATATATATATATATATATATATATATATATATATATGTATTTATGTATCAGCACGATAACTCTCGAACGAAATGTCCTAGGTCTACCAAATTTGGTGAGAACGTTGGAAATCCAAAAATCTTGGGTGAGTTCTTCAGCCAGACACGTCGGATGCCAGGAACATGGTTTTTGTTCTTGTAAAAAATTAGTTTTTTGCCAAAATTTACTATAATTGAAAAGTTTTTGCCACATTTTTATACACCATTGCAAAGACGGAAAAAATCACATAAAAAAGGTTTTTGAACTATTATTCTAGGTTAGCTAGTTTTTGAGAAAATAAGAAAATAAGCAAATCCGCTACCGGGGCGGTTCTAGAAACCTCCGGCGGTGGGTGGAGTAATGTGAACGAAAATTTTTTCTAATCTAACTGAACTAACGGAACTTGATCTAACCTAACCGAACCTAAGAAAATTTGGTCTCAAACCTAACCGAACCTAAGGAAATTTTTTGTAACGTAACCGAACCCAACAAAATTTTTTCTAACCTAACTGAACCTTATTGTTCTATAATTTATATAAACTGAATTTATTATTAGCGAATTTCCAGAAAGGAATTCAGTTATTACAGGCACAGTCATGACGCGACTTTAGTCCGGGACTATGGCAGAAATATGTTTTGAGGTCCCTAGAAACCGACAATAATATTCACTAATATATATATATATATATATATATATATATATATATATATATATATATATATATATATATATATATATATATGTGTCCGCACGATAAATCTCGAACGAAATGTCCTAGCTTTACGAAATTTAGTGAAAATATTGGAAGTCCCAAACCGTTGGACAAGTTCGTTATCCAGACGTGTCCGATGCCAGGAACATGGTTAAAAAATTGTTTTTTTGCCAAAATTTCCACTTATTCAAGAATTTTTGTGAAATTTTTTTACACTATTCAAAAGAGGAGAAAAGATTACATAAATACCCCTGTCGCAGCATCCTGCATAACATAGCGAATTTCCATTTACAAAAGTACGTTTTTCTCGGAAACTAGTGGATATAGAGTAATTGTAAATAAAACGATTATCTAAAAATGCCATATTTCAAGGAAGTATTAAATGCGATTTCAATTTAGTATTATTTTGTGCTAAGCCTAATTTTAATCACTGTATTGTCTGTATGTCATAAAATAACTTAAATAATATGTTTTTTGGGTGCCTACGAAAAAATAAAAATTAAGGACAGAGTTATATATAACGTTATATCAAGATATAACGGTAAATTATTTGCAGAGTCACCCGCTGTTAATGCTAACTAATATTATAAATCCGAAAGAGAGTTTGTATGTTTCATTATTTTTTATTTATTTATTTATTTTTTTTTGTTTATTTGTTGCTTAAACAGCTTAACCAGTAGATTTGAAATTTTGCCCAGAGAAAACTTAGGGGCTGGGAGGTATATATAGCCTACTTATGCTCTAGGGAAAAATTTTATTTCTGTTGCAAAACTCCTAAGAAAATATCGGTCAAGAGCGCTTCGGCCTTGCTCAATTAGGGTTCCGTACAGTGAGCAGTCAATAGACCAAATTAAACTATATTTATTTATGTATATTTAAACTTTATTCAAATTTTCCGTCGCCTCAATCTTCGAGGTAAGTTACGTTACAAGATTAAATTTTCTCAGAAAGGTTAAGATTAATAAAAGTAATTTTCCAAACTAAATTTGATAGGTACGTTTAGGTGTACTGTACTAAAATCACATTTTTGGACACATATTTTCTGGCTGATTAATAGATTATCAAACATCTAGGGTAATTCCAATCGAGCTACAGCTTTGGAATTTGAAATAGAAAGTGTTTAAGTTAATAAATATTAGAAGACAACTGGATCAACATAAATTTGAAAATATTACTAAGTTACTATAGATATTAAAGTAAACAGTTTTATTACACTATCGAAAAAAGCCGTAGCTTTCCTCCAATCTATGACTCAGATATTTACTATGTAAAATTCAAAATTTTGGCTTTAGAAACCTCAGAAATAGAGGGAGGAGAATCATTTTTTACAAATTTTGAGTTATATTATTAAAACCACTGGGCCAAAAATTATAAAAAAAATATATATACTTAGAATCTTTGCAGGTAGCTATTATTAGTTAAAACTTTTTTTTCTTTGGACGAAAATGACCGTTCATTTTAATCCCAAAAATTTTTTTCCTACTCTTTGACTGACGATGTGTGTGCGCAACCACAAAATCTAACATACCGAACTTCAAATTTCTACGCTCTTCGAGAAAAACGTCCGTGACAGACAGATGGACGGACACGAAAGTGATCATAGGATTCCGTTTTTCCTTTTAAGGTACGGAGCCCTAAAATAACAATTCTCAATAGCGACATTAAGTAATATCCATGTCACTATTGAGAATGCTTTTTTTTTTTTTGAAGAGATATTGAAATTCGATAAGTATGCTCTATACTTTAATATGTGTCTATACATATTTAAATTCATATCATAATTTCAAATTGCACCTGTGGCAAGCCTAGTACTAATTCTTAATAGACTTGAAAAAATTTCTTTATGGTTTACATAGTGTCTATTATTTCAAATTTTCTCCGTGAAAATTAGATTATCAGGCCTCGAGAGAAATATAAGTATTACATAAAGTAACATAGGTAAGTGTATTGTAAAGAACGGGAACAATTTAAAATAAAGACAATATAAAATAGCACCAACGACCATAAAAATTCCGTCTTTAATGCTGAAATCTGGTAGTAAACTTCATGATTCTATAAATTTAAACGATAATTAATGAGTTGCGCCTCCGTATTATTTTAATTTGTCCACGCGGAAATAACTTGTATTGTTTCAGCGTGAAAAATAAGCATTTTTGTCAATTTAGAGTAACGCGCAGACCCAGCTTATTAAAAATCGTTTAAAATTTTGCCTAATTTTAAAAAGTTGACTCGTGCACTAATTTAAATTTTTCGCGCTAAAACAATTAATTTTAAATTTGCCGCGCAAAAGTAATTTTTGAATTGTGTGTTTAAAACATTTTCGACTCTAACATCCGAACGAATTGAGCGCTAGAACCCGAGCACTAACCATCACTAACGTAGCCCTAACCAACGATATCATTTTCATTATTATAGCTCATATGGAGGGTGGCAACTTCCGTGAAGCTGGCCCCCCCATAAATTTTATGCTATAAAATGTGAATCGACAGAGCACTAACGCTAAAATTTGAGTTTCCGATTAATGATATTCCAAGTAGCTTTGGATTTATCAACAGCATTTAATATATATGTTGAATTTGCGGATTGCTTTTCTTATTTCGTGTTTATAAAGTTTCTTATATTTGGAAATATTATTCATATATATATATATATATATATATATATATATATATATATATATATATATATATATATATATATATATATATATATATATATGTCATATTTCAAAAAAATAATAAGAATATTTTTTAAAATTTGGTATCATTTTATTCTCCTTTAAAAACTCTATCAAATGCATCGTAAAGACGGATTACTTGTAAGGTGTGGAAAAAATCACATAAATGTTATTTTAAGCCATTCTTATGGTTGGCTTTTAACTAAAATGCTTTATGTTATTCTATATGTTTTAATGTTATTACCTGATATAATAGTTAATTTTATTATTTCTTTGTTTATTTCAAGGTTCCAAAGAAAAATCGCGAATCGCGAATAGTTGCATAAAATTTTGCAAACGCATGCAAAACAAAAATCTTCAATTTTTCATGTACTTTCAGCATTGAAGAGTGGAGATAAAAATGGTTTTCTAATGGTCCACATCCTGTGTCGTATCCTTAGAAAAAGCTCTCAAAATGAAGTTGAGAAACTTCGTTTGCGGAATATTGAACTCCAAAATGTGATAATTCTTGTAACCGCAAATTCGCTGTGTTATGTAGGATGATCCTACTACAGGGATATTTTTTTCTTTGAAGAATTTTATTAACTAAAGTATAAGGAAAAACATAACATTTAAAAATTTATTTTTATAATTTTTTTTTTTTTTTTTTTGAGTGTTTACTTAACGTTCACTAGAAATAAGTAACATCTATTTAGATAAGTACTTTTCTGAAACATATACATATGCTAATTTTACAAAATTTTGTCGTAAAAGATTTCGTAAGTATTACGTTTTGGTTGACAAATATCTACACAGTTTACTAACTATGTAATTTTCACATTTAATATTTAATACGTCAAATAAAAATGGATGTACCCGTGAGACCAAACAATATACCCAAGTAATATCAAACAAGAAAACAAATTTCTCAGTTCATTAAGCTATCATCTAATATTATTATATACTGATGAATATATAATAGATTTCAAATAACGTTTGAATAACGTCAGATACTTTCAACATCCTATAATTTTCCTATGTATAGAGTATAGCCAACAAATTACTGATCAACCATACAAATACAATAAAAATGTAAAGTTTGTCAGTTTGTTAGCTTGTTAATTTGATGTATCATAAATTCAAGAATTACCTAACCGACTTTACAAATTCTTGCACTAGTGAAAAGGTGATACCCTATGTCCTAATATAGACGATATAATCATGGTTAAAATTTTCCTCTAAAACACGAGGAACCCAAAGTGTATCCAAAATAAAGGGTTAAATTAGTGGTCAGCAGTTTGCGGCTCTTTTAGCACATAATTATGGTTATTTTTAAATAAATATTTAATACACATTTCACATTGATTTAGAAGATAAATTGACTTTATAAAGATAGAATCTGGAAACTCTGTCCCTGTTCTAAGTAATAGTAGGAAAGTTGGGTAGTAAAGATTATCTATTTTTTATGACTTCTATAAGACATCTAAGACCTCCGTAATTTTTTCTAAAAATTTTAAAAAACATTATCTGTAAATTCTTGTACAAGAAGACGACAAAGAATAGTAGAATTCCTTTGTTTTAATAAATATTGTTTCAAACTAATTTACAATTTCATGTAATAAAAATAATTTAAAGAACTAGAAAACTTGGATGTCATTCTTTTTATGGGCTTTTTGCATACTTATAAGAATCACAATTTGGTTATTTAAATAGAAACAACTGGATTTGTTTTTTATTCAATGCCCAAGTAGTCAATTTAGCATGAATAATTTATTGCAATACATAATATTATGATACGTTATCTAATAGTTAATTTTATATACTGTTGGCTAACATTAAAAACATTAACAAAAGGAATTTGAATAATTTTTTACTTTATTTTATAGCAGCCTTAAATGGCTTAAAAATTAAAATTTTAGTTGCCTTTCTTTATTAGGTATACTTAGAGTTTTGTGGAGTATACATTTATCGCTGTCTAGCTAGCTACATAAATGTAAGTTTGCTAAAATATTACACTGAAAAATTTTTTGTTATCACAACCGAAAAATTACTTGATTTCTTATAAACTACGGCATCAAATAAAATTTGATTTGCGAGATTTTGATAATTGAAATACTGAGAAAAAATTTCTTTTGTTCACAAATGTCTAATTAAATAATTATGCAGGTTGTGGAGCAATTTGAAAGCAATTTAGCTATATGAAAAACAAAAAGATTTTACAGCTTTCAACTTTCAACGCCAACTTTTTATGGTATACTCAAATTGATTCAACAGAATGAACATAGGAAATTACAATAAGAAATTCAACCAATCTGTCAGCTTCAACTAAGTAGAAGATTTTAACCGTAATTTTGATGAAAAGTAGTGTATATTGTCAAATATATATATATATATATATATATATATATATATATATATATATATATATATATATATATATATATATATATATATATATATATATATATATATATATATATATAGCCTGGAATACAATCAGTCTTTATACATTAATGCAGACAGTTATATCTACAATATACCTATAGACTTTCGAAACCTCTCATTGTAGCTTTTCATATAAAACAGATAGATATCTTCATCAACGAAAATTTCTCTGGAGATTTAATCTGAAACATTAGTAGACTTCTTATAATACAAATTAAACTACAGAAGATATCATACCTCATATATTACGTTAGTTTACAGTAAGTCTTCTTTTCGTTAGTTATGCAAGTAAGACATATTCAGTTAAGTAATATACGAC
This sequence comes from Brachynemurus nebulosus, assembly GCA_035578155.1. Taxonomy (NCBI): domain Eukaryota; kingdom Metazoa; phylum Arthropoda; class Insecta; order Neuroptera; family Myrmeleontidae; genus Brachynemurus; species Brachynemurus nebulosus. The sequence continues at coordinate 42,625,553 of JAPWDM010000004.1, forward strand.
CCCCTGCCCTGTAAATTCCCACTCCAATTTTCAATCTGACAGTTTTAATTTCATCAAAAATTCAAGGAATGAAAGACATGAAAGGAAAAATCTAAGTGGAAACAAATGCTGTGTTTCTGTCAATTAAAAGAGACAATTTACAATCTAACCAAAATAAAATTTTCATTTTCGCTACCAGAATTTCGAAACCCATACTAGCAATATGACTCACCCTTTAAAACTGTTGTCTCGATCAATGCTGTAATATTGGTTATATTAAAAATAAATAAAGTGATATCGAAATCTTGAGACTAGCAATGACAATGTCACTATCTATAAAAATAGAAATCTTGCGAGATGAAAGAAATAAACTAAAAAAAATCCAGAAACCTACCCAGGTAAATGGCGAATTAAAAGATGCAAGCAAGATGAAATGGGAAAACAAAAAAATAAATGAATAAATGCATAAAAGAATAAGCTGAACGCATCAGATAATTCTGTTTAACTGCTTTACTTTTATTCACTTGTTTTTCTGTTTTCCTGTTTCATCTTGTTTCAATCCTTTATGTTCACTTTTTACGCGGTCGGGATCTTTAGTATTATTATTATTATTTTATTTTAAATTAATGTCTTTAAATCCTTAATTTTAAAACTCCACTGACAGGTTCGGATTATATATTTTTTCGTCAAAAATTTAAAACGGTGTTTCACAGTCTCCATATTGAATTTATTGACGTTTCATGTATTCCATATCACTTTTGGGATTAAAACGATTCCAGCGACAGTTTTCTGTCAAAAGAATGCAAACATACTCGAACATATTAACATATATACAACTCTTCTGGAACAGTCGAGTAACTTATACATGTATTTTTGGAACGTGGGTCATTTCAATTCAAATCATCCAATAAAAAAATAAAATGTCACCTATGACCTCAGATTTAGCTGAAAATTTTTTTATTTATTTATCTAACCATCCTAATCATCTGTACAAAATTTAAAAAAATTATCTCTAATAGTTTTCAAGTTATGAATTTTTTAAATTTAACAAAATAGGGTTAAAATGGTGTTTCCATGGCTACCACTTTCGGTGACGTTATTATATTAAAAGATCCATAACTTCTGTAATATTTAATATAAAGCAATAATTTTCTCATCAAAATGTTCAGAAAAGTGAGGAGATTACAAGAAAAATAAATTTGGTTAATTATCACTAGTGGTGAGACGAATATATTAGTATTCGTTAAGATATCACTAATATTTACAGATATTAGATATTACTAATATCAGATATTCAGATATTATAATACTACGATATTATCCTCGAATGGGAATGTGAACGAAAAAAAGTATTAGTATGAATATATCGAATATATCAACAATATTATAATATATTAGTATGAATATAGCAACATATTAGTAAAGTAACGAAAACGATATGTACATGCATATAATGTATTCGATGTATTCTGTGAACGATATAAATACCTTTACATATACATCGACACACCTATGCATACAAATATAACCCGTATCAACCCCAGTTCTTAGCAAAGGGAGATAACTATATTAAACTAAGGTAATGTACGAATGAGATAAATATATGTAAAAATATATGTGTGAGGATTTTTGAATTGTTCTTGATTTTTGCCTTTTAATTTTGTTAAGTAATTAATAAATGAATTAAAGTTACAGGGGAAAAATTAATTTTGTATCTATTATAATACTTCATTAAAAAAAAATCTTAATAGAACAGCTACTGGTTTTATTAAAAAAATATCTAGACATTATTACACAAAATGTTAAATCCTTTTTCCATTTAGGCAAAGAAATTCAAAATTTAATTCTAAGAGTTGTTACTAGAGATCTTTGATTAAACCTCAAGGCTACAAAAATTTATTTATAAAATTACCTAATGTAAGGCATTTTATACTCATAAAATTTTACGTAAATCCATCAAACTTACACCCCCTGTTCAATCTCGATAAAATTTTTTAACCAAAAAATTTGTATTTTTTGAATTTAAAAAAAAAAATTATTTGTTGAAAATACGTTATAAGCATTACTATGTACATATAGGTATTTATGATATTAAGTACATATTAGCTTTGTTCGTGCAACAGTTTTGAAAGTACAAAACTGTACGGAGCATGCGTATTTGTTAAATGAGCGTTCGAGCAAAACTAAATTTGTGATTTGATTGCAAATCTAATGTTCTAGCAGCTTAAAAATTAAATTTCGAACTAATACACGACAGCAAGAAAAATTCACAAACTTTTAACAAATTTGTCGGATTGTACTTGCGCAGTAGATCTCAAATATATTACTGTTTAAAATTTAAATGTTTTATTGTCTGTTAAGTTAGATGTATTGTTAGGGAACTTTTATTTCAGTTATTTTTTCTTGTGAAATTTTTTTGAAATATTTTTTTACTAGGTACAGATAAATAAATTTTAAAAAGAAATATTCATATTTAAATACAGTTTTAATATGCCCTTTTATATATATTTTATCATTAGTTTTTCTTTCTCTTATTGTACAAAATGAATGAAAGATCATCCAGCTCCAGTACGTTTAGTTCCAATGACTTGTCTAATTCGAGCGATGATGATTTATTTGATTTTGAAATTAATAGAATTCGATCGAAAAATGAAAATTACTTTGAAAGTACTATTCAATTATATAATAATAAAGAATTTATTGAGGATTTCAAAATAAATAGACGTGTAGCTGAAAGTCTAGCAGAACATTTTCAGCTTAGTGAATATTTAAAACATTAGTTGGGTGGAAATGGAAAATTAAATGTGCTTATTGGAATGGAAAATTAAATGCAATTAAATGTTTTAATATTTCTTTGGATATTTTGCAAATATGTTAATAACCAAAAGCATAATTGTTAAGTTACGTAAAATGTCATCTTTTATAACCTTATTAGTCTATAACCACTATAAAATATGTATGACATCCATGAGGCCCGTGAGTCCAAGACATGCCGGACACGATTAGAGTGACATCTGATGGTTCTTAATTAAACCTAAATCTCGAATTCACCGTTCGAGCGTCAAAATAATTTGAAACTAGTTTGTTGTTGAACATGCGCAGTAGTCATAGTTTGAAAAATCACTAATTAGTTTGAAATTGGTTGCACGAACAAACCTATTATATTCATATATAACGAATACAACGAATACGTAAGTATCTACAACACAATACATATTATGTATTAGTGGTATTAGTTAAGGAATACATAATATCATACATATCTACGATATCTAAAATATTACGTATTAGTATAGAATACAGATATTAGTAATATTTGGTATCGCTTAAGATATTATAATACCGTCAAACGAATATATTCATATTAGGTAATATTCATAAATATTCGTATTAACCCATCACTAATTATCACTTTATGTTTCTATGTAACGCTTTGTTAGACTTAAATTTTGAGACATTTTTTAATCGATAAACAAAAAATCTTTAAAAATGATTATTGACCAAAGGCATAGCAGTAACCGTAGTAATTTTTTTTGTAAATTTACCCTAATGATGTAAACTAAATTAATCTGGAAAAAAATTAATGGTTTTTTACCCGCTAATATTTTTTAGAGACGTCCGACGTCTGGAAGCTCAAAAAATAAATAAAAAAATTTTCAGCTAAATTTGAGGTCATGGATGACATGACCTGGATGAAGTGGCTTGAAATAACCCACGTACTCTTTAAGACCACTCATTTAATACCACACAAGATGTGTTTTAGCAGTTTAAATTTGAAACCCTTAATTTTTGACTAATTATCTCAACCATATTTATTTTATGCTGACACCATATAACCATTACTACCCTCACAATTAAGAAGCATCGATTAAAGTATTATTTGTCAAAATCCGATGACTAGTTTGGGAGTTACGCGGGAATATTTCAATGTACTTGTTAAACATATTTTGCAACTAACTTAAACTTCTAACACTAGTGAGTTCCAGCTTTGAAACATTTACGAAACATTCTGTATCAGATATTTACGTGATAAAATCGTAGAGCGTAGTTCCTTAAAATTATATTCACAAAAGGTACAGATAGGCAGGCAGACAGACAGACGAACTGCATACTAACATTAGTTACACGATTGCGTTGTAAAACAACCGCAACAATATTCGCAATATTCATAGAATTCTGTGAACGATGAATTCTTTTAATGGATGGTAACTAATGTTAACAGTACGTCTATTACGTCGTTACTTCTACCATTATTGTAGCATAAAATAAATTTACTGAGGAGCAATAAAACGTAAAGTAGGCAAATATATTTTTTATTTCTTGTACTGTTATTCGTACAGGAAAAGTAAAAATAAACTTTAAGCCCGGGTTTGTTTAGTGATATTGTTCGTAAAAATGAACGTAGTATTTTCCAAAGCCGTAATTGGTCTTAACGAATTAGGGTTATCGAACTCACCAAAATAACGAAACTTAAAAGTTGACCTGGAGTAATTTATAATTAAGTCGTATAGTATACAATATCTGTTTTAGCGAATTATCAATCTGGAAATTCAGCTATTACAGCCACTCGTATGATAAGAGTTTAGACTAGGACTACCATAGAAATTTGTTTTGAGGTCCTTAGAATCCGAAATTATTTATATATGTGTATATGTTATGTCCACACGATAACTTTCGAACGAAACATCTAATGTCTATGAAATTTGGTGAAAATTTTTGGAAGTCCCGAATTATGAATTATGAATCGGATGTCTAGAAGTAAATTTTTCGGGCACTTTTTGTCAAAAAAATTTCGATTTTGGTCCGACATTTTACACCATTGAAAAAAACAACAAGAACAAAGTTTAAAAATGTTATTGGCACCAGATTTGCACATTGCCAATGTTATCCTTGTCAATGTAATACGGCATATCTATTTCTCCCTCAGATTTTAATATAAAATAATAACTTCAACTAAAAAAATCGGTCAAGATTGAGTCGAGCTCGAACAATTAGAGTCTCGTACAGTGAGCAGTCAATAGACCAAATTAAAATATTTTGATTTATTTATAATTAAACTTTATCCAAATTTTCAACCACCTCAGTCTCCGAGACTAGTTACATTACAGGACTAAATTTTTTCTGGAAGGTTGTCGTTAATAAAAGCAATTTTTATATTTAATAGATTTAAGCGTTACTGTAGGGTATTCTATTTTAAAAATAAAAAGACAATTTTTACTTTGCTGATACCACTTTATTTAAAATTTTTAAATGTTTGTGACATGTTTCGACCCGTATGACCATTAACGAACAGTCATAGGCCATTGAAATGTATATATATTTAAACCTTTAAAAATGAAAAAAAGTTTGAAAATTCTGCAAAAGGCAAAACAATTTTTAATACAGGATATAAATACGGAGTAAAGTTAGATAATAATTGATCTATGTCTTTTTATTAAAAGACCATAGGCGAATAAGCATGGGGAGAATGCCCCCGCACGAATTGTATTGGTTTTTTTCTGCTAACTAGCATCGATATAAGATTAAAAATTACTAACTTACAGCCCTTAAAAATTTTTATAACTTTTGAATGGTTTGACGGATTTTGCTAAAATGATTATGTTGTAGATGTATCTATCTATACCTCTATAGTGCATCTCAAAAAAAAAAAAAATATTAACTTAAAAAAAAAAATTATAAAGGCATATTGCAAATGCATAGTTATGTAAATTAAGGCATATTTTAGAACTTTTAAAGAGAAAATACAAAATTAATATGAAAATTAGAATAGAAAAAGAATGAAAAATGTACCGATAACTGTATTCGTATATCGACTTTTAAAAAGTAAATGCAGGTATTCAGAAGATCTTACAATACTTCTGAATATTTTGAATACATATGTATGTTTAAAAGAGGCATTTATAGATCATCTAACCGGTTGTATTGAAAAGCTTCGTACAACAATAAAGAAGGATAATCTTTTTTCAAACACTGTTTGTTACTAGGTGCACTTTTTATAATACGTACATACGTACCTATATAAATCCACTCTTTATTATATTTCCTTACTTCCCTTCTTTTCAATTTTTATCGTCAATAGATTCGATAAACTATAATACTTCTGTAAGAATGACAAAACTCGATTTTCCCGTTGGTCGATCAAGAATTCAAAATTTTAACGAAATTTTACTTTTCATTAAGATATTTTTATAGATACATGTGGTTTTGCATTTCCTAAAAAGTACCTATCAACATTATTTACTTGTACTACATAGGTGAAATTTTTTAAACTTTAATTTACGTCATTAACAAATTAAACAAAATTATACATAAAAATGATTACAGAGTGGGTTCCATTAGATCATAAGCGTAGCAGAAGTAGGCAAGCTATAAGATGGAGGGATGGATTCATTAAACATTTAGGTAATGCCTGGAATAGAGCTTGTCGTGACCGAAAATACTGGAAGTGCTTGGGAAAGGCCTACACCCAGCAGTGGGTACAGCTTCAAGCTTCAACCATCGCAATGATCAGTTGTAAAGCAAAGTTGTAAATTTTCTGTACAAATTTAAATTTTTTGTATTGTAAAGCTGAAGAAATAAATGGCTTTATTATATATATATATATATATATATATATATATATATATATATATATATATATATATATATATATATATATATATATATAGTCGAACCTGGATAAGCGAGAGTTGAAAGGACCGTGATCTATTTTTTTTTTATAGAGGTTTCTAACGAACCCGAGTTTCTAGCTTATAGAGTTACGGGAGAGGTTTATCTCACTTATAGAGGTCTAGAAAAAATACAACCAATCTGTCGAGCCATTACCGCCATTTTAGCGTAACTGACAAATATGAAATTTTACAGGAGAACGATTTTTTAAGTATTTGTATTTCTGCTGTCTTAATTTTATTACACCTGAGTGTACTATTCCTATTATTTTATTAACACTATGAGGCCCGAGCACTTTCATAGTAAACTTCCCTGGAAGCCGACAATATTTAAAAAAAACACTTTATATAAACAAATACATAAAATAAAATGATTCAAACACTGACTAGATTCAACACAGTTCAACATGCTGTATGTGTAAATCTGCAAACATACGTACGTGATATGTACATACTACATATACACTGACATTCAAATTAATTTTATTTAAAAATATAAATTATAGTTTTTATGTATATCTTAAAATTTTTTATACATAGAAACCAAAAGAGTAGTGTGTGTTGATATGTATTTGTGTGAATAGGAACACATCCGTGTGATGAATTATGATAAACATCGCACACATAATGCATAACCAACTAATCAATTAATCATTGATCGCGGTCGGCCTCTGAGGATATTTTGTTAGATTTCGGATGCCGAAGCCGTGGGGCTGAAAGTGTTAACCTTACGATAAAGATGGTTATTGTCGGCTACGCTAAAATGTAAAAATGTGTTGTATTAACGATAAACTAAGCAGTTGTGCTATATCTCGTTAATTAACGAATTTTGGAGAAAAACATTAACAGTGCTTGGCCCGTTACAGTTTAAGATGTTGCTTGCAATAAAAATTTCAATTTCGATAAAAGTGTCGCTTACGATAAATCGGCAGTAATGGCTCGATGTATTGAGAAACATGCATGTATTGTATAAATACTACTTATTAGAATAATACACATATGTATACATATTTGGACACAGATAAGCTTACAAAAAAAAAAATGCATTTTGGCTATTTGAATAGAAAATGAGTTCCTCGAATTATAAGAAAACAAGAACATAAGCACATTCAGGAATTCTAATAAAATATGCATAAGTTCTTTGAAATTTAAGAATGAGTCATAAATAGTAAATGTTAAATTCGTTTAACTGTCGCTTATAGAGGTACAGGGAATTAGCAGTCTCAGCTATAGAGGTCCATGAGCGAAAAACGAGTCTCATTTATACAGGTTTTTCTTTCTCATTCATAGAGGTTTTACAGTGGTAAAGTTACGGGACCTGGCAATCACTCTCACTTACAGAGTTTTCTATATTTCTGTAATATATATATATATATATATATATATATATATATATATATATATATATATATATATATATATATATATATATATATATATATATATATATATATATTACAGATGCAGCAGCATCTCATTATCGAGAAATCTCACTTTTAACGAATTTTTTTTTACCAATTATAAAAGTATATTTTAAACCAGGGGTGGCCAACCCAAATGATCTTGCGGGCCACTTTGCAAGCACATCATGACTCCGCGGGCCGCATATAAAATTATGTGTTCCTATATATTATGTATTATTTTAAAACATTGGTTTTCAGTACTTTGGTCATTATAAAATAAACATATATTTTGTATAAGTGTGAGGAATCTCGCGGGCCAAAAAAAATTCTAGGCGGGCCGCGGGTTGGCCACCCCTGTTTTAAACATATCTAACATATTAAAAGCATTCTTATGATTATTGTTTGTGTTTACTAAGAATTAGATAAAAATAACTTCACTTTACTAACATTATTATTTATTACGTGTCAATCACAGACCAGTGAACATATTATATATTATATTGTATAGACTAATTGTAAAAATGTGTAATTGAGGCAATCAGTTACGACCAAGTTGCGATCTTAATAGTATTCTATAATATATTGATGCATTGTATCTGTAGTAACTATTTATATTATTTCAAATTAGTGTAAAAATTCACAGGAATGTAAATATTTTTGAACAAGTTCATAACTGTATATGTCTATATATTTACACTGATTGTGTTTATTTGTTGATTAATACCTATGGCTATGTGTAGATGCTATAAGTGTATATGTGAGAAAATATTACGGGAACTGCCCAGACCCTCACATAAAATTGCTACGATCCTGAATTGACGATTTTGTATACATTTACGCAAATACAATCTCACGTCTTCAAATCTATGAGAGGAGTACCTCATCACTCACTACGTTATATTGGAGTTCCTATGTATTGGCTTGGCACGTTCATCATAATCGCAAAAAATTTTTTAAAAGTCGAATTGGTTACGAAATTGCTATAGAAGTTTTCATTTAGATCCTGTGGTCTTAAGCACATCCATAATTTATTTTAATACTGCGCAAGTTTGTAAACAACAATTAATGATTTAAGAACAAAACGTATAAGCTGGTACACATTCCACTAGTTTTCAACTAGACTTATAGAAAGGACAACCTAGACAACTAGATTTATATAGGTCTAGTTGAAAACTAGACCCATATAAAATTGATGGAGAATCAGACTACATGACTTTCAATAAAAGAAAATCCGACATGTTGTAGATGAGATCACCTCCAGTTGCCATTTAATTTAATACCTTCTTTAAAAAGTATATCACTTTAAAATTCAAAAAACACATACAACATGTACGTTAGAACTCTGTAAATGTAAAAATTGCTACTTCGAGAAAAACTTCTATAATATATGGTACATACTTATTACATGTTACTTCTAACAGCTATACAACATGAAATCTATTATGATTATAAATAAAATGTTGGCAGCATGTATTATTTTTGTTTAGATTTTTATTCTTTCATCTTTTCTTTTCTGACATCAATTTTCTCTAGTGATATTGAAAAAGTTTTACAAATAAACTTGTTCTCAGTATATATATTTTATATTCGACAGTAAATTCAATCTTTTATACGATAATAAGCATTTCTATGTGTAATAATAATAAAATAATACAAAAAAACCGTCACTATTTCTCTGCTAAATGTGAAAATTTATATTATTACTTAGATTAAAACATTACTTGGATATTTTTAATTTTATTAAAATATATAGAATTCATTTTGATAACATTAGGTATTATTGGTTTTGTTGAGTTTTTGTACGAGATAATTTCCTGCAAAATAATTAGTCGTATATGACTGAATGAAAAAAAAATTCCTTGTATTCAGAAGACGGTACTTGATTTGATATTTAATAAGGTAATTGCCGACGGCCTGTCGGGTAATAAAATCTAAAATTCATAAATCGTTCCAACATTCGTACAATCTCACGAATGTTTCACGCATACAAGCATCAGACACAAACAAGTTAGAACGGGTGCGCTACTTGTCGCCATCCCCCATGTTATAAGAAAAGGTTGTGTCGCTAGAAGAATAAAATTTCAACGAAAATTATCTTAAGTAATTTTAGTAGTAAAACAGTTAACAATTTTCCTGTTCATTTAACTTTGTTATTTAGTTCACTAAAAAATTCCGCGGGGAAACGCTTAGTTGCGACGCAAATGGAATGTAAAACGTGGACTTGTGTCTACTCCCACACCACTTTATTGCAGATTCTTGTGCGTTCTACTTGAAATATTTGCAGGGCAGTCATATTGACAGATATTTACTGACTAGGCTATGCTCCATACTGTTTGGAGATACAATATAGGCAACTTTCCCCTACGAATTTCATTTTAATTGATTCTTTTTGTTATTACAATATCAGAATATGAAAATGTTCTTTTCAATTCTCCTTACAATTTAAAAAATTTATAAAAAATAAAGGTAATGATATTAAACTATACAAGCAATAATATAAAAATTCATAGCAGTTAAAGTAGTAGAAAAAGGTTTCATGTGATAAATTTAAGTATAACAAATAAATTAATTCAATAAATCAAAATGTATTTATTAATATAAATGAACCTGTTGCCTTGACCAACCGTTACTCGTATGTTGAGGAATATACATCTGAAACCGTAGATAGTAACTGAAACTGCTGCGTTTAACATTCAATTCATTGTACGTGTACACGACCGGTCAACAATATAGATAGCGTAAACCTTCCAACGATTATTGTTAAACACCAAAACGCCATCTGTTAGCGTGCTGAAAAAAATTTTCCTGGAGTCTACGGATGTCACTGTTATTTCTGAACTTTTTAGTTATTCGTAACAATTCAGTATTTAGTAATCATGGTCTGTCGGGGTTTGTCGGGTAGCAGTCAAGGTTTTGTCGGGGCGCAGCATTCCAGCTGGGATACCACTAAAGATATCACTATCACTATATATAAATAAAAGATTAAAGATTCATATACCTAATTCAAATTTGAAGATAAATTTAATATGTAACTATGTAAGTAATTTTAAAAATGTTATTGATGTAATTTTTTATTTTATTTATAAAATAGAAATTTTGAATTTTTTTGGAAATAAAAAATATCTTCATAAAGGCCTTCCAGTTTACTATTTAAAGTCCTTTTTTAATATCTAAAAAGGGTCATTTTTATACCAAAAAGAACATGATTTTTCTTATTTTTTAACAGTTTTGTTCGGGTCAAAATCTCCCCAAATAAACTTAGACGGCTGAAATTTTGTGTACAGGTTAAGTTAATAGCCAGGCACTGCTTTTTGGAGGTTTCAACTTTTAACCCTTACCCTCACAATTTTTACGCCAATATTTCCTTGATTTTCTTGCTTTTTTCTAACACGGCTAGAGACTCTTTAAGGAAACCTAGAGAGCTGAAATTTTGTGCGTGTATTGAGTTAGTATCCAGCTAGTGTTAAAAATTTTGGATTTTTTTGGAAAGAAAAAATATCTTCATAAAGACCTTCCAGTTTACTATTTAAGGTCCTTTTTTAATATTTAAAATAAAAGACAAATGCAATTGACGGATAAGCATGGGTAGGAATGTCCTCGTACGAATTGTGTTGGCTTGTTCCTGCTAACTGCTATCGGCATAAAATTGAAATTTACTGAGATTCAGCCCTTAAAAACTTAAAACCTTTTTTTCAAGCCCCGATCAGCCGGACACTCATCATCAGTCTTGAAACCACCAAAATGATAAATCGCTTGTAGAAATTCAATCACATTTCGCTTGTAGACATTCAGTACCGAAGATGAAGGGAAAAATTCGACTTCCGTGATGGGGCCCCGCTGCTCACAGCGTTTTTTATTTATAAAATAGAAATTTTGAATTTTTTGGAAAGAAAAAATATCTTCATAAAGGCCTTCCAGTTTACTATTTAAGGTCCTTTTTTAATATTTAAAAATAAAAGACAAAAGCAATTGGCGAATAAGCATGGGTAGGAATGTCCTCGTACGAATTGTGTTGGCTTTTTCCTGCTAACTGCTATCGGTTTAAAATTGAAGTTTACCTACTGAAATTCAGCCCTTAAAAACTTAAAACCTTTTTTTAAAGCCCCGATCAATCGGATACTCATCATGGGTTTTGAAACCATCAAAATGGCAAATCGCTTGTGGACTTTCAATTACATTTCGCTTGTAGACGTTCAATACCAAGATGAAACGAAAAATTGACTTCCGTGATGGGGCTCCGCTGCTCACGGCGTTTTTTTTTAATACAAACCTTTTTTTACAAAATAGTCATAACTGTATAAAATTTCGTTATATTTTCGCTACGACGCGACGCATCGTTCACGAGATATTTACGATCAAGTTTTCCATTACGAAAAGTTACGAAAATTAATTTTTTCAAAATTTGGTGTTATTGCTGACCCAATCAATTGGATTAATGGAGCCTAAATTAACCGGTTAAAATCAATTTATATAAGTAATTCGGTACCGATAAGTTTCGATAACGAAACATAGGTTTTAATAATCGCAATACGTTTGAGTAGAAGAGCTATGACAGTACGGCGGCACAATACGTCGTCAAAAGTATGGGGACACCCTAGCCCAAGGTGTACCCATATTTTTGACATGGTAGTGTACTATAGCATTAAGTATAGTACGGCGTTAAAAGTGTGGGCACACCTTGGGTCAGGGTATTCCCATACTTTTGACGACGTAGTGTGCCGCCGTACTGTCATAGCTCTTCTATTCGTTTGGAATACCCACAATTTGTTTCACTTAAACCTTCACAAATTTCGTTATTTTTTTACTACGATCCGCCGTTACTTACGATCAAAGTTTAGAATAATGAAAAATATGGAGAAGTGCCTGTTACGTGGGTGCGGGATTGTTTGGGTGTGTGATTTGTGCTAAGTTCCAAGCTTTTTAATAAGTGCGCCATCTTACGGACTTCAATGCGCACTCTTACCCGACCGGTCGTGTAAGAGTGCGCATTTCCCATTTTGTGAATTTTTTTTAATAACTCGGTCGGTATTGATTTTATAATAAAAATCCTTTATCACAGCATTAATTAATCATTAAGGTACTACAATAAACATAATGCATTTCTATAGCATTTTCCGTTATTTTTTTATAGCCACCTAAATGTGAAGTGCGCCGTCTTACACCACACTACCCTATAATTCACCAGCATTTTAATAAACGTCTTCAATAAGAAATTTCTTTTACCAGTGCAAACAGTATACAGTAGAAATTCAAGAAGTGTAACATAATGGTTCCCTTTCCCTCCTGAGTTGCACGTTTTGAAGTTTTTGTGGCGGTTCAAAGAAACTATATTTTGACGTAACTTGTTATAAAAAAAATAATTTTCAAGGTTAATTTTACTATGAATCTGAACATTTAAATGCAATCAGTAATAATTATCCCAGGCTACAACTAAATAAAATTACATCGAACTCGACAAAAATTATAAAATAAGTGTCAAAGTTTTTTAAATAAAAGGGCAATTATGCAGAAGCACGGCTCCAGCTATTTTTGGCTCTAAAAGAAAAACTAATAATCCGATTTTAATGACTCTTTTCTAAATGTTCGCTGCTACGGTGGATTAGTTAAAAAATGCTCTAAATCGATACCAATAATGGAACGGCTGGGAAACTTTTAAAATTTGATAAAATACAATTTTTTCAAATTTTCTTTTGTCATTGTGTGTGCGTATGTTTATTTGTGTGTTTGAGTGCATAGTCTAGCGAAACTAGCCAAAATAAATATTTTTTTCAAGAATAAAAATTGATACCTTGCTACATTTTCGAAATATCGAGCGCGGAAATTAAAAATACCCCCGTCGCAGCATCCGCATAATATAGCGAATTTCCCAATATTGGACACTGGCGGATCTCATCTAAGACCTGTGCCCTATTAAAATAGTTTAGATTTCTAAGAGTAAAAGAATTTTTAAAATGAGCTGGGTAATTAGTTTTGGTATTTTTGGAGCCCAAGAATCCGAACGGACTTTGTGCAGCATAATTGTATCCATCTAAAATAATTTAGTTCTCTAGCAGTGAGAAAATTTTCAGAATCGGTTCGATAGCTTATTTCTGGCGTTTTCGGATCTGCAAGATCCCAGTGAACCTCATTAAAAAATTAGCTCGACCGTATATGCTAGGCGGACTTTATATATATATATATATATATATATATATATATATATATATATATATATATATATATATATATATATATATATATATATATATGTAAATATATATATAAATATATATATATATATATATATATATATATATATATATATATATATATAAATATATATATATATATATATATAAATAAATAAATATATATATATACATATATATATATATATATATATATATATATATATATAAATATAATATATATATATATATATATATATATATATATATATATATATATATATATATATATATATATATATATATATATATATATATAGTATTTTTTTAACTAATCTGTCGTAGCGGCGAACCGTTTTAAAAACAAAATCATTAAAATCGGATCACTAGTTTTTTTTTGGGTCAAAAATAGATGAAGTCGTGCTTGTGCATAATTACCAATAGAAAAACTAATTACAGCAGTAGTCTTAACTGTTATATTGTTTTAATAATAATGAACATTAGCTTAATAAATTGCAGTAAGACACTTCAACAATGTATGGCAATACGGCTAAAACATGTTTCATTTAAATTTAACCCTGACTCATCATTTATGGATTTAAAGAGTTTCCGTTTTCTTGGCTTTATCTCCTTTATTACTGCACTTGCGTAAATTTTAAATTTGCAGTTTGTTTTTAGAAAAGAATAGTTAAGAACTTAAGAACAATAAGAACGCAGTGTCCGTGTGCACGGAGATGTGTCGCTCGCCCGGTTCACTTGATGTTGTTTGCACTTAATGGAGTATGCAAAAAGTGGATCTGCAGTGCATATGCGTTTCAGAACCGGCTTATATGACCGTGGTTGTAAGTTACTAACTTTTTCTCAGTATGTTGTATCCCAACTGATGATCGATAGTGTACGTATAATAAAACGAAAACGCAGATAATAAGATTTATTTTTGTTTAAAAAAAAGAAGAGAAAATCTGAAGAAAAATAATTGAAATTTACTGGAAAGAGAACATCGTTGATTTATTAAACTGGTTAACGTGTACAATCTCTACCAGAACGCAGCTGTGATTTCGTACAACACCTTATTTAACTAGTACTTCCTTTACAATGTGTAAATAATATTGGAAATTTAAACCATATTTAACTTATTTTCGTCTATTTTTTTTTTATTAAATTTATGTAAATTGACGATGGTATAAACAAAAATTTTTTAATCGATTAAATATTAATATTAAGAAATTAAAAAATCTTTAAAATAAATACTGATCCTTAAAATAGTACATAAATTAAGTTTATTTTCATCTTTTCTTTTTCTCACTTACTTCAGTTGCCAAATTATATAAGATTTCACTTACGGATTTGTGTATACTGCATGAAAGTTAGAAAGAGATAACATACCATTAAATTAGGTATTATTAAATAATTTTTACCAATAATTTTTTATGTCACCCACCCATTTCAATTCATATTTTTATGATACCTTACTATGGTACCTTACTACCTAGGTATCATAAAAATAGGTCTGTTCCTGTACTTTTTTTGCCTGCTAATTTCTTCAAGTTCCTACTTTATGTGGTGGGGATAAAATATGAAAGTAAAGAAACGACTTCCTTCAGTTTACTGCCCTTACTGCATTAAAACAAATTTGACAGCTTTTTGACATTTGTTTAAACGGTTACATCAGTTAATGGTAATCAATATTATGGCAATTTTCATTAACATGATTAATAAATTTAAAAATTTAAATTTAGAGGGGAAGTGAACACCTACCTGACTTTTTGGTGTACAGGAACGACTTCCTACATTTTCCTGCTAATACATTCACTTTCCTACTGGTACGGGAACAGACCTAATATGAATTGAAATGGGTCGGTCAAATAAAAAATTATTGGTAAAATTATTTAATAATATCTAATTTAATGGTATGTTATCTCTTTCTAACTTTCATTCAGTCTACACAAATCCGTAAGTGAAATCTCTTATAATTTGGCAGTGGAAATAAGTGAGCAAAAAAATTTTGCTCACTTGGGAAAATAAACTTAATTTATGTACTATTTTAAGGATCAGTATCGTATAATTTTTTTAAAGGACAGCTAGCGTCATAAATTGAAAATAGATGATAATGACGTCCTTTCTAAACTAAAAAAATATACTATAAAAGAAAACTTTTTAGTTTAGATCCAACGAGTTAAATCATAATAAAATCCACTATAACAACCCGTTGATTGTAAAACCATAACAATTCGTACATTATCATACAATTAAAATTAAAATATTAAAATATAAAGTATCTAAAAAGACATCCAGTTCTAAAAATAGGAAGAGTTTTTGTTCTTATGTCTATCTACAGATCAAACTGTTTAAAAAAGTTTTTCATTAATATTTTATATTTTACTAGTTAAAGTGGTGATGTAATGATCAATATGTTAAATCTTAAATACAAAGAATTAGTTTTTATAGTTTAATTCTTACTTAAACAAAAGTTGTTTTAACTCCAAACAATTTGATAAATTATGGTGTTTTTTTTAAAAAAAGTTGCGTTGACATTATATGAATATCATAAAGTAACGCTCAAATCTATTAATATTATTACTGCCTGAATGAATGGGCATATATATATATATATATATATATATATATATATATATATATATATATATATATATATATATATATCGGCAACATTTTTAGTCAAAATCTTTATGGGGGGGGGGATGAAATACTCCTTTAATAAACGGAAACAAATTAAAGAAAAACAAAAGATTACAAACAGTTACAATAAAAATAATATTTAAAAATTTAAAAGTTAAGCTCAAAACTTTTTTACTAAAATTTAACTTTAGAAAAGAATAGTAGTAAAGTTTAATTATGGAGGAACTGAACATAATTTTAAAAAGTCCACCAGGGTTCTGGAATCCCGAAAAGGACCTAAAATTAAATTAATTTTAAAGCCATCAATATGGAAATTCATGGAAAGATCTCAGAGTGTGAAAATTGATTTACTAATGGTTACTTCCGAGTCGTTTGGCGAAGCATTACATGTAATTAACCTTTTATAGAATTTTGAACTGTTTTGCGAGCAAAACGAAGCACTTTAAAGAACTGATTTGAAACTAAATTTGTCCGATTTGTTTCGGAATAATTGATTTAAAGTAGCTTTACTCACAGTTAAGGTAATTTTACACGTATGAAACTGAAGGGCATAGTCAAAGGAGGCAAAAAATAAATTAATGATTATATGATTCCTCACTTGTTGAAAATTAACCCTGTAAAGAGTAAAATAGGGAATAAACGCAAAAAATGGTGGAGAGATCAAAGCTTACATTTTCAACGCCTGCTTTTCTAGCGCCTCCACCAATGAGTTACTTTATGAAATGTTCAAATATAATGCAGACAGACTTATAGGAGATGTAGGAAATTTTCCAATAGGAATAGGGAGGAAAATACTTATTTAAAGTCTACAAAATATAAGGTTTTTTTAAAAATATATAAAATTTGAATATTTAAATAATCATACTTTTTTTACTTCTATACCAAATTCATTGACACCTTCTTAATAGGCTTACTTTAGATTTTTAATTTAAGTTATATGGTTGAAGAAATGGCCAATTAGTTGTTGAAAGTTTTCAATGGTTCTTAGATAACTAGCCAAAGGGAGAAATTAAAAATAAAGAGGATTGATGAGTGAGCTTACCAATAAATAAATCCTATCATTTCAGCTTATGATAAGAAAATAGGGGCAAAATATTTTAGCAAACTATCTAAAAGGAATTACCTTTACTAAATTACGAAATTCACGCTTGCGAAGCCGCGGGTGACAGCTAGTTATATTTTAAAATTAAATAATTATTGTTTTTTGATTCTTGAGGAATTGATTTGGGTGGCACAATTATTGACATGCAGATATTTTTTTTTCTCTTCATATAAATGAAGTTTTACTGGTTTTTTAAAATTGGTATTTTACTAAATTCAATTGAACTAATTGGAATATCTGGGTTGAAGAGGCGGTTGGAAGCTTTACAGACGTTGCGCTGTTTCTTCTATATTTGCAAGATTTTTACTATTTTTAAAATGGCATGTTTTTTCAGATATTTTATATTTTCATATTTTAATTTTAATTGTATGATGGCGTACGAATTGTTATGGCTTTACAACCAAATACTACAGTAAAAGCGTCCCCAAAAACGATCGAACCGTGCATTTCGGGTAGGCAGCGATTTTTTTTCTGAAATTCGTAAAAGGATCTGTGGTGAATGTAAAACTGAGTTTTCGGGACTGGGGGTGTTGCAGTTTAGCCGCCATCTTGGGAAAAAGTCAAAATTAATTTTTCCATTATCTCTGTAACTGTAAGTCCAACAAAACTTTTGTAAGGATCATTTTTATAGGAAATTTTATTTTCTATAATTTTTATTTGAACCTTTTTATCGAAAAATTAAAATTAAAAAGTTATTTCTAAATAATCATGAAAGATTTAGGGATGGAAAACTTTGAGGGGTTATAACTTTTCTATTTTCAACCCGACAAGATTAGTGCTTCTTATATTTTTCATAGATAATTTCTTGACGAACAATCTGATGTATTAACTTTTATTATTAAGTTCACAGTTATCGAGTTTGCGCGTTGTAAAGATGAGTAAGTGAGATATACAACTAAATAATACTGTTCACATTTTTTATTTAAATGATACATTTTGAAATATTTAATATTATTATTATTACTATTTTGATATTTTAGTTTATTTTGATTAAGTAATACGTCAAGAAAATTTATATTTAACAGTTCTTCACACCACCTGCGTATCCTTGTAGCACCTTTTATTAAAGATTATCAAGGATGCGTAAAATTTTGATATTTTGAAAGCTAGTATTTTAAATGATGTATTTTATTTTAAATTTTCGTATTCAAAAAAACCAACCATTTATATTCCACTAATAAGAACGTCGTAAAAATTTTATTAAAATATGGTCAAATAAAGTTCTACAGTAAAGAATTGTAATTTTTAAAAATTTTGTATGATCCATTCTACTAATAAATGTAAGTTTTAAGTAGTAACAAAAATTAAAATAAAAGGGAAAATATAATTCATACCAGTGAGGGAATAACATTTTATTTAAACGACTCATCTAGTTACACTGTGACCGTTATAATGAGTATATCGTAAATAATTTTAGTAAAAGTTCTCAGTGATTAAAACTAAAAGGTAAGGTAAAGAAAAACTAAATTTTACAAATTTGTTGCAGTTATAACTCGAAGACAAATAATCAGATCGATTTGATTCTTATTACAGCTTCTTTTATAATATACATATATGTTTCTCCTGCCATGAACCTCCTCCAGTTTTCCGATCGAATAAAAAATATAATTTTCGTAGGCCAAAAATCATCAAATTTTCGCGCAAAATTTGAAACTTTTTTTTAAAAAGTCCGCCATTTTGTTAAATTTCAACTTTTTTTTCGATTGAGTTTCATGGCACGGGCATTACCTTCTAGTTCAATAGGCTTTTTGGTTTTTTTGATTTTAGGCTCTGTGAAGGTCGGCAATCACTGGCACCAGTGGGGGGATTTTTTTGGAGCCTTGGGAGATCGCGAATAACTCACTGAATATTTAATTTTTGTTCCAAAAATTTTATGATAAATTTATTATATATCAACGAATATATCTTCAAAATATTAAAACATTCGATACGGTAGTTTTCTTTAAAAAAATTCCCAAAAATCACCTTTTTTCAGGCGTTTACACTAATCGTACATCCTTAAGGCAAGATTTCGTTATCACTAAATAGAGTTTACTACAATTTTCCCAATAAAATATGTCTTGCTTGCATTTAGTATTAAATTTAGCAAATGTATTAATAATTAATATGATTATCTGAATTTTTTCTATCGTTCCGTAGTCATAATGAGGGAACTATTATTATATTCATAGAATCGTCACGTGTGTCTTAAATGCTGATTGGGTTCGGCATTTTCTGTCCAAAGTTTACTAAATAAAATTTGAAATAAATATTTAACGAGAACCCTTTATTTTAACCTAAAAAGAATAATTAAATTAAAAGTTTGTAATTGTTCATTAATTCATAACGTATTAACCATAGTTATGTACTCAAATATATTTACTCAAACAGTGATAATTAATTTAGAAGCTTCCCACTCTGTTTTGGAGAAAAAATAGATGACATATCAGGACTCTATTTACAATGTAGGGCACGTGTTTACTATGGAGCCACCTGTTGGATATTATCGACATCTTCTATTAGTAGTGTTAAATTTTTTCAAATTAACTTGCCTTGTATTCCAAAAGAATTTTTCTAGAATTTTAAAATTTAACAATTTTTTGAAAATTTTATGTAGACAATTTAATTTTATAAGAAAATAATTAAAAAAATAAATAAATAAATAAAAGAAAATAAAAAAACATTAACAATACTGAATTGTTGGCAATGTTGATTCATTCAAATAATATTTGAAATTTCATTGTTAAAAGTGTCGTGTCAGAATAAAACTGAATAAAAGTAAACAATTTTTTTGGTAATTTTTATGGCTACAAATTTCAAAAAACGAAATAAAAAATACAAATTAAGAAAATTTGATCATTTCTAGTGTTTGTTTGGTGGATTTTTGTGTAAAGTTCACTTATTAATTTTTAGGAGTGGAACCACGGTGGAACAACTCCTAAAAATTAGTAAGTGAAAATTTGATCAATAATTAATTTTTTTTTTAAATTTTGTTTTGGGTTTCTTGCTATTTTAGTTAAGTTGAAGATCATTTGTGAAATGTGACATATTACAAATTGGATTGTCTTTTGATTTTTAAGCATATTTTTCGTGAAGAAATATTCAAGTTTTGTAATTTTCAATTGAAGAAAGTTCAGTGACATTAATGTGTTGTGAAAAGTGATATTTGACAGTTAAAAATTTGTGATATATCGGACTTATATATATATATATATATATATATATATATATATATATATATATATATATATATATATATATATATATATATATATATATATATATATGTTAGTGACATCTATTGACAATAGTGTAATTAGGTCTGATTGGGTCACTTAGTTTAAGAGAGAGATCTAAGTACTGTCGGTGTTTGCATATCAGTAATCTTGAGTAAGAGAGGTCGTTATGTCGTCGTTATGTGGTCGTTACCACTGGTCGCCAAATCAACGTGCATTTATACAGAAGGGAAAAATTTTGAAAGGCTGCAGAAATGCAGCAACGCACAAGTAACGCGATTAAAAAAGGGTTTTTGAGATGTAGACGGGGAGTGGAGAATAAGAGTTGAAGTAGTGGAGTTGAGACCGTGAATTGAAGTAGTGAGGTTGAGAACGAGGTGGATGGTAGATTTGGGAGAGTGTAGAAAAAAGGGGTTTGAGAAGTGAGGATGTGTATAAGGAGGTTTTGAGGGTAATTGATGGTAGTGCAGTGCAGTGTGGAAGAAAGTGTGGAAATCGAGGGGTAATCGAGGGAAGAAAGTGTCGAAAGACGAACAAGAAGAAAAGTCTAATTAGCGTCTGATTGGTGAGCATGCATTTATAATATTTTCTCATTTTTCCTTGAGTTAAGTTACCAAAAGTTTTTCTTTATAATTTAGCAATATTTAGATAAGTGTATTTTTTTTATTATTTAACTTTATGATTAAGTTTCGAATAATTACATAAGCCGAATCTAATATCATTTTCTTTTAATAAGGAAAAGTACATTCATTTAACTTGCTTAATTTTTCTTCCAATGATTCTTTTAAACAATAATTAAAATTGAAAATGTTATATATAATAATATTTTTGTCAACATTTTTGGCGTAAACGTCTAGTATATTTGTAAACAATTTCTTTTATTTTCATGGGCATTCTTTTATTACAGTTATACTAGTTAAGGGGTACAGTAACTAATTGTAAAGTTATTTGTAATTTTTCATTTGTAGTAATTTTCTAATATGTTCAATATATTTCTCGTTCATTAAACTTATATTTTTACTTTCATTTAAAAAGAAACCTCGAAGTATGCGTTACGATTAACCCTTGCAAACAACCCCCTTCAGCCCTGTTTCCCTCCTTTCCCGGTAGACACCTAAATGGTGGGCTCCGGGAGCGAGTATCAGTCTCGCGCGAACTAACCCACATACTAAGTACCTAGTTCGGGCAACCGCTCGACCGAACTAGTACCGGTCGCACAAGCGGAGACTGGATTTTTCATGTGCCTTCGTCACAATTTATATAAAATAATGCGTTTCTGTAATAAAAACTGTAACACTAATGTAAAATGTTTTTTTTTATTTCCATGTGTGTCGTCCAATTCCAAAACTCGTTAAGTACATAATCTCAAATTTTACAGTAAGCTGAAAAAACGTATTATTTCTCTCCTAGTAGTTATATTAAGTTGAAAAAATTGTTACTTATGCATTAAATTATTTACTTTTGTACGTTAACGTATGAAATCATACAGCAATACTTATTTGGAAAAAAAATAAAAATTGTTGGACATAACGTGTTTTGGATCTGTAATTAGGACATAACGAGTTTTGGAAATGTTTTCTCGTCAAAATGGCAGAGTCAGACAATAAAGAGATACACTGAAAGTATTTCAAAGAGAAGTTTTTACTTTCATTATTAAAAGTATAAATCAAATTAACCTAAATGCTTAGTGTTTTATTTATTAGAAATGTGCTTAATTTCATCCTCCACAAGGAATAAGTCAAAAAATTAAATGCTTAAAGCATCTCCTTCGCTGGGAATATCTGAAATATCGTCCTCCTGATTCTATTTCATTTTTCTAGATTTTCCAGGCGAGCTGGGTTTATTATCTCGTCACTTTCCATCTAAACACTAGTTAAATCCTCTTGTTTGGTGTTAAAATTTTTATTATCAAAAGAATCCGAGTTTTTGCAACATAAAACCAGCCAAAATGTAAAACTTTTTAATATTTTCAAAAGAAATATATTATGGAAAAAAGATGTGTCAAAACTTTTATGTATAGCTATATATGTATGCATCCATTTTAATTTTGTCAAATAAAAAAAGCTGAATGTGCAGTAGTATTATAACTGAATATATTGTGCATACCATACATTGTACAAAGTTATTAAGAATGTATTCAAACGCGCATTAATTTACGTTAAAAGTGTTATTGTGTCAATGTGGTTTAACGTAATTTTTATGTAATTGTACCAATATATTAATAGTTTTAATTCCGTGGTAACATAATCTATCGCCTCTCACATAAAACATTTTCGTGATAATTTTTCTCAAAAAAAAAACGGAACAGATACACTCTAAGAAAAAAGGGTCAAAAACGTGTAAAATAACTTAAATTTAGAGCAAAATTACTCCTCGCTCTGAAAATATGCACTATTATTTGTGTAATATGAAAAAATTGGTGTATTTTTATATAATTTGTGTATAATTACTGTTTTTTTTTAACATTACACAAATAAAGGTGTAACTTTGGATTTTTACAACGCTTTTGGTTTACTTTTACACCACTAAATAGCAAAACCCATGCGCGCGCATATGATTTTGTGTATTTTAAAATTATCTGTTATTGAATTGCTGTAATATTTATACGTACATAAGTAATATTCTTAAAGGTTAAAAATTATGTGTTCAAATTAGCTGAATTAAACAAAAGTATTTTTTGATAGGATATAATATATAGTTAATATAATTACAACGTGTATGATAAATTAATCTTTAAATATGTTACAAAAACAGTGTTATAGCGGTGTACTGATGTTTTGTTTTTTTTATATGCATTGTGTAAAATGGATTCTGGAATAATGTGCAAAGAATACTGTAATATAAATTTGTTTGTTTCCAAAATGCTGTCCTGATGATACATTTAAAATATTTCAGGTAAGTTAATTTTTTTAATTTTGCTTCATACAAATAGTTATGTAATTTGATAAAAGTTTATTTTACAATTTGACTAATAATTTATTTTGTGGGGCTCTCAATTTCTGTGAAAATTAAAACATTATCTACAATTCAGATATCTTTTAACACACTGACAGGGGGTAATAATGTCACAATAGATCGTTCTGAAGTTAGACTATCGTATGTAAGGTTTTTATTAGGTTTCGTTATTTTAGCTGAGGTTATGTAATTTTCGGTATCGATAATTTTCGATAAGGAAAACTATAATATCCATTAAAAAACAAACCTAATAAAGACCTTACATATGATAGTCCAACTTCAGAACCACTTATTGTGACATTATTTTACCCACTATCAGTGTGTTAATAGCAAAAATTAGTGTATATAAACTAGTATGTAATTTAAGAGGGTGACTCACCCCCTCTCCAATGTTGCTCAAACTCAATTTTGAATTCGAGAATTTCATTTCTACGTTATTCTAATTGTCTTAAGCTATTTTCCATGAAGAACTCCTTGAAATACCCAAATTGTACGACTATTCGACAGAGTCACCCTCTAGTTAACTACCCCTAGACTTAATATTAGGGCATTGAGCAAAAACAGGTCAATTAGATTTTTTGACGTAGATTTCAAATCTGTAAACAAAATTTTTATATTGTTTATTTTTCACCCCCTTTTTGCAAAATTAACCCCCAAATTTTAACCCCCAACCACTCCTGTTGATGTAATATGAACAAACTGCATAGCAATAGATAGCTCTTTAAAAAAGAGCAATATCGCCAATTTAAACTTTTTCTCTATCTCTTACTGTTTTCGAGATATTTGAAAAATTAAATTTTTACCCCAATTTTTGGAGGACGATTTCACCCCTTCAAACCGTTTTTCCGCAGATAAAAAAAAATACGTGTCCCTTAGTTTTTAGTATTCTACAATATATTTAAGTTTCATCGAAATCGATAGGTCCGGCCTCAGGACCTTTACTTGTTAGTGCGTGTCAAGAACACGCACTTAACGAATTTTTTTTTTTTTTGCTTTACAGTAATATAAATTCATAACAGGTTTAAATTGAAACGACGCGACGTATGGAAATCGAGTTTTTTAAGTAATAATAACAATGGTAATAATAATAATGGAATTTAACGTTCGTTTTTTAGACAATGGTATGTAACGGACGTCACTCACATCATTATTTCTCAACTTTTTCATGATGATATGGGCGGAGAACAAGAAAAGCGGTATAAAGATTTGGCAGGTGTCTGTTTGCAACCATCTTCTTAAGGACGATGTCGATATTCATCTGGAATTACGATGCGAAATAGCAGAAAACTTTCACCAGCATATAACCGGTTACGGAATTCAAACCCTCAGTCTACCAGTTCGGAAGTGCCAGTGCCTAAGCACGCCGGGTTACTTTGCTGGTGAGTTTTTTAATCAAAAATTTAATATCTGTACATTCATTAAAATAACCTAAAAGTAATTGTGTAGCAAAAACGAAATTTTTTTAATTTTAAATTGCTGTGAAATAGTTATTGAAAAAAGAAAAAATAAATAAGCAAAAATGGTTATAAAATTAAGTAACCCTTATTTTCTGATTTGTTTAGAAATCGAAATTGGTGAAGACATCTGTGAAACCGTAGCATACATTTTCCCTGAAGTTCTAGTAATTGCAAGAGTCAGCAGAATATTGGGCGGAGGACAGGAAAAGCGGTATAAGGATTTGGTAGGTGTCTGTTTGCAACCATCTTTTTAAGGACGATGTCGATATTCATCTGGAATTACGATGCGAAATAGCAGAAAACTTTCACCAGCATATAACCGGTTACGGAATTCAAACCCTCAGTCTACCAGTTCGGAAGTGCCAGTGCCTAAGCACGCCGGGTTACTTTGCTGGTGAGTTTCTTAATCAAAAATTTAATATCTGTACATTCATTAAAATAACCTAAAAGTAATTGTGTAGCAAAAACGAAATTTTTTTAATTTTAAATTGCTGTGAAATAGTTATTGAAAAAAGAAAAAATAAATAAGCAAAAATGGTTATAAAATTAAGTAACCCTTATTTTCTGATTTGTTTAGAAATCGAAATTGGTGAAGACATCTGTGAAACCGTAGCATACATTTTCCCTGAAGTTCTAGTAATTGCAAGAGTCAGCAGAATATTGGGCGGAGGACAGGAAAAGCGGTATAAGGATTTGGTAGGTGTCTGTTTGCAACCATCTTTTTAAGGACGATGTCGATATTCATCTGGAATTGCGATGGGAAATAGCAGAAAACTTTTACCAGCATATAACCGGTAACGGAATTCAAACCCTGAGTCTACCAGTTCGGAAGTGCCAGTGCCTAAGCACGCCGGGTTACTTTGCTGGTGAGTTTTTTAATCGAAAATCTAATATCTGTATATTCATTAAAATAACCTAGAAGTAATTGTGTAGCAAAAACGAAATTTTCTTAATTTTAAATTGCTGTGAAATATTTATTGAAAAAAGATAAATAAAATAAATAAACAAAAATGGTTATAAAATGAAGTAATCCTTATTTTTTGATTTGTTTAGAAAAAGGAATTGGTGAAGACATATGTGAAACCGCAGCCTACATTTTCCCTGAAGTTCTAGTAATGGCAAGAGTCAGCAGAATATTGGGCGGAGGACAAGAAAAGCGGTATAAGGATTTGGTAGGTGTCTGTTTGCAACCATCTTCTTGAGGATAATGTCGATATTCATCTGGAATTATGATGGGAAATAGCAGAAAACTTTCGCCAGCATATAACCGGCTACGGAATTCAAACCCTCCGTCTACCAGTTCGGAAGTGCCAGTGCCATAAGCACGCCGGGTCACTTTGCTGGTGAGTTTTTTAATCAAAAATCTAATATCTGTACATTCATTAAAATAGCCTAGAAGTAATTTTGTAGCGAAAGCGAAATTTTCTTAATTTTAAATTGCTGTGAAATAGTTATTAAAAAAAGAAAAAAATAATAATCAAAAATGGTTATAAAATTAAGTAACCCTTATTTTCTGATTTGTTTAGAAACTGGAATTGGTGAAGACATCTATGAAAGCACAGCATGCATTTTCTGCGAAGTTCTAAGAATGGCAAGAGTCAGCAGAATATTGTTTTTCTTATATTTAAGTATTGTTTAGTTAATTTTCTTAAACTATATTTTTGATATGATGTAACTACAATTTTAATCCATAAGTTTTTAATATTATCATTGTAATCTAATTACAATTAAATTTTTTATAAGATATTGCTTAAATAATTGTGTCTGCAAAACGTAAGCATTGTAAAAAAAAGTCATATCTCAAAATTTTGACCAGTTTAATTGGCAGTTACACTGCAAAATAAAGATTACTTATGTTCATGAAAGCAAGTAAACGTTCATAATAAAACTTTTATAATCTTACTTTTTTGGAGTGTTTATTTTAAAATTTACCAAAAGAATTATTATTTTATCATACGACACACTTATATAGAAATTTAGACATAATAAGCAAAATATTTAACATCTCGAATCTTTTTGTATATAATTCCAAATTATTCTATACGTCATATTATTATAAATATTTATGTAAAAAAACCATCAATAATCTTTTTTGATTCGTTATTTTCAATTAAGTTGAATCAGTTTATTTTTTTCAGCACAATTGAATCACTCATACTGATTCAGTTGAATTGAATCAGAATGAGCGATTCAGTTGGATTAATATTACACTTTTCTGGGTGTAAACATTACTATATAAGTGTGTAAAATTACATTTTCAGGTGTACAGGCGTGGTTTAAAAATACATTAATATGATGTAATTTTACGTTTAACTGCGCACTATTGCGAACTGAATGTGTAAAATTACATCTTGTTGTGTAGTTAATACACAAATAAAACGTAATCTATTACACACCTGGACCGTAATTTTACGTACGACATGTGTAAAACTACACATATGAGTGAGTAATAATTACACCATGATGGTGTATTTTTCACCTTCGTACATTACGGTTTGTAATGTTACTGTCATTATAGAAGGCATTTAATTGCCTCCTATAATAGTAGTAAAACGGTACATTTTTTTCTTAAAGTGTATATATAAAATCTTAATCAACTGAGAGAAATAAAATATAGCTAAATCGCTACCTTGGATTAAAGATATCATAACACGGCACTTATAAAGCCTTTTTTGAATATAGCATCGCAAAACATGAGACAGAAGTAATTTGACTGTGAGTACGATGTAATGGAAAACAATTTCTTCCAACATATTTCCTAATTTTTCTCAAAAAGTAAATAACTTACAGCAATGGTCCAAAAAAAAAATTTACGCATATTGCCTTTTACTTTCGATTCGAGTAAAAAAACTTTTGAAAAATTGTTAGTGAATATCATTTTCGTATTCTAGGGATCTCAAAACATGTCTCTGTTATAGTCTCGGTCTCAGGTTGCGTCATGAGAACGGCGGTAAAATCTGAATTTCCAGTTTTGGAAATTCGATAAAATGCGCGCCGCCCGTTTTTAACCTTATTTTCATTACATTAAATTATAATTATAAATATTGACGGTACAACTTCTGGAGATAGGACTTTTTTAGGAAATTTTCTCCTCTTTAAGAATCTTTTCTCAAATTTCGGATATTTCAAATAGTTTTTGAAATATTTGCAAAAAAAGTCGATTATTGTTTATTAACTTAATTGTTTTTAAATGTTGTCTCCGCCATTTTTCCAGCTGAAGTATTTTTATAGATGATATTTCGAATCAAATGAGATCATAATTTTCGGTCCTGTGAGAGAGGTTTTTGATCTGATGAAATGGCACTTGTTACTAGACTAAGATTATATTGAATTATTAATAGATGCTAAAAAAATTTTTTGTACTATAAAAGTAGTATTTTTTAGATAATATTTATAAATATCCATTGAATCTTGATAGGCATATAGACATAATTATCAAGTAGCACTTTTCTTACTTAGATGTTAACGATACCAGTTCTATATTTGTTATTATTTTCTCTCGAATAAGTAATTCAGGCAAAGTAAATGTTCATATATTATGTTTAAATTTCGTCTGCTTTCGTAAAATATTCTTTATTCTATGTCGCCTTAACATTTCAGTTATTACTAAAAAAAAAAGAAGAGTACTGACTGTGTAAGGACAATCGTTTTTGTCCCTAAATATCACTTGTCCTGTGTAAGGACAATCGTGTCTGTCCCTCGCCACTTCTCCTGCGATTTAACGAATTAGAATCGGCTTTGGAAGTGATAGAATTACCCTCCATAGATAGAATTATATCATATATGCAATGTACATGAGGCGTGTTAATAAGTTTATGTCTTCGTGTCGTTTTAAATTTAAACAGTCAAAATATCAACCATAAATTATTTTTAAATTACTTTTATTTTCTGAGAAATTAGAATGCTTGAAAAATACATATAATAATTGCAAAAATTCTATTTCAGTGTTTAATCTTAATAAAAATTAACTTATTTACAGATTCAAGTTTAATAGAATTGTTATAAAAACAAAGGATTATCTGAAATGAAAATTTCAAATTTTTCGCAAAAAAATTTCTTCAAAATAAATTCACTTAAATATTGAAAATAATAAAATTGAATTTTACCTCATATATAGCCCCAAATGGCATCACCAAACATGCCACCATTAGATCAGCCACAGCCAAAGAAACGATGAGATAATTCGCCACATTTTGAAGATTTCGTTGAAGAAGAATAGCTGCTATTACAAAAACGTTACCTGTAAATTAAAATATTCTATTAACTTTAATCAAGAAGTTGTTAATAATGAATTTTGAATTGGCTATGGTGGTAGTTTATTAGATTATTTACTGCATTCAGATTAATGTAAATAGACTGCATCTGACAAGATACTTCTTAGAATTTTCAGATGCCTAACAGTCCGATGCCTACTCTCTGAAAAATTCACCTTTAGACCTCTCTGCCCTTACACAGATAGTACACTGAGTGAATTGCATTTCGATATGCAGTAGTGGGCAAGAATGATTCAGAATAAGTCAATAAATAAAATTGACTGACTGGCTGACTGCGAAAATAACTGAATTCATCGCAATCTACTATCGAAATCGGAACAACTGGCAATCCTAAAGTATACAGGATCACAAAGGAAGATAATAGTTAACCTATAATTCAGGGGCGGATCTACTAATGGTCTTTTTGGGCTGCAGCCCAGGGCCCCGTGGATATAAGGGGCCCCCTTCATTCGAAGTCTGACATTATTTAACATTAAAAAACATAATAAACCGCGTAGGAACTACTACTTTCTATGTATACCACAAAAATAGTCAGTAATAGAGTTGCGAATTTTCTTTCACTTACAATTAGGTAGTTTCATTCACTAGAATTCGTTCACTTGAATGAACCGGTTCATTTCATTCGCTCATTTCGTTCAGTTAGACTTGAGAAAAAGTAAATAGAATGAATGATGAAAAACGGATGTTAATAAAAAATGTATGTATTATGTACATATTAGCGATAAGTGCAAACAAGTAAAAAAAAGGGTAATTAAACAATTTCTAAAGGCTAAATAAATACTATTGAAAGCGTGTGTAAGTTTAGGTATCCTGAAATTAACTAGTAATTCTTTATATTTTGAGACAGAAAATATACTCATCCTTTTAAAGAAAATTTAATTTCTTAAAATAACCAACCCTGAATACAGTAATAGAAATACAGAATTCAGCAATTAAAATTTAAATATTTACTGTTATCTAATTTTTAACAAATAAATTTCAGTTAGTAAAACGTGGCAAAATATTGTTGAAAAGTAAAATATGTCTGCTAGAAAATACAAAAGTGAGGCTGAAAAGCGAAAATTACAGTTAGTTCGAGAAAAAGAAAAAAACAAATGTACAAAAATTGAAACTTTTTTTTTTAAAATCAGAACAAAAAAATGAGAATACAATAGTTATTATAAATCCATTAACAAGCGAAAGGAAAGAGAACTTAGCTGAAAATAGTCTAGCCGAAGGGAGGGGAATATCGCAAAACCAAGAAAAACATACCCGTGATGAAAATGCACCATAAACTGCCATTAGCTCTCTAATCTCTCTGAGAAAGATATTGTTCTTCACCAAGAGGACAGCAATACTGACGTGGAAAAAGATTAGGCAAATATTTACTTTCACTTTGACTTTGAAAACTATGTTGCCGTGGGCTTGTGGCCAATGTCGCTAAATAATGATTTTATTAGCAGCATCCTCTCACATGAAATGACTGACTTTCAAAATAAAGATCCAAGAAATATATATTAAGCTTCAACGAAGAAATATTATAAAGAACAAAACAGGTCATTTTCAAATAGATATTTCACTAAGAAAATGAAAAATGGCCAATTGCTGGAAAGATCTTGGTTATGTTATTCAACCAGTACTGGGTAGTGTATTTTGTTTTTGCAAACTTTTTTCAAAAACTCCTCCTCAATACACAACTGGATTTTCTGATTGGAAACACGTAGGAACGTGTTTAGAAAATTACGAAAATTGAAATGAACATAAAAGCTCAATGTTAGTGTGGTTAACACGAAAAGAAAATAAGTTTGTTTTGGACAATTTTATAAGTTCACATTACAAACATGTTTACTTTTGCGATAATGTCTTAACAGTACTTGTTTGTGTACCTGTCATATAAATTAAATACTTAATATTATATTATTTCTTTTTACTATACCTTCCTATACATAATACGTTTTGGAAAATAATTATTTCATCAAATTGAAATTAGTGTGTTTAATTGGGTGACCTTTCAAATTGGGGGCCCCCAAGTAGTGTTAGCCCACAGACCCTTAAAGTCACTGTCCGCCCCTGCTATAATTCATTAAAATAAGTATGTGATTAAATATGACAAAAAATTGTTTTATTTTGAACATTCGATACTACATTTCCTTTCTGCCTTCGAAAAATCAGCACCGAAATTTTCTGCCATTTTTATTTTTTTGCTTCTTATAGTAACAGCAACAATTATGCTCAAAGGCAGAAACGATGAAACGACTTCATAGGTATGTTTTTTTTTTTTTTTGCAAATTCGCAACATTCCAGTTTTCGAATGCAGCGCCCTCTGAGTGGCAGAAGTGAAAATTCTTACTTTTTATAAAGTAATTTCAATAATTAACTGACGTTGAAATGACTTACTTTTTCATATATCATAAAAATCCAAAAAAATTTAATTTTTTCTAAAACGCAGAGGGGAAAATTTCTGCCGCTTGTATTTCCTTTACTTTAAAGCTAACACAATTTTATTAGTTATTATTTTATTCTTACTTTTTATAAAGTAATTTCAATAACTAACTCAGTCTGCCTGACGATTTTTGAGAAAAAAAAATCAGTATCAAAATTAATTACTTGACGGCAAACATTGAAACTAAGCGTAGTCCATTGCCAGTTTACTTGATTCATATATAAACAATAGGTTCTGGGAGTTTGAACGGATTTAGAAGCTTAAATTCGAAAAGATGATTGAATCACTCTTGAAAAAAAAATTATTTTTTAAAAAAATCATATTCTTTTCAAAATATTTAAAAAAACTAACAAATTTATGAAAAAAAATTACAGAATGAAAATTGTAGATTTTTTCTTGCTGAAATATTTGCTTTTTTGTTCATTTTTGTACGTCCAAATTTGACTGAGTTATGATCGTTAGAAGCTCAAAACAGAACGCAAAGACTATCTTTCCTAAGCCCTTTAAATTTACAAATCTCTAAAAATTGAAGGACTCAAAAAAATTGTAAATTATAAGACTTATAGTGCTTAAAATTCCCTACAAAATGGTTTTTTAAGCGAATTGAATTGAACTTAAAAATTAAAAAACTTACAGTAAGAAAACCAGGTGCATTTTTTCGGTAAAATTTTTCGAGCAGCTAAATTACCATCATCTTTGTGTATTTTTTGTATTTTTTTAATAATTTAATTAAAAAGTCTTAAAAATAAATTTAATAAAATGCAAAAAAAAAATAATTATATCAACATGTAATGTATAATTCACATGCTATTTTTCCATACATATAATTTTTATGCTATTTTTCCATAAGGGGTAGGATTTTTTATAAGGGATAATTTTTCTATCATGGTTTTTGGAAGACTAAAAAGTTACAATATAATCATACATTTGAAATCTTTTAAAAAGTTACAATTCATCATAAGTATATGTACCAGTATACAATATCTCAAGCCATCTATAATCGCTTTTTTCTTTATTTTATTATAAGGGATGGTTTATTTTTTTTTTTGGTTACAGCTTTTTAATGAGTGATAAGTTTTCTAATGAATAATAAATACATTGTGAATGCACCAAATTGTTATTTTAAGCTACTAAAACTTTTTTTCCTATTTTTCGGAAATAAAGGGGTAGTTTTTAAGGATTTTTTGGGTAGAAAAGTAATTGAATTTCATAAATTATATTAAAAAACTTGAAAGGAATTTTATCCAACATATTTGAACATAAATTGAATCTTTAAAATTCGTAAATCTAGACTTTTCGTATTTTTTTCATACAAGGGTAGTTCTTACCCCTAATTATCAAAAAGCACACATCGAGACAATATAACTTTTGAAGTGTAGTGTCAGATGAGCTGGTATGCAAATTTTCTGGAAAATCCATTCAATCGGAAAAAATTGGGGACTTTTACATTATTTTGTTTTTCAGTGACTGTACTAAAACTTTATGTCCTTGTTGATTACAAAATAAACTGTTATTAAATTTGTTTTTCTTACTCAAACTTGCCGCTAAATTAATAGTTTTATGAATTTTGTTGTTGCTATTGCAAGCAGCAGCAGTTTCTAAAGCTGTGGCTCTTTCTTCTAAAAATTTTAAAAATGTTGCAAATTAGAACTATCATGAAAACCCCGTGATAGTTGGTATGCTTTATTTGTATTTTGATCTAATTTTCTTGCCAAAATACAAACCAATATATCATCCCAATATTGAATTGGCACATTAAGATTTTTTAATGCTGATAATTGTTGGTTTACTTTTGAAAGAAATTCTATTAAATTTATAGCCTTATTGCCATTCACTATACCTTGAATATCTAGTATAGCAGTTATATGCGAATTAATAATCAATACTGAATTATTAAACCTTGGAGAATTTGGTGGGCTTCATCATATGATTCATTGACAAGAGGTAATTCATTGATTATTTCAAGTGCCTCAGCTTTTAAGTATTTTTAGTCGAATTTTCTCCGAAAAATTAGACTTATACAGTCTATACGATAAGAGCTGCGAGAGGCGAGAGTAGGGGCGCTATCCGTTTTCGGACCCGTAGAACACGAATATGTAGAAAAAAAATGTCTGATATATATATATATATATATATATATATATATATATATATATATATATATATATATATATATATATATATATATTTTCCCGCCACCTTTTAATTTGTGTAGGGCCCCCCTATGGAAGTTAAGAGATGAAATTTGGTAAATGGGGCTCATTTTCGAGGCACCTCATACTATCAAAGTGGGGTCAAATTTTGGGCAAATTTTTTTTCTGACCCGACCTTTAAGGGGGTGGTGGGGGGCGGAAAAGCAATAAAACATTTCCAAACCGGTTTTAAATAATGTTTCGGTCAATTATCTACAACATATCCAAAATTCAGCTTCCTAGGATGATATGGTGGTAGTAGAGGGGGGAAAAACGATTTTCGCTGGATCTAACAGGCCCCCAGCCCCCCAGAGTTAACGTAGAGGGTTGAAATTTGGTGTGTTGATAAAGTTCGTACCTAGGTTGTGCTTTTTGGAGGTTTTAATATTTTACCCCCACCCCCCTCATTTTTAAGCTACAATTTCATGCATTTTCGACGTTTTCGAAGTTTGTACCACTCGCACAGGTCACCCGAATAAACCTAGAAGGCTGAAATTTTGTATTCGGATTGAGTTAGTATCAAGGGGGTGCCTTTTGGGGGTCTCGACTTTTAACCCCTACCCCCACCATTTTTATACCCAAAAGAACATGATTTTTCTTGTTTTTTAAAAGTTTCGTTCGGGTCAAAATCTCCCCAAATAAACCTAGAGGGCTGAAATTTGGTGTACAGGTTAAGCTAATAGCCAGACACTGTTTTTTGGAGGTTTCAACTTTTAACCCTTACCCCCACGATTTTTACGCCAATATTTCCTTAATTTTTTTGCTTGTTTTCTAACACGTCTAGAGACTCCATAAGGAAACCTAGAGGGCTGAAATTTTGTACGTGTATTCAGTTAGTATCGAGCTAGTACCTTGTAGGGAGTCCGCATCACTTTTCCCCCCACTTCTCCCATTTTTACATCGGAATTGAATGCTATTGTTAAATGTGTTTTAAAAGCATTATGTTTATTCTAAATACAAGTAGGCGAATAGTAATTTTAAAAAATTTAAAAAAAAGTGAACTTACTTTTATGACAAATGAAATACATACATATTAAGTAACTAGCCGTATGCCCGATGGGATTTCCCATCGGCAACATCTTTTTATTAGGTACTCACTTTCTGCTCATTTTTAATGTTTTTCAAAAGCCTAAATCAGTATCCACGTTTCTGACTTCAAAAATGATGAATTTCCCATACGAACTTTCATTTTCTGTTTTAATTCCTTAGAGAATATATTTCCGGAAACAACTGGCTTTTATTTATAAATAGAAGCCTAAACGCCAATTTTCATAATTTCTGTGCTTAATTTTGTCCTTCTAAACCCAACAGTTTAGGATTTGCGTTGTCTGTCAGTCAAAGTTAAAGATTCATTAAATATTATTTATTTTAATAGCCATAGTAACATATTTTTATACATATACCAATAACTTCAAAAATAACGAATTTACATACAAATTTTCATCCCTTATTAAACCCATTTAGGGGACGAATTTTCAAAAATCCTTTCTTAGTGCTCACCTACGTTACACAGGGAACTCCTATGCAAAATTTCATTCTTCTAAACCCAACGGTTTAGGCTGTGCGTTGTCTGTCAGTCAGTCAGTGTTAGAAATTTATTAAATAGATTTAAAAATGTTATTAAAGTCACTGTTTATTTATAAATTAGGAATTTTGGATTTTTAGTATTTATAAAATAGAAATTTTGGATTTTTTTGGAAAGAAAAAATATCTTTATAAAGGCCTTCCAGTTTACTATTTAAGGTCCTTTTAGCGAATTTTCAGAATGAAAATTCAGCTATTACAGCAGCTCTTATGGTAAGACCTAAGCCCGGGACTATGGCAGAAATTTGTTTTGGAGCATCTAGAACTCGAAAATCTACTTCACTAAAATTTATATATATATAGATATATATATATATATATATATATATATATATATATATATATATATATATATATATATATATATATGTATTTATGTGTGTACGCGATAGCTGTCGAACGAAGCATTTAATTGTTACGAAATTTGGTAAAATCGTTAATTGTTCAAAACGCTTGGATAAGTTCGTTAGCCAGACACATCCGATGCCACAGACCGGATATTTTGGGCTTTAAAGTCTTTTTTTTGTGTTTTTGATCAGAACTTAAAACTTTTTCAAAAATTTTATTACATTATCCAAAATTTCGTAAGAAGTTATATCAGAGAGCTTTTTATACTTTTCTTCTATATAACGTGGTTCTTAAGAAAAATCAAAAATAATCTCTTATTAAAAGTCTCTTTTAGCGAATTTCGAAAACTCGAAATTCAGCTATTACAGTAGGTGTCATGACGCAATCTGAGTCCGGGACTATGGCAGAAATCTGTTTTGAGGTCCCTAGAATACGAAAATGATATTCACTAAAATTTATATATATATATATATATATATATATATATATATATATGTGTCGCCACGATAACTCTCGAACGAAACGTCTAATGCTTATGAAATTTTGTGTGCGGACTGGATTCTGAATTCGCTCGGCTAAGTTCGTTAGCCAGACACGTCGGATGCCCAGAAGTAGGTTTTCTGGCCATTTTTTATCATTCGATCCTATCATAAGGCAGTTCAATTTTTACATCGTTGAAAAGGAAAAAAAAAATTATGAAGAAAATATTCTTATAATTTTCTTTCTATTTTAAGTATTTTTCGAGAAAATGTAAATTTTCACTTTTATTCTTTCTTTGTTAGTCTAATAAGTAATTTATATTTATATCTCAGTTCTTTATTAAGTATAAAAATATTTCACTTTTTTATTAAAGAATTTTGTGAGAACAAGTGAAAACTATTCACATATATTTGATATAACACACATACATGTATAGAGTTTTGTTTCTCATTTATTGCATTATAATTAGCATGGTTCTATCCCATGTTAAAAAATGTAAATTAAACAGATTTTCTAAGCTAATGTAATGAAGAATTTTTTTTTTTTTTTATTGAATTTTTAAGTAAACAAGAAATTGAAGATTATGTTATGATATAATATTATTAAATATATGAAACAAAACAATATATGTATAATGTACATATGTATGCACGGAAAAATATTTTGAATCGATTTTGAAAATTTTTTCACTAATAATTAATAATGTTAAAGAATTAAACCATTTCAAATGTATTTAAGGTATTTTATGTGAGGTCAAGGTTTTCGGGACCTAAAAAGGCCAGAAATTAATTAACCAATCGATTTTAAAAAATTTTTCACAGTTAGTAAGTTAAAGTATTTGAATTAATTAATTAAATGATGTCCGCAAGAAGCGTACGGACTGCCATAAGTTATATGAGATCCTTAGAACCCTTTTCTTACTGTTAGAGTACTAGACTTGTATGAGTTTCGCCAGGATTTACTGATCCCATAATTGTAAAAAATAAACTAAACGACCAATTTTAAAAATTTCTTCACTGTTACAGAGCTAAACTATTTTAGATAGATTTAGAATACATTATGTAAGGTTCGCCAGGGTCCACAGGACCCAAAAGTGTCAAAAATAAACTAACTGACCGATTTTGAAAATTTTTTCACTGTTACAGAGCTAAACTATTTTAGATAAATATCGATTACGTTATGTAAGGTCCGCCTCGGTCCATAGGACCCAAAAGTGTCAAAAATAAACTGCCTGATCGATTTTGAAAATTTTTTCACTGTTACAGAGCTAAACTGTTTTAGATAAATATAGATTCCGTTATGTAAGGTCTGCCAGGGTCCATAGGATCCAGAAGTGTCAAAAATAAACTAACTGACCGATTTTGAAAATTTTTTCACTGTTACAAAGCTAAACTATTTTAGATAAATATAAATTACGTTATGTAAGGTCCACCAAGGTCCATAGAAACCAAAAGTGTCAAAAATAAACTAACTGACCGATTTTGAAAATTTTTTCACTGTCACAGAGCTAAACTATTTTAGCTAATATAGATTACGTTATGTAAGGTCTGTCAGGGTCCATGGGATCCAAAAGTGTCAAAAATAAACTAACCGACCGATTTTGAAAATTTTTTCACTGTTACAGAGCTAAACTATTTTAGATAAATATAGATTACGTTATGTAAGGTCTGCCAGGGTCCATGGGTCCAAAAGTGTCAAAAATAAACTAACCGACCGATTTTGAAAATTTTTTCACTGTTGCGGAACTAAGCTGTTTTAGATAGACATACATTACGTTATTTAGGGTCCGCCAGGGTCCATGGGACCGAAAAGTGGTAAAAATAAACTAACCGACCGATTTTGAAAATTTTTTCACTGTTACAGAGCTAAACTATTTTAGATAAATATAGATTACGTTATGTAAAGTCTGCCAGGGTCCATCGGATCCAAAAGTGTCAAAAATAAACTAACCGACCGATTTTGAAAATTTTTTCACTGTTACAGAGCTAAACTATTTTAGATAAATATAGATTACGTTATGTAAGGTCTGCCAGGGTCCATGGGTCCAAAAGTGTCAAAAATAAACTAACCGACCGATTTTGAAAATTTTTTCACTGTTGGGGAACTAACTATTTTAGATAGACATACATTACGTTATTTAGGGTCCGCCAGGGTCCATGGGACCCAAAAGTGGTAAAAATAAACTAACCGACCGATTTTGAAAATTTTTTCACTCTTACAGAGCTAAACTATTTTAGATCAATATAGATTACGTTATGTAAAGTCTGCCAGGGTCCATCGGATCCAAAAGCGTCAAAAATAAACTAGCCGACCGATTTTGAAAATTTTTTCACTGTTGGGGAGCTAAGCTATTTTAGATACATATATATTACGTTATGTAAGGTCTGAAGTGTCAGTAGGACCTAAAAGTGTCAAAAATAAAATAACTGACCGATTTTGAAACCTTTTTACTATTACCAAGGTAAACTATTTTAGATAGGTACAGGTTGTGTTATCTGAGATCCACAACTGTCCTGCGGATGCAAATGCGGCGTAGAATGCTACACAACGGGTTTTGAATATATATATATATATATATATATATATATATATATATATATATATATATATATATATATATATATATATATATATATATATTACATAAAGTCCGCCTAGAATATACGGTCGAGCTGATTTTTTAATGAGGTCCACTGGGATCTTGCAGATCCGAAAACGCCAGTAATAAGCTATCGAACCGATGCTAAAAAATTTCTCACTGCTAGAGAATTAAATTATTTTAGATGGATACAACTATGCTGCACAAAATTCGTTCGGGTTCTTGGGTCCCCAAAAATACCAAAACTAATTACCCAGCTGATTTTAAAAATTCTTTTACTCTTAGAAAGCTAAACTATTTTAAATAGGTACAGGTCTTAGATGAGATCCGCCAGTGCCCAAGATTTGGAAATTCGCTATGTTATGCAGATGCTGCGACAGGGGTATTTATTTGTTATTTCACTTTACCTCGTTTGATTTTTCTATTTAATATATATTGTGTTTATAAATGTGTCTAAGGGTGTTTCGTCACTAGTTATTTCTATTACCTAAATATATGTCAGATTTCTTTAATTAAACATTAGGAATAATGTCTTAATAAATTTATAAAGTTATATTATAAATGTTAATCAATTAAACTGTACTATTTATTTGATTAAATAAACTTTTGACATATTTTTTTTGTGGTGTTGAATGGCCCTTAGCTATTTGTAAACGAAGTACAAATTTTGATAATGTTAGTTTTTTGTTTTGTTTTTTTTATAACAATCTGTCAAATGGAATCATTTTTAAATATATGCATATAATATGCATGCATGTATATAACCTAATTATAAATATTTTTGTTTTAACACATTATATTTATTATTTTGAAAATTTTCTTATTTAATTTTAAATAAGATGAACTAAATTAGAAAAAACTGATTGATGGTAAGGAAATTTTATAAAAAAAAATATATATATATTTGACAAGATTTTGATGACATATAATTGGTATACTTTGGAATTAAAAACAAAGTGAATGGGTACAATATAGTGTTTTTAACAGAAAGTAAAGTTTTTGGAGCAACTAAACAGTGCCGGAACAACTAAATTAGCCATGTAGCAGGAGCCAGCAGTTACGAGCTTCGCGCTTGTGTCCAAAAAAACAATACAAATTCATACAACATGAGTTATTTAACAAAAAAAAAAAAAAAAAGAAAACGAACGAGTTTTGGCTCAACTTACATTTGAATGCTAAATCAAATCTACATAAGAGACATTTTTGACAGAATTGACTTTTTGTTAAAATAGTAAAGTATGAAAATATATGCAAACGGATTGTTTGGTGTAAAAAGCGCACAAAAAAGAACTTGTAAAAACACCAATAAAATTATGTATCATTTAATTAAAAATAAATTTTAATCTTTCTTAAAATATTTTACATTGTTACACATATAATTTAATTTCCATTAATAATTGTTAATGAATTTTAACCTCTTTACACACGACAGTTAGCTATTCAAACATTTTTACATTTGTGATTAAGTGTTAATTCGTTGTTGAAAACATTCATCACAAAAGATTGGAAATTTCTTTAGTGTCAAGTAGAATGCTTGTCTACAATTTAATTGAAATACTCATAAAACAATCTAAAAAATAAAAAAATACATTAATTAATTATTAAATTTTTTGAAATATTTAACATCTTACCTGAATGGGGTTATATAAGTTCCAAAATATGTTACAACCTTTCAAAATGTTGAACAATAATCCTATTTCAAATTTTAAATTTGTAATTCAATATCGACCAAATAAAATGTTTACAAATGAAAATGATTTCTACACAATAACTAAAAAAGTAATAGCCCATTTTCTGAACAAAGGAATAGACATTAAAGTTAAATATTAATTGTGTAAATTAATTGTGTAAATTTAACTTTAATGTCCATTAAAGAGATTAAATATTAATTGTGTAGACAACCCAGCAGAGGGCAACAAGTTACAAACAACAAAACAAATTCCTCAAAGCGGCAAATTTAAATAATAAATAAATAATTATAATTTTTTGTTTAGTCTATTTAAGAAAATAATTA
Organism: Brachynemurus nebulosus; assembly: GCA_035578155.1. Lineage (NCBI taxonomy): Eukaryota > Metazoa > Arthropoda > Insecta > Neuroptera > Myrmeleontidae > Brachynemurus > Brachynemurus nebulosus. Next base: position 42,667,052 of record JAPWDM010000004.1, read on the forward strand.
GTCAGTTAAATAAGTGTTAATTTATAATTTATTGAAGTAATAATTTTGATTACTAAAATCTAAATCTTTTTAACAATGATTTATTATTAAATAATCAATATATAGATATATAATACAATTAGAAAAAATGTTATAAAATTTTGTGAAAAGCACACAGCCAAGGTTACTTAACGGATTTCGACTAGTGAAGTGTCTATGAATAGAGCATCATATCAGGGGTGGCACAAGAGAGCCTGAATTTTCAAATTTGGTTTCATTATTAGTTGTTATCGTTAGTTACGGAGCCACAAATTTTAATTTTTTTCCAAAGCAATTACACGTAAAGTAAAATAAATTGTTTATTCATTTCTCTTATAGAAATGGATAAATGGATCTCAGGTAACTGTACTATTATTATTTAAATTACACGTAAAGTAAAATAAATTGTTTATTCATTTCTCTTATAGAAATGGATAAACGGACGGATCTCAGGTAACTGTACTATTATTATTTAAATTAAAATAAGATGATTTTGTTAGTATAAGTGAGGGGAAAATTATCACCCAGGACCTTGGGACCCCAAAAAAACTTCTTCATACTAAACAGCTGGGCGGATCTCAAGAAGATGTTGCGAAAATTAGATATGCTACTGAAATATGAATATTACTTGCTTTTATAGTATTAATTATTTAAGTAACTGTTTTTGTACAGAATTTCAGAATAGCGAATTAAAAAGTGAAGTAAGGTTTTAGTGAAGTAAGTGAAGTAAGGAAAAACTATTATTACGGATATCAGAGCAAAGGTCTCAAACTAAAGCTACAAAATACAAAAATGTATTCCAATGCACGAAATTATATAAATTAAAATTAAAACAAAAATAAAACAAAACAGACACCTGAGTGAAGCCGCAGGACGGAAAGCAGAAAAAAATTATAAATTTTTCTGTTACTTAAGTAAAAATTCATTTAACTATTAAATTATTATTTTAAGCGACTTTCCATTTTGGAACTTAATTTATGACGGAGAATGTCATGGAAAGATCCGAGTTCGGGACTATACGGCAGAAATTTGTTTAAAAAACATATATATATATATACATATATATATATATATATATATATATATATATATATATATATATATATATATATATGTTATATAATCTGTTGACGCAATCCATTCATGTATCATATGAAAATATGGAATAAAGTTTATTATTATTATTATTATTATTATTATATATATATATATATATATATATATATATATATATATATATATATATATATATATATATATACAGGGTGTAAAACAAATAACTCTCGTCCTTTTGTGGAGGGCGACTCCTAGCAAACTGTAGACACTAAAATCGCAGGAATTGTTTCGAAATTAACAGTCGCGTCACCCCTCAAACGGATAAGAGTCATTTCCTTTACACCCTGTATATAATATATGCACACATACATATATATATATATATATATATATATATATATATATATGTAGGTGTGTATATATATTATATACAGGGTGTAAAGGAAATAATTCTTATTTCCTATATCGAGGGGTGACGCGACTGTTAATTCCGAAAAAAATCCTGCGGTTTTAGTGTCTACAAGGTGCAAAGAGTCACCCACAAAAGGTAAAGAGTTATTTGTTTATATATATATATATATATATATATATATATATATATATACATATATATATATATATATATATATATATATATATATATATATATATATTTATATATATATATATATATATATATATATATATTTGTGTGTGTGTCTGCGGGATAACTCTCGAATGAAGCATTCAATCTTTACGAAATTTTGTTAGAAGTTCAAAAGTCTCAAAAGCTGGGACGAGTTCGTTAGCTGATATGTCCGATTTTTAGAAGCCATTTTTCACCGTTTTTAGTGATTTTTGGTTAAACTTATTTAAATGCATGTGTGCTATACTATATGTGATCCGCCAGGGTCCTGGGGACTCAAAAGTAAAAAATTAACTACTCAACCGATTTCGAAAATCTTATCACTGTTATAGAGTTAAACTATTTTAGATGGATACAAGTTGTTATATGAGATCCGTCAGTGTCCTATCTTTGAAAATTCGCTATGTTATGCAGGTGCTGCGACAGGGGTATTTTAATTTTTAAAACTAAAACATAAAGGCAATTAGCGGATAAACATGGGCAGGAATGTCCTCGTACGAATTGTGTTGGCTTTTTTTCTGCTACCTGTTTTCGGCACAAAATTGAAATTTACTGAGATACAGCCCTTAAATACTTAAAACCTTTTTTTAAAGCCTCGATCAGCCGAACACTCATCACCAGTTTTGAAACCAGCAAAATGACAATTCGGTTGTAGACTTTCAATCACATTTCGCTTGAAGACATTCAATACCGAAGATGAAGGGGAAAATTCGACTACCGTGATGGGGCCCCGCTGCTCACGGCGTTTTTTTCAAATAGAACAACTTTTGTACATTAGATAATGTTTTATCTTTATCAAATACAGCAACAAACAAATCAAAAAATTGTTTAAATTCATGAATTCTTTTACTATCAAAATATGGGATATCAATATTTGGAAACTTTGAATGAGAAACTTTTGAAATATTAGATTCTATTTCACTGCTTTTAGTTGTGGCGCACAAAGTATTAATTTTTGATAATAGAGCCAAATATTGTTCTTTAACAGTTTCAAAATCACCATCCTTTTCACCAATTAACAAAATATCGAATTGAATATTTTTATATTGCTTAAAAACGTCAATTAACCTTTCTTTTCTTACTTTTGCAGCTTCAACATTTATGTCTGCATAATATTGAATTTTGTCTATGTTTCCTTTTAATTGTTCCCTTTCTATTTTTAATCTTTTTAATTCAGCCATTGTAAATTGTAATAATTATAAAATACCACCACCAAATCAATTATCAAACAGTGAAATAAATCTTATTTTGAAAAATTATCCGGCTGATTCCCAAATTACGTGCCAACAAAAAAATAAATTTGTCAAATTTTTTATTTTTTTTTATTGATTTAGTATTAAAACAAATAAAAATGACGATAAAAGTTTATGCACATATTTGATTTTCATTAAAAAATATTAAAAACTTAATTTTTTATTTATAGGAAATTTAGGTTATGTTAATATGATTTTACTATTCGTCTTAGAAATTATATTATGTAGTAATAAATAAATATGATAATTAAATTAAATTGTTTGTTTTTCGTTCTAGTATTGCCCTTTGCCCAAATTTAAAAAAAAGAAAGGAAAATGGGTTATTTACTTACTAAACGCAATGCTTAATATATTCAGTTTTAATATTTTTTAACGAAAATTAAACGTGTCCGACAATTTTTATCTACTTTTTACTTGTTTTACTTGCAAATTAATCAAGAAAAACAGAAAAAAACTACAAAATTTCGTTGGCACTTAATTTGGGAAATTGCCTTAAAATTTTTTAAGTTATTTATAATAACACAAACAAATAACTTTTAAAACACAAATGACTTTTATTATTAACAAATAAAGAAAAACATTAAACAAAATAATAAATATTATCTTTTAAAGTACTATTATAGAAGCATTATTTTACCATTAAAAATGGTAATATTAATGTCACCACATAATGTGTGTGAACTCAATGAATTGTAAATTAATAATGAATTGTTTTAATTTTTTTTATAAATAAATTGAATATTTTTATGTTTTTACAAAGGTTTCTACAAATTAAATTGTTGTTAAACTAATAATAAATATTTGTTTAAAAATTAAAAATTATTTTTGAAATGGTTTCCAATAACAAAATAGTTATTTTCGATACATATGCGTAAAGAGAGGTATTCTAGTAAGCTTAAATTGGGGCACGAGTCTAAGAGACTGACGTATACACAACGAGATCAAGTGCGCTATGTACCCCCCACTCGCCTGACGGTTCGTGGGGGTAAGCGCACAAGATCTCGTTGTGTGTGCGTCAGTCCCTTTAGCGAGTGCCCCAGTTTAAGCCTATTAGATAACTCTTTTTACGTATACGTAACGAACATAATTTTTTATAACGACGGCTTCTAAAGTTTAATAGAAAGAAAAAAATTAATTATTTTTAAGCAATTTTAGCAAATAGTACGGTTAATTTTATTTTATAATTTTATATGAAAAAAAAAATTTTTTTATTAATTTGTAGATCATTTTTATTTTTTTTATTAATTTCTTGATCGTTTCCATGTTTAATTTGAATATGATTATCATCGACAAATGAATATCATTATTTTTTCGTATAGTTTTAGCTATACCCGAAGTATTATACTTAGACAATTACGTCACAAATTAGTCCAACCCTTCAAAATGACGTCATATAGATTTTAAACCAATAACTGAATACAAAGTTTTTAATACTCCTTAAAAATACTCCTTCTCGATTTAACATTACAAGTTAGAAAAAGATAATATAATAATATAATCCAACCTAATTAAACAAAAACAACTGAAATATTAATGATAATAATATAAAAAGGCGACTTACGTCGTTACCCCATTTGTAACCACACTCCAGAAGAAGACGTAATTATAATGAGTTGTTTGTCAAATGTTACTCTTAATAAGATTTTCAAATTTGTTTAATTTGTACAGTAAGGCTCAACGTAATGGCAAACTAGTAATTAGATTTTACCGTGCAAATGGTTTAAATAGTTATAAATTATAGCTATTTAATGACAAACAGATCAACCAAACTTTTCAATCTTATACCTAAACTTTTTCTATCAATAACAACTCACTCATATTTTATTTTAAAAATGCCTATTTTTTTAGCTTATCGTACTTTTTAACTTGACCTAGTAGTGTACTTTTAAACAGTTTTAGAAATCAGTTTCCGATAATTACGTAAATTTTCCTTCCATTTCTTTTATTCATTTATTAAACTGTTTACTGGTATTTTTTATTTGAAAATCGAATTTTCGGAGACGACATTTTACGATAATATTTTACAACGTTATCGGAGAATTGCGTTATCAAATTTTTGTTGGACCTCTCGGTAGATTTGTAGTTGTTGCGCCCCTATATTATATATATATATATATATATATATATATATATATATATATATATATATATATATATATATATATATATATATATATATACACCTGTGTGCAAAATAATAGCAGTGCTTCTATCCCGTGATACATTTTCAAAATTATTGGCTTGTCTTGTATTGTCTGTTAATGACATATATTTGTGATGAATTGTTAATACTCACTAATGCTAGTTTGAGTAATTTCTGTAAAGCGACACTTACCTTTCGGGGAATTACCTATTTTTTTTATAATCGTGTTAACATAATATTGTGGAAAATAATAGCAGTAGTTTTGAAATAGCCCACGAAGTAGGTTTCAGTAAATAGAAAATTCAAATATTTGTTGCTTTTATGATAATAATCGTTGTGAATAATTTAGATTTAATTAACTAGCCTAATTGAAAGTTGTATTAAATATTTTACGTAGCAAAAATGGGACGAAATAAACACTGCCGTGAAGAAAAGCGAAATTTAATTAGAAAATTATTATCAGAAGGTAAAACTTATAAGTTTATTCAAGATACAGTTGGATGTTCTAGTAAAATGATTATAAATGCAAAAAAATGGAGGGAGAAACCTGAAACACGTGGACGCGAAAGGAAACTTTCTTCAATTGAAGTTAGAAATATTGTTCGAGTAGCACGAAATGATCCGTTTTCAACATCTTCGAAAATAAAACAATAATTACAACTAAATGTAAACACTTCTACAATCAGACGTCGACTTGGGGAAGCTCACCTGTATGGTAGTAGTCCAAGAAAAACACCGCTACTGAAACCTAAGCATGTGCAACAAAGAATAAAATTTGCACAAGAACATCTTAACTGGCCTTCTAATAAGTGGCGAAATATTCTTTGGACTGATGAGTTCAAAGTTGTATTATTTGGTTTTGCAGGACGAAGACAGTATATAAGAAGACCAAAAAATGCTGCATATGATCCACACTACACAGTTCAGACAGTTAAGCATGGAGGAGCAAAAATCAATATATGGGGCTGCTTTTCCTATTATGGTCTTGGTCCAATATTTTGGATAAAAGAAAAAATGAATGCAAAATTTTTTGTTCATACACTCGAAACGATCATGTTGCCTTACGCCGAGGAACACATGCCTCTTAAATGGGTCTTAATGCAGGATAATGACCCTAAACATACCAGTCATTTGGCGAAGGTTTGGTTTGTCACAAATAAGGTTCAGGTTATGGACTGGCCAGCTCAGTCTCCTGACCTGAATTCTATTGAAATTTTATGGACTGACACCAAACAAGCTGTTTCAGCAGGAAAACCAACAACTGTTAAGGAACTGTGGCGTGTGGGCAAGTCCTCGTGGAATTTAATCACTCCGGAACGTTGCCAAAGTCTTGTTAATTCAATGACACGACGCTGTGCGAAAGTATTAGCTAATAAAGGCTATACAATTAACTATTAAATTATTAGTTAGCATTTAGAGTTAATTAACATCGATATTTTTTCTTTCTTTAGTTAACTTTTATTGATTTACTTTTTTATTTTTGTAATACTGCTATTTTTTTGCAGAGTCAAAATAAACTGACATTAATCAAATAATGTATTATTTTCAGACTGTACCGAGTATAATAAATTTATATTAATTTTTATTTTACTTATATTATTTACTATTATACCAACCACAAACATGTCATGATTTACTTATAATAGAAGATTTTTTTCAGAATGTTAAAAAATAATTTAGGCACTGCTATTATTTTGCACACAGGTGTATATATATATATATATATATATATATATATATATATATATATATATATATATATATATATATATATAGTCAGCCACACTCGTATTTGAACAGCAGCATATTTATTCATATGACAAAATTTAAACCGAATTGATTCCCATAATTTCTCACAAATTTGAACTTTTCTGTTTATAATATTAGTATTTGGATCTTCTACTTCCTATATAAGCTAAAAAAATTTCATTAGTAGTTTTTAAAAAAAAAATTCTCTAAGAAAAATGTTATGCATGCAATTTGTATCAACATGTCCAACGCCACATTCGTTTTCGAACACCTTACACTTTGATATATATTTTTATATGTTTCAAAAATGAATTACTTTATTTTCAAATTTAGAAGTATATTTACGTAGGTCAATTTTTTCATATATTTACTGGAAAATTAACGGAATTTCAATAGAGTCCAAGAAATCGATTATTGATCTATGCTACCAAAATAAATTCTACAAAAATAACAATTTAGAACAAGATGTAGTATTTTTTATCCATATTTCAAGAGTTACTTTCTAATTTATTATCCAATTTGTGGTCCTTTATGACATATTAAGTGTTAAATAGTCGCCTACTTACAATTTAAGCCCTTTCCGTAGAATTTATTTTGGTAGCATAGATCAATAATCGATTTCTTGGACTTTATTGAAATTCCTTTATTTTTCCAGTAAATATATGAAAAAATTGACCTTAAGGATTATTAAATTTTATATTTATTTAAAATATAGGTACTTACCTACGTAAATATACTTCTAAATTTGAAAATAAAGTAATTCATTTTTAAAACATATAAAAATATATATCAAATTGTAAGGTGTTCGATTACGAATGTGGCGTTGGACATGTTGATACAAATTGCATGCATAACATTTTTCTTAGAGAATTTTTTTTTTAAAAACTACTAATGAAATTTTCTTAGCTTATATAGGAAGTAGAAGATCCAAATATTAATATTATAAACAAAAAAGTTCAAATTTGTGGGAAATTATGGGAATCCATTCGGTTTAAATTTTGTCATATGAGTAAATATGCTGTATATATAAATATATATATATATATATATATATATATATATATATATATATATATATATATAAATTTTGGCGAATCGGCATCCTTTTCGGATTGTGGCAACCTCCAAATAAAATTCTATCATAGTCCCAAGCTCAAGTCTTACCATGACAGTGACAGTAGCTGAATTTTCTTTTCAGTCGGAAATTCATTCAAACAATTGAAGATAGGAAGTAATGAAATAAAAATTTGAAATATATTTAGAAATACACTACCAGCTCAAGTGAGAAAGTACAATAAGCTAAAAAAATTAATATTTTTAAAATCAATCAAATTTCATCAAAATCGTCCTAGTAGTTTTTGCATGATGCGTGCACAGACAGACGGACAGGTCAAAATTTAAATATCGCTGTTTTGGTATCTAAATTAATAACTGTCTATAATATCAGTACAATTTTCCAAAAATATTCCATGTACATACTGACACGGTCCATTCAGGCCCGACGAGAGGGTGAGGTAACTGGGGTTCTAGCCCTGGGGCCCGGGCTTGAGGACGGGGCCCGTAACTGTCGATAGAGGGCCAAGGAAAAAAGGTTTTTTTGTTCATAACTTATTTTCTTGGGAGGAATTTTTTAAAAGAATGTAGTTTATTCCCAAGGCCCACTATTTTTCTCCACGGCCCTGGGTCCATTTACAATTTTATTATATGTATTTATAGATTTGTAATGCATTGAATTTTGTAAGAAACAAAGACATGTACTTGGAATTTATTAATTGTTTTTTAAAAGTTTTTGGAAATTAATTTTCTGGGGGTTTTAAGGGCCTTATTATTTCATACGCATCCGTTTAATGATAAGTTTAACCTTTCCCGTATTATAAAATTCATATGTAAATCGGCGTTGATGTCTCTTTTCCAAAACCACGGTCTATTACAATAAGTAATATGAACTGCCACATCTGATTTTGTGGACTTTTAATATCAAAGCTTTCCAGTGATGAAGGAAGGGTTACTAACAATATTATCTTTATCAAATATGGTAATTAAACTTTGTATACCTTAAAAATTAAGGTCAATTAACTTTTATTTATCAAAATGATTTTTTTGAATCGCTTTCAGTTTTCGTTAGTATAAGGTCTAATTTATTAATGGAAAATTAATTTTTCCATTAATCTTCTAAACCAGACGTCAGAAAACTACGGTCGCTGGGCCAGACTTGACCCACCTGTTGTTTTTAATCCGGCTCACCAATCAATATAGTGACTTTAACTTTAGTAATGCTTGTAAAATGCCTATTTATATTCCTTTCTGTAATAATGATATTGATATTCATAACTTTACACCTACTTAAGGGATATTTGTGGCTCTTTTAGGGGTATAATAATTTTCTTGATCCCAGATTCGTACTCAGAGTCGAAAAATGCAAAGAAATACCATAGTCACTCACCCAAATCACAACCCTGATTTTTTTCGAGGGGGTGTCTTATTGTTACTTAACCTAAATTTATATTTTTTTAATACACCTTCCACCAATCTGACCTTGCTGAAATTTCTACACACGATAACTATGTTAGAGCTAAATAACATATATTTTTTTGGTAGGTGTCACTCAAGGAGTTGATGTAAAATATGCATCCTCAAAAATTCAATTATTATTTTAATCTAGTAAATAACGTCAGACGAATGTAAAAAAATTATACAATATAAAGCTACTTTATGTCAACATTCTCTATTAATTTCATCTAATTATCTTCAATAGTTTTGAGGAAAAACAATTTTAAATTTAAGGGTTGTTACCCCCATATCTTTGACAATATAGGGGGTACAGGTCTAATACCTATATTTTCGAACATTACTCACCATGAACAACATTCGTGAAAAAGAATAGCCGAAAAAGCCGCTGGACCGAAATCACATAATGCTTACCCGGCGAGACCCTTTGATTGATTTTAAAAATATTTATTTTTTTAGCTTATTGTGCTTTCTCACTTGAGCTGGTAGTGTATTTCTAAATATATTTCAAATTTTAATTTCATTACTTCCTATCTTCAATTGTTTGAATGAATTTCCGACTGAAAAGAAAATTCAGCTACTACTGTCACTGTCATGGTAAGACTTGAGCTTGGGACTATGATAGAATTTTATTTGGAGGTTGCCACATACCCGAAAATGATGCCGATTCGCCAAAATTTATATATATATATATATATATATATATATATATATATACATATATATATATATATATATATATATATATATATATATATATATATATATATATATATATATATATATATATATATATATATATATGTAATATAGCGGCGAAACAACTACAAATCTACCGAGAGGTCCAACTAAAAATTAAAACAACCCAACTTTTTGATAACGCAATTCTCCGATAACATTGTAAAATATTATCGTAAAAAGTCGTCTCCGAAAATTCGATTTTCAAAAAAAAATATCAGTAAAGAGTTTAATATGAATAAAATAAATGGAAGGAAAATTTCGGGGAATCGGGACGCCTTGCCCCCCCCCCCCCCGGTTTTTCGGTCCCAATATATATATATATATATATATATATATATATATATATATATATATATATATATATATATATATATATATATATATATATATACATATATATATAGGACATTCTTTCTGAACGGGACACCCTGCTGTCAAAAATTGGTGTTACTTAAAATAGATCTGCAATGTCTCAGGTTATGGACTCTATTTTTCAAATATGCGTGGCAAAATTGTCCTCACACAACAGTGATTTCAATATGGCGGCTAGAGAATATAAAAGCGTTTTTTATGGTGACCTGGTGAGATATGGTGTAGTAGCTGAATTTTCCTTGCAGAAAGTCATCAAACATTTGAATTGCAATAAGTAAACTGATTTCTAAAACTGTTTAAAAGTACACTACTAGGTCAAGTTAAAAAGTACGATAAGCTAAAAAAATAGGCATTTTTAAAATAAAATATGAGTGAGTTGTTATTGATAGAAAAAGTTTAGGTATAAGATTGAAAAGTTTGGTTGATCTGTTTGTCATTAAATAGCTATAATTTATAGCTATTTAAACCATTTGCACGGTAAAATCTAATTACTAGTTTGCCATTACGTTGAGCCTTACTGAACAAATTAAACAAATTTGAAAATCTTATTAAGAGCAACATTTGACAGACAACTCATTATAATTACGTCTTCTTCTGGAGTGTGGTTACAAATAGGTAACGACGTAAGTCGCCTCTTTATATTATTATCATTAATATTTCAGTTGTTTTTGTTTAATTAGGTTGGATTATATTATTATATTATCTTTTTCTAACTCGTAATGTTAAATCGAGAAAGAGTATTTTTAAGGAGTATTAAAAATTTTGTATTCAGTTATTGGTTTAAAATCTATATGACGTCATTTTGAAGGGTGGAACTAATTTGTGACGTAATTGTCTAAATATAAAATTTCAGGTATACTTTCAGTTGTACTTTCGCGCACAGTTACTGTCGTTTGTTTTACAATGATATGAAAACTTTACAATGTTATAAAAAATATGTTGGAACATTGTTTCTAACACCAATTATTCCATCACTTTGATTAAGGGAAAATTTGGAAATATATACTTCTACTTTAAATTACTCGAACACGGTACTATTTATCGAAATGTAACAAGTACCACTTTTTTGGGTGGAATTGCCTAAGGAGTCATATTTTTAGGAAATTTGTTTAAATAACTGCAAACTAAAAAAGAAAAGACGTGATAATTCACACCTGCTACCCAAAACCACCGGTTGAGATCATAAGTGGTGGAATAAGTGTTAACATAAAATTAATGCTCCCAATAACGCAGAATACATACCCTTAAAATACCAATCCGTTATTTCAAAGCGTTTGGACAATATTTAGGAAAAAATTGTTTTCGTTTTACCTCTTTACAGGGTTGTATCTCCCTTGTTATTGAGTTTTGGAAAAAAGCGTACACGAAAGGGCACCATTATTTTCAAACGTACTATCAGCTCTAGTAACTACGGTACATAATTCTGAACAAGCGTATATATATATATATATATATATATATATATATATATATATATATATATATATATATATATATATATATATATATATATATATATACATAATAGGTAACTTTTTTAGTTAAACATACAATTCAGAACACACAATTCCCCAAAATTCCTCTTGGCATCAGTGCTAGCCCCCCCCCCCCCCCCGCCTTTTCAACTGGCTGGATCCGACCTTGGTTTCAGTTAAATTTAACCATGCTTCGCCATTTTGAAGTTAAATAATTTCCGTTTCTTTGGCTTTATGTCTTTCATTATTACATTTACGTAAATTTTAATTTTGCAATTTATTTTTAGGAAAGAAAAGAAGATTGATTTGTTTCGAATATAAAAATTATTTAAATTTTTAACGAAAACTCATGACCAATTGTATCTGAAATGGGGTGTATATATATATATATATATATATATATATATATATATATATATATATATATATATACACTCCTCAAAACAAAATAAGGGCCACTTGCAAGTTTGTATTTTAAAACTGATTTATGTCGATCCACGTCAAAATAACTTTTCAAAATGACTGTTGTTATGATATTAAGTGGTTGAATAAATAATAACAGTTAGGTTTAAGTGATATTATTGTTGAGGGGACGATTTAAAGGTTTTTTTGTCTCGCACAGCGTCAACTGGTTAGTTTTACTTATTTTTTGGAATTTGATTTTAAATCAGTTTGCGCTAGATTATTGATTGCTGAGGTTGTTTTTTGAAGTTTGGCGTGTTATTCAATCATTTATTTTTACAATGCCGAGAATTCGACACCATATGGACGAAGCTACTGCTACCAGAGCCGTAACGATGATTGAGGGTGGTCAATCTCAACGTTCCGTGGCTCTGCAGTTGGGTTGTTCACGAAGGGCTATTCAAAATGTTTGGAATCGGTATCAGCAGACCGGTAGTGTAACCCGGCGCCGTGGCTCAGGAAGAGTTCGTGCTACCACTGCCCGTGAAGACCATTACATTCGACTGTATGCACGACGTGAGCCGACTGTTACCGCAGGTACTCTGCAAAATCGCTTACATCCATCTACTGGTACTGTTGTCAGTTATCAGACCATACGAAATCGTTTGCATGAAGACCAACAACGTTCAAGAAGACCAGTAATCCGTACCAAACTGACAGGAGCGCATCGTGCAAACCGTTTAAGATTTGCACGTGAACACCTTGAATTGGGCTTGGAGGAATGGCGTCACGTACTCTTCACGGATGAGTGCAAGGTGAAGTTTTTTAGTGATGATCGACGTGTAAGAGTGTGGAGAAGAAGTGGGGAAAGGTTTTCTGATCGTCACATTCATGAACGCGACAGGTTTGGCGGTCCTAATGTCATGGTCTGGGGTGGAATTAGTTTGCAAGGCAAAACTAAGCTTGTTTTCCTGAACGAGGGTACTGTAACGGCTCAAAATTACATCGAACAGGTTGTCAGACCCCATGTGATCCCCTTTGCACAACGAGCGGCCGACGGATTTATCCTGATGCAGGATAATGCCCGAGCGCATACCGCTCGAGCGACGCCAACTGTCCTTAGGGAGGCTAACATACAGGTTTTACCGTGGCCTGCAGATAGCCCTGACTTGAACCCAATAGAACATCTTTGGGATCAATTAAAACGGCGAGTCAGAGCAGCCGGAGAGGATGTGCACACCCAACAACAACTGATTGATGTCTTGAGAAGATGTTGGGAGGAGATTCCTGATGAAACCGTTAGGCATCTTATTGAAAGCATGCCGAGGAGGCTTCAAGAATGTGTTTTAAAAAGGGGAGGGCATACTCGATATTAAATCACCGTAAAGTTGCATAATGTGTGCTTTTACTCAAAGCGTTAACGTTTGTTGATGACTGTAAAAATGTCTATAAAAATGATAAAATCCTAAAAAAATGTAATTATGGATTAATTTTTTATTTAATCTTATTAAAATTAATTTTATTTAGTAAAACATTAGTTCCTTAATTAAATGTAAGCATACCTTATACTGTAGCTTATATAACAATAAACTTAATATATATATATATATATATATATAGATATAGATAAATATATATATATATATATATATATATATATATATATATATATATATATATATATATATATATATATATATATATATATATATATACTACTCAAAACAAAATAAGGGCCACACATGTTTTGCTGCATAAGTTTATTGTTATATAAGCTACAGTATATATATATATATATATATATATATATATATATATATATATATATATATATATATATATATATATATATATATATATATGTATCTACAAATTTAGTGAAGGTTATTTTCAGTTTCTCGAGGCCTCAAAACGAATTTCTGCCATAGTCCCCAGCTCAGGTCTGTCCATGGCACCCGCTGTATGTAATAAGTTAATTTCCAAAAGTAAATTTTCTTAAAACGATTGTAAACTAAATTTACAGTAGAAGAATGGAATTGCCACTAAATCGAGACAAAATATTGGTCTCGACTGTATCTCAATCGAACTCGTTGCATTGTTAGTTGAGGCCTAACTTTTTAGGGTCCCAATTTTACTTTAATCAGGCATAAAATCTAAAATTAACAAAAATAGGTCAAAATTGGAAAAACATTTAAAAATATTCTTACAGTAAAAAAGAGTATTAATTTAGGATATACTCATTTTACTTGAGTTTCAGAAACTTGACTTGGGGCTATCTCTTATTATTGGTCGCGGTAACTGTTATGGTCGTGCGCTTTCCAAGTTGATGTTATTATTCGAAAATTAGTTCATTGTTTCACATGTTTATGTAGTTTTGTAAGCTTAGAAATAGATTTTATTTCTTACTTCATATATGTTAGCCCTGTTCAATTTTTAGGTCATGGAACGTCACTCGTAATATTAGAATTGAGAACAAGTAATAAAGCAATTTGAGGGAATATTTAAGATGTTGTCAGAAAGAATTTTAATCGCCACATTATTAGCGCCTTACGCCTACTATGGCAATGGTTTTAATGGTAACAAATACATTTGCATCAATCTTAAGAACCAGAATGATAAATCTTTTAATGAATGGTAATTTATTTATTTGAACCGTACTCTGATAGAATGATATGCCTACTCTTGATGGAAATTAATTACATACAGCTTGAAAACTAAATCATTTTCCGGATACTATGTTCTAATTACAGTCATAAAGAAAACAGATGTTGCTATTTATTTCTAAAATGTGATATAAATTTGATGGTTTGAGTAATAATATTTTTTACGCCTGTATAAATGACTCAGGTTAGTCTTGTGTACTTGAACTGATTTATTAACATATATTGTAGTGATAGAAATATCATTAATTGATAATTTAACTTTCAATATTTAACATAATTAAATTATAATATTTATGTATTACTGTAAAATTCAATTAATCGATCAATGTAAGTTTAGTTATACCGAATCGACAATAATTATATCAATAGGTATTATTATAAATAGGTATTAATATGTACATTACTTGATATATAATTGTAGTTTTGGTGTGTGGCATGGATATACTTGTGTACGTACATACATGCATACATGCAGTTTTTTTTGTTAGAAGTGTACCGGCACATAATTACATAGTTTGCCGTGAATAAAGTTAATTATAAATTAATAATATTAGTATGCTGGGAGAATAATCTTGGTAACAGATAACAGAGAAAAATACATGATTTTGGACTGACAATCGGATTATTATTTCTCTTATTAAATATCGATAAATACGGAGTCAAGCACACGCAACATAATTATATAATTGGTGACCAACGACGATTTGGTAATTCGTTTAAATATTTATTTATTATCAAAATATTTATAATTATATTTTGACATACATATTTGTTTTCAAAAGTAAAATATAATTATGCCAAAAAAGAATAATACGAAGATGACTAATGTACCAGTCACCTCAGAAAACGGTAGAGTAAGTTTCGTTTTTGAAAAACTACCGGAATTGGACAGAGGTGACGCGGAATTATGGTTGCACAAGTGTGATCTTTTATTTAAATTGAAAAATATTGTCAACGAAAACAATAAATATTTCTTAATTACTCTCGCTCTCGATGCAGAGGCTAGTCAAGTTGTACGTCACATAATTACTGACGTGGCTATTGAAAACAAATATGAGAGAATAAGGAATGAATTACAGAATAAATATGTTATGTCAAAAACAGAAAAATTTTCTTCTTTATTTAAAACAGAGAATTTTCAGAATCTGAAACCTTCAGAGATCATTAATAAAATGCAATTTTTCGCATATGACTTGAATTTGGAAGATTCATTCCTTAAGCAAATATTTTTTAAACATGTACCACAAAACATATTGCCTTTCTTGTATGTGCAAGAGAATTTAGAATGGCATGAATTAGGTAAACTGGCAGACAAAATATATGATTCTTCAAGAAAAGTTGAAATCAATGAAATTAAATTAAGAGATGAAAAACTTGAAGAATTATGTAATGAAATAAATGACAAAAAATAAATTGAAGAATTTAAAGAAGAGGCAAAATTTCCATAGAAAAAGAAAGAAAAAAGGAAATTTTGACTATTCTAAAAATGTTTTTAATTCTAAATTTCATTCAGAAATATGTAAATATCACATAAAATATGGAGAAAATCCAAGAAAGTGCATTAAACCATGTTATTGGTACATTTTATTTAGAAATGAAATAATAAATGGAAATAAATTGAATCGAAAGAATTACGAAATGACAAAATGTCATACGGATTCAAAAACGAAGATTTTTTATAATAATTCCTGGAAAAAGAGGAATAATTCAAAATACGATAATTATCATATAAATAATGATGACAAAAAGTGTAATTTCCAATCACGACATAACAGAATTAATACAATTTTTGATAAAAGTTTCCATAATCGGAAAATGTATCACAAAAATGAAAAATGTTTTTCAAAACCATTTGTAAGTTATCCGAAAAATGGAAATTTTTTCAAAGAAAATATAATGACTCCGAGAGTAATGCATATTCGCAATGATAGAGTCAATTGTCATTTATTCTCCAAGTATCCTTTTAAAATAATGAAAAAGGATGAGAATTATTTTAAAATTAAATTAAATAAAAATTTGGCCAAAAGTCCCAATAAAAAGCATACAGTAGCTTGCGTAAAATAATTCTCATAAAGCAATGATAATACTCGTAATTATTCAATTTATTTCTGTTTTTCAATGAATTCTCATAGATAAAATTAATTATTTTACTTGGATATTTTTCTGCCGTATGTTTTTATATGTTCTAGATTCGGACATTCTGAATTATAGAAGACATCCGGATCAGAGAAGCAGAAAATTCAAATTATTCATAAGTGAATATACATATTATTATGTATTGTAATTTTTCAACACTGTTTGTGTAACAATGACATGTAAATATTTAGCATTGTTATACTGAAGGGTTTTTTCATTTTCAGGGAACAATTTAGTTTGCATCCTGAAAATTTTTCCCTTCAGCAGGAAATTTTTTTTTTTAAAGTGCCAAGATTTTTTCTTTCCGCAGGGGGGAGTAATGTACCGGCACATAATTACATAGTTTGCCGTGAATAAAATTAATTATAAATTAATAATATTTGTATGCTAGGAGAATAATCTTGGTAACAGATAACAGAGAAAAATACATGATTTTGGACTGACAATCGGATTATTATTTCTCTTATTAAATATCGGTAAATACGGAGTCAACCACACGCAACATAATTATATAGAAGGATTCCCTTAACATAGTCATTCGGCGTGTTCGTTACTGGTTTTTTTTCACAAAGGAGCTGTTGGCACATGCGCAAGAACATTTTTATGAAGTACAATTCCATAAAAAAAGGTCTTGCACATGTGCCAACAGCTCACTTTGAGAAAAAAAACTCAGTAACGAACACGCCGATTGCCTACATTTTTTAATTCTTTCTTTGATTAGCGAGCGGGAAGCTTCACTACTCGTTCTCCAGTTCAGTTGGGGATTGGTCTGTCTATCGATGCAACATGCTTTCATTATTATAAAAGTTGCATAATATTAATTTTAATTATCAGGGATCGTATCAGGTAATGTTTAATATTTCCTTTTACATTTTTAAAATGTTTAAATTTGTTAAATTTCTTATTTAAATTTTACTATTTGTATTCTTAACTATCTCATTTTGAGAATTAAAGTAATAAGGGCGATTAAAGCATGTTTTTTTGTGAATGACATAACTTGCCTTCTTTATACAATTGCCATTATTTATTAAATGTAACTTTAAAGGTTATTTATAAAATTTTTCTAGTTATTTATTAATCTATCCAAATTTACATTTCATTTAATATTTTCGTATTATTTCGTAAATTCATATTCATTATTTCACGTATTCAAATTCATTGTAGTGTTAAAATGTTTGTCGGTAAAAATGAAGCAATCTTATTCATTATTGTAATATTAACCTCTGGGGCTAATGTGCGATCTTTACCAAAGCTTTAGTAATCTTTAATAAATTGTTATTGTTAAGTAAATTCTTTTTTATTTACTATTAACCCTTGGGTACATTAGTTTGGACCGCGCTTCCGATATCTGTCATACTCAGTATCTTAGTTCATCAAAATAAACACTCAATAATATTCAATTCATTACCTACCACATCCACAACACCATAAAATTTTTTTTTTTTTTTTTTTTGTTTCAGTAGACATACGGGTACAGTAGGATACCACTTCTGAAAACACCACTTTTAGAGAAGTTTCATAGTGTTTATCATCCACCCATGCAAATTTTAAGGCAGGAATATTTAGTGTTTAGCAATGTATGCAGCAGTGATAAATCATTAATAAAAACGAAAAATAATATGTATCGTGTATTCAAGATAGCAGTGAATGAGAACAGTAGACCAAAAAATACATTCCATAAAAAATCTTTTATTGTGTTTTATTATGTGTAATAAAAACCCTCAAGTGCAAGTTGTACTTGGGCGAATAGTCTTGGTACGGAACAGTGAAAAGAAACAAACATAAATAACTCTGAGTATGTATGTATATATACGTCCGCGATTAAGTAATATGAAACAAATCAGTTTCTCTTAATATCTGTCACGTACATTTGTAAAAATTATTAACACATATTTTTCGTGACAAAACTGATGCTGTACTGTTAGTACATATACATACATAAGTTAATAAAGACGAACGAAAAACATTACGATTAAATCTATTTTAATATCCGTTCAAGGATATGAAGACAGTGAATGAGTAAATCCTTGTAAAGCTTCGACAATTCTCGACCATCATCGAAGAAGAAAATGTATGTTATGTAGTTATTTAATACATTTGTATCAGTGGCTTAGACCTTGAAAGCACTTATCTAGCCACTTACCTGCATACTAGAAATGTTAGCGTAATTCAATGCAAATTCAAGTGTGTTCTTTACGCAAATCAACATTTTATAATATTACACGTGTAATATTTTTTTTATAGAGAGTGTAGAAAAAACTTAATGAATTGATTCAGCATATTTACCTACATGATGTTTGTGTGCATGAATATTATAATTTTAATATGTGTAATTAATATTATATCTGAAATTACTCGTGTTAAATTAACAAGCTACATAATTCTTTTAAATGACTTGTAAAAAGGGAGTTTTTGCTTATTTTGACCTATTCACATTCTTCTGGTTAGCTTTTTTGGCTAGCTAGTAGTTTAGTTCTTTCAAATTTTTAGAGATTTTGAAAAGAACTTTGTAAACACAATCCATAAAACTCACAGTACCACTATTTAAAATCTCTTTATCCACATTTGATTAAATGACTAGTTCGAAAACTTTCCTCAGTATTAATAAGATTTTTTAAACTGAATTCGAACCAGCCTAACCGAATATTTTACTTAAATATAACATAATTTAATTTAAATAAATAAATTTTTACTTGCATACAATAATTTACCATCTTTTCAGGTCTCGCCCACATGTCAGTTTCCAATATATGGACAAGGAGTTTAGAAACTGACATTAAACTCAGTTATTATTATTAATAATATGTGTATTTCAACACATTTAGATTTGTAATATTATTACATAACATGTATGAAAATCCATACACATATGTGTAAATAGACGAAATATTATGTACATATGTATTTAGGGATAAGGAAGTTAAATGGATAGACAGATAGGGTAAAATGTACTATTAAGTGTTTGCGGATGTTACGAAATATACATTATACTTTTACACTGCTATTCTCGTGTTTATTCCACTTGTCGGAGATTTTGCTAACCGAATAAAATCTTTCTATATTACATCAAATACGAAGTCAATGTAATATTATACCTAATATTAAATAAATTCGTTAACTGCAGCGTTCGTGATCATAAACGTAACTAGGGTTTATTTCTAGAGGGGGCCTGGCCCCTGAACCGATGTAGAGGAGAGACGCAATGAATGGGACGATTATTGAATGAGACAAATGAGTTTTAGCTAAGAAGAAACGATTTGTGGGAATTTATTTTACAGTCACTGGGTGTCTTTTGTAAAACTATTTTCATGTGCGATATATGTGTTGACGATTCTGCGTTTGTTTTAACAAAAATTAAGAAATACGATTTTAAACAGAAAAAGTGACTTTTATTTTTTTGCAAATTACTAAATATTCTATAATAACGATTGTGCTTAGATTGAGGGTATTACTTGATTATTAAACCGCTTAGTATAGACTATAATTATACAAGTAATTTTTGCATATTGAGGTTATGTAATTTTTATTTCTTGCCTTTATCTTATCACTCGACAAGGGATATTGAATGGGACATTATGAATATGACCTTGAATTCTGATCTTGACCTCAAATTCAAGGTCTCCATCGGATGCGCTGTGAAAAATGCTGAGACTTTTGTCCTCATCATTCATCTCAAAAATGCTCTTCCGCTGATATTTTTGACCATTTTCATATTTTTACTAACATGTGTTGTTACCTTTTTACCTTCACCTCACTCGTGCGTGTGTGGTTCAAAGGAAATGGTAGCTGGAGTATTTTTGCAATGGAAGACTATTTTTTCGTTGTGGATCGTATGAATATCTTCGGTCCTGCCTTGTAATGTATTTTGAATGACATAAGCATACCTTGAATTATTTGTAAACGTGTACGATTGCCTGGTACCTGAAAACTACCTTGGCATATGTGTGAACGTCTATAGACGTTTATGCTACAGCGCTGTCAGCAGTCATGAAAGGAACTACGGAATCGACGCACAGTGGAGTATTTGATCATAAAATCTGGCCAAAAATAGTAATTGTATTTTATTGTTAAATTTTACTGTAAAATATAATTGTGGAGCTTTTTTTCAAAACGCTGTATATGCATTTTATTTTTTCAGTAAAAGAGGTCTCCAGATACTTGAATTAAATTTCTATAGTTTGGTAAAGTAATATTAAGCAAAACGTTGTATTTACATTTATTTTCTTTAAATATATTTGATGTTTTTTTTTTCAAAATGCTGTATGTTAATGTTAATGTTAATGTATACGCCCCTCCCTATCTTCTCATCTAATATTTACTTGTATCCTTTTTTTTTTAAAATGCTATAAGTTATTTTTTTAATATAAAATATTGAAGTGAAAAATAATTTTCAAATTTGGAAAACATGGTTATATGGTTTCAACCGCCTACAGAACCATCTAAGATAATAAAACTTCTTAAAAGTTTTATAGTTTTCTAACAATTTTTTTTTTCGATTTTATGAAATTTTTGTCTTAATGTAAATACAGCGTTTTGAAACAAAGCTCCACAATTAGATCTAATTATTTATTTATTTAAATATCATTTCAGGCGTGTATACAGGAGAGGGGGAGTCAAGAGGTCATGATCCCTCACCAGGGAACTAATTATATACATTAGATATTATTTAATCTTGGGCACAATGTCGGCAAATATTATATAATTAATCCAGTATTATTACCAAGCAGCGTGCTCGTCATTTTTTGCTCGTCACTCGTCAGCTTCAATTTTTGTTTCTTAATTTTGTTTCAGAAATTGTTTTAATTCTTTCATTTCTGGCGTGACCCCGGCCTCCCCTCCAAGATGCTTGGTTGTATACGTCCCTGCATTATTTAAAGCATAAATGTGTTGATACAGATATCAAGAGACAAAAAAATTAAGGATGATTTAATATACTCTTTAAGTTATACTTATGAAACTCGAAATGTATAATAAAATTATTAAACTTTTTTTTATAGAAATGGCAAGTACATACGGGAAGTTTTATTCCAGGAATTGTTTCTATGTTACCTGCAAAATGAAATGATATAAACAAGCTTGCTCGGAAAAGCCCGGAAGGTGTTTAAATCATTATTAATCGAATTTTTCCTTATGAAAAAATTAGACTTATACGGCCTATTATATATATATATATATATATATATATATATATATATATATATATATATATATATATATATAGCGTGAGTTTTTCGAGAGTTGCCATTTTG
This sequence comes from Brachynemurus nebulosus, assembly GCA_035578155.1. Classification (NCBI taxonomy): domain Eukaryota; kingdom Metazoa; phylum Arthropoda; class Insecta; order Neuroptera; family Myrmeleontidae; genus Brachynemurus; species Brachynemurus nebulosus. Next base: position 42,689,442 of record JAPWDM010000004.1, read on the forward strand.
ATTACAGCCAAACCGTTGATTTAATCGAAAAATTGTTCAAATAAGAGTTCTAGATATCGATGGGGGCAACCGATTGCTATAGTCAGGAGCTTTATAGCTCTTATGGTTTTCGAGTTATAATACAAATTTATAGATTTTTAAATGAGACTATATGTTAATTTTTCGATAAAACTCATTTAATGCATCAATTAAAAATATAAATGAGGGAAAAAAAATTTTTTACCCAAGTCTATTTTTTGCATTTTTCTTTAATTTAGCAAATAGGCGGTAGAAATATTCATATGTATTTGAGGCTGTTTCAACCGACAGAGTTTTAGACGGCTAAAATTTCTATTACATCCAAGAAAAGAACCTTATTTAATATCATTCTCTGTAATACTAGTGGTAATTTTTGGAGTATAGTTATGGAGTAATTCAGATTTTGGAGTATAGTTGTCGGGCTCTATTTCAAGTTTTTAACATTTTTGTATTTTATTAATTAATTTTATTAATCATGTATTTTATTAATTCACTGAAAGAATAAAACAATGAAAATTTAAGTGTTACTGGTAGTTTTGAATCATAAACAAATTTTTAAAAAACTTTTAAAGATACCTACGTTTCCATTTAAACCGCTATAAGTTTGTATCATAACTCGAAAGCCATAAGAGCTATAAAGCTCCTGACTATAACAATCGGTTGTCTCCGCCGATGTCTACAACTCTTATTTGAAGAATTTTTCGATTAAAACAACAGTTTGGCTGTAATCAAAATGGCAACTCTGGAAAAACTCACACTGCATATATTCCCGCTACCTTTTAATGTGTAGGGCCCCCCTATGGAAGTTAAGAGCTGAAATTTGGTAAGTGGGACTCATTCCGATGCACAACAATACTATCAAAGTGGGGTCAAATTTTGGGCAAATTTTGGATCCGACCCAACCTTTAAGGGGGTAGTGAGGGGCGGAAAAGCAATAAAAATTTTCCAAACCGGTCGGAAATAATGTTTCGGTCAATTATCTACAACATATCCAAAATTCAGTTTCCTAGGATGATTTGGAGGGAGTAGGAGGAAAAAAAAACGATTTTCGCTGGATCTAACACGCCCCCAGCCCCCCAGAATTAACGTAGAGGGTTGAAATTTGGACTTTTCGATTTTGGCCATGAATCAAGACCAAATACTCCACTGTGCGATGCTAACTTTATTTGAAAGTTCGAAACTGAATTTTATTCGGTTGTGCAAATGGCGATGCGTATTATGTGTTATTGTTTTATTTTATCTTTTAATTTTGAAAAAGGGAAAATTATGCATTTTAATGGACGCCGGGCGGTATTATATTTTCGGAGGTGTGTGTTCGATCCTATTTTGTAAGTTTTTATTGCCTTTACTGAAAGAAATTATTTAATATAATAACTCAGTAGAATTTTTAACGTTAACACAATTTTATTCCAGTCGTTTGTTAAATATAATTTAGTATCTACAATCAATAAACTTAATTATTAACTCCTGTACCTTAACTAGGCAAATACAATAATAACACTTAATACATTAATTTGAAGGTTACAACATTTAGTCAAAGAAATAATTCTCGGAAAATGTTGGTTCTATCACGATTATTTATGCGTTTCATTCGTATAAATCGCAAATATTACGAAGGGAACGAATGAAAGGTCTGTAATTTTAATAAAAAAATTAGATTAAATGACTTATGGTCTAGATAATTTAAATACGGGATTTTATATGACGGACAAATTGACCAGTTTTTTTTTTACAATTTAATCAATTAATGAGAACTTAATCGAGTTTCGGACACAACCCCAATATTCAAATATGTGCCACGTGATTGGAAAGTTACGGTTGAAAATGTAAAAATGATAGACTGTACCACAAGGTAAGTAGATTGTCATTTATTAATTTAATTAAATGTTAAAATTAAATAGCTATATGTAATTGTTTTAGATTATCTACGCGCTATAATCAGAAAACGGATATAACCAGAAATTTAATTTAATTAGAAAACAGAACCAAGAAAACGTACCTGGTGAAATTAGAAAAATCAGTGCAACGATTGTTAAAATAACTTAAACTATGAATGTAGGAAAGTTTGCTCCGGACAGGCGTACGTGGAAAAAGCAAGAGGCCGAGCCTTAGATAAAATTTTTTTACCAGGCCTCGGTTCCCCTACCACTTGTTTACTTAGAAGAAAATTTTCGACCTTACTTAAGCAAATAATGTCTCGCGACATCTACCAAGCGTTCATAAAGTTGCGGAACAGCTGAAAATCTCAGTTAATATTGACTTTATCGAAAAATAATCCGGACAAAAGTTTCATGGAAAGAAATGAGGAACTAGAAAATGACCTCGAATTTGACCTTGAACATGGCCTTGAGCATAATTTGGAGGTCAACTTTGTTTTTTTAAATGAAAACCCTTATTTTTGACCTCGGATTGGGAAAGAGCGGGAAATTCTAGGTTGAAAACCATATTCATACTTCATATCCCAAAGTCGTGTGAGGGTCATAAAAACGCAAAAAATATGATACTGGTTGGTCAAGGTCATGTTCAAAGTCAAATTTGATGTCATTTTCTAGTTCCTCATTTCTTTCCATGAAACTTTCGTTCGTGTTATTTTTCGATAAATTCAATATTGAGATTTTGCGGAGCTTTTGCTGAGCTGTTCCGGAACTTTATAAACGCTCTGGAACAGCTCCGCAAAAGTTCTGCAAAATCTCAGTTAATATTGAATTTATCGAAAAAGAGATTTTCGCTGTTACGCAACTTTATGAACACTCTGTATATTCATCTGTTGGTAATATAATTTCGACTTACCGTAACTTGGGGTAAGATAGGCCCATTTTTTGCGTTTTTTTACGTAAACTGCCTTATATTTCTCATATATATTTAGGTAACTTCCTCCTACTATTAGCTATTGAACTCTGCATATTTCAAAGTATACATTGACTTTATTAGAGCTCAGAACTTATTTAATTTCTATTTTAAGATGTTCTGAAAATTTGGGACAATCTTGCCTTTATTTGGGGTAATATTGTCCCAAATACAAAATGTCATAGTAATTAATGCCAAATATTATT
>JAPWDM010000004.1:42693012-42958297 GCA_035578155.1 Brachynemurus nebulosus
TCTCAGTCAATATTGAATTTATCGAAAGAGAGATTTTCAGCTGTTCTGCAACTTTATGAACGCTCTGTATATTCATCTGTTTGTAATATAATTTGGACTTACGGGTTTGCGTCTTAAGTGAAATGATAAATATACCCTTTTTTTGACAGATGGTGTATTCCTGAGATTTGACGTTTGAGGTTCATTTCTTTTTAGCGAATTTCCAAAACTGGAAATTCAGCTTTTACGCCAGGTGTCATGGTGCGACCTAAGCCCGAGACCATATCAGAAATATGTTTTGAGGTCCCTAGAATACGAAAATGATATTCACTAAAATTTATATATATATATATATATATATATATATATATATATATATATATATATATATATATATATATATATATATATATATATATATATATATATATATGTATCCGCGCGATAACTCTCGAACGAAACGTTTAATGCTTATGAAATTTTGTGTGCGAATTCGATTTTCCAAATCGTTGGATGAGTTCGTTAGCCAGACACGTCGGATGCCCAGAAGTAGGTTTTCCGGGCGTTTTTTGTCAACAAAATGAGTTTTTTGCCAGAATTAAGCAATTTTTCAAATTTTTTTTTACACTAAGCCATTGTAAAAGGTAAAATGCATAAAAAATGTTTTTATACCGTTGCTCTAAATTACTTACTTTTCGAGAAAAACTAGGAAATATGTCGTTCTCCATTTCACTCGCACTCGCATTCTTTTTTTTTCTGTCTCATTTTTTGCGAGCTAAATTCGAAAAAAACCGCTTTATAAGTAGCGTGTCATGATTTTTTTAATCCAATTTAACGATTCGGCTATATTCTATTTCTCTGTCAGTTAAATGTTTTTATAATGTATCTCTGTTCCATTTTTTTTTACAAAAAAAATCCCGACGATATCTGTTATGTGATATGATCAGAATTTAGATTATATTTACACCTTCCTAAAATTAATAAGAGTTTGCTTCAATCGTATAAAAATTACGTTAACTCATATTCAAACAATAATATTTTTACGTAATTTTTTATCCAATTGACAATACAGTTATGATTAGAATTGTATAATCAGAGCATTCTAATATTAAATAATTTTGCACATTCAATTTTTTTTTTTAACAAAGAAAAATTTTTTTAAATTTTGACACATTCTTTTATGAAATTTCGATTAAGAAATATTAAAAAATTTTAAAGTGAATCATTTAAAAAGAGTTAAAAATAAATTAAAAAGGAAACATTTCTCTATTTTAACATATTTGTAAAGAAAATTTTACAGTTTACTTACAGTTTTTTGAAAAAATGTAATAACATTTTTACATACAATAAAGATTATATTTGAACGGTAGGAAATCCACAAATTTTTTTTTATTTCTTTAATTAATTATTAAATTTGGTTTTAGAAGAAAATCTTCGTCTAATTCGCTCCAAGCCGAAAGTATAGCCACTAATAAGGACATTCCACTGTTAAAATAAATGGAAAATATATTGAAATTTATTTAATGAAAGCCATTCATACACATTTTTAAAATATCCTTTTGAATTATATAACAAATAAAATCTGTGTAAAAAAATCTAATTGACGTGTTTTTTCTCAATTTGCTAATATTAAGTAAGGCTCGTTAATTAGGGAGTGATTGTGTTAAAATTTTAATATAAAATATGGTAATTTTAACCCTCTTTAAAAGAACATTTCGATTTTAACAATAAAAAAATTTTAAAAAGTGTTTTCGTTTTTCCCGGATTACCAAAAACTGTTCATAGGCATATCTGTGACTAAAGTTGCCTCCCTTTCTTAAGAAAATAAAGTATTTTTAAAATTTTGTGCAAAAGAATAAAACACAATTAACGAAAAAAAAGTACGCGTTTCCATATTTTTAAGATTTTGTAGTACAAGAAAATCCTTATAAATTCATCATATCTGTTATTGCATTTACTAGCTTTTACGCAATTTAATAAACAAAAGTCTGAAAATGGACGTAGAATCTCACTGTTATTAATTATTATGTCTTAGTCTTTTGAAAAATTATTTTTTGAACTAAAATAAGAATAGGAGGAATATAAACTTAGGGGTAAACGACAGGAGTATATAAACTTTATTTTAGATTCTACGTTTATTTTTACAGAAAATCATCAAGTACCTATTATTTCTTTTTTGAATGTATAAATACAAAAAGTTCGAAATTATTTTATATTAGAATTTCAATTTTGGTCGACCCTACGGGTTGTCCCCATTTACTCTTTTCTCGTCTCTTTTGACCCCAATTTTTCATAGAGAAGAAATTATACGATTTTTGATAATTTTTCAAAAACCACCGATATTTTTAAATTTTTTTGGATACTGCTGATAAAGTGACCATCTTCGCGTAAATTTTTAATATATTAAAGATTAGGTACTCATAAAATAAATACAAAAAATACGGTGTGAAGTCTGAATGCGTACCTATTCATCCTTGTCTACGGTAGCACATTTTTTATTGACATAAATATTAGAAACGCAGGAAAAGAGACCAGGAATCAACATAGAAGTGGATTATGGTACGATATATTTTCTGAAAAAAGTGCTTAGGACCAAAGTTATAGAGTTCAAAGTGATGCACTTGATGATGACTTTGAAGTTGACCTTGAGGTCAATTTCCAAAGTCATTTGAAAATCATTTAATATTTTTCAAAAGGAGTAGTTTACTTTTCATCCCTAAATGGTTCAAAGTATATTCGAACGAATTTCACATGCAAGATAGAAAATAAGTGATCAAGAAGTAATTTTGAAAAATACTTGCTCAATCGCAATCGGAAAAATAATAGTTAATCATATGTTGAATTGAATTCCTAATATGATAACTATAGAGTAGCAATAAAAATTTTAAAAAATTTTGAAAATTTCTAATATAACATAAAGTTAATGTTTAACTTACAATTGGAGTGATATTAAATCTTTTCTTAACTTTACTTCTAAAATTACTTACAAAAATGTTTTCTTCTAATTTTTTCTATAAATTTGCGCCTATTTTTTCATTTCGTCAGGTTTTTATTTTTTTTATTTTAGAAAAATAACGCAACAAATCAATTTTGAAGATAGATTGAGTCAATACATGAAATTACTGCTTATATATGTCACTATCAAGTGCATCGCTTTAAATTCTACAAATTTGGTACTCAGCCCTTTTTTCAAAAAATATGTCGTTTCAAAAATATTTAGCTATAACTGTTTTCATCTACAGAGGTTGAATGGTGTTTTCTACCCCTAAAAAGCGTATTTAGCCGAAATAAAAAAACACGTATTTAATATTTTTCGCAGTTTAATAAGTATGTTAAGTTTCATTCAAATTGGCAAGTATTAGTTGGGTAGTGTTATTTGTCAGAATGTTTTGCCGATCTAGTTTTTTCAATATTTCTTTGCTCGTTTTCAGAATTTGTATTTTAATTTCTACGGACAAATAACTCATTCTTTTCTTCGATTTTAGTAACTTTTATTTGCTGATGTTGACCATTAATTGATCGAAACATATCAAATATTTTTCAATGATTTTTTTAGCGAATGTCGAAAATTTTGAAAATTTTTTCACCGTTAGTAAGTTAAAGTATTTGAATTCATTAAGTAATTAAATGATGTCCACAAGAACCTTACGAACTACCATAAGTTATATGAGATCCCTAGGACCCGTTTTTTACTGTTAGGATAAACTTTTTACTAAAATTATTTTAGATGAATAAAGGTTATGTTGTATGATTTCCGCCAGGGTTTACTGTTCCCATTATTGTAAAAAATAATCTAACCGACCGATTTTGAAAATTTTTTCACTGTTAGAGAACTAAATTATTTTAGATGGATACAACTATGCTGCACAAAGTCCGTTCGGGTTCTTGGGTTCCAAAAATATCAAAACTAATTACCCAGCCGATTTTAAAAAATCTTTTACTCTTAGAAAGCTAAACTATTTTAAATAGGTACAGTTCTTAGATGAGATCCGCTAGTCCCCAAAATTTGGAAATTCGCTATGTTATGCAGATGCTGCGACAGGGGTATTTTTTTTGTCGAAACTGTAAATATTTGAATGGATTGAGATGACAACGTCACAGTATAAACCGTATGAATTTTACATTGTATTACTTATGTCCCATTCAATATTCTTCTTGTCCCATTCAATGAGAATATAATTACTGAATCTCGCAAAAAGCTAATTTTTTCAAACAAAAAATTTACTGTTATTTAAAAAAAATAATTTTTTTTTAAATTTAAAACATAAAGTAATATCTGAAGTAACTTATGCCGCAAGAATTAAAATATTTGCTTACTTAATTTTGAAGTAAAGACGATTTCTAAAAAAATTCATTAAATTCATTCCCATTCATTAAGTCTCTCCGCTAAGTTTTGGATGGGTTTCTAAAATTTTGTTAAATGAGCTAAGTCGATCAGGTAGAACTATTGCAGATCAAGGCTCACTGTATTCCCGTCTATTACTGCTTGGTGTAAGCCCATTAAAATCAAAAAGGTCAAAATTATGTCGTATGTTTAACCATAAATTTCGAGAAGAAAGTGATTTCTTTCTAGTAATCATAAGGTCGGTTTCTGTGAGAGTAATACTGAATTAAAATATTTCGCGACTGAGTATACTGAAGGTCGGTCGACATTTTAAAGTCGAAAATAATTTTTCGATTTTATGGTAATCGTGAGTTTGCAAAATTTTTATAAAGACTCTATTTGTAGATAAAATTATTATTTATCTACAACTTTTATCTGAATATTTTTTAAATGACCAAAAATATGCGTGATAATTAATCAGACTCGTACAAAATCTGATTCTTTTACTACAGTGAAACGGTGTTACTGAGTAGGTAGAATTATTAGTAAATGTTCTGTAAAAAAGCTAAAAAGTATTTTTCTTTCCGAAAAGTTGCTTGGTCCCAAAATTTTTCACACTTTCTGTAAATATTCTTTGTTTTTAACTTCTTTAATATTAATTTTTCACCAAACAATTGCAGGTAGGTAATCCTAGTACTATCTACGAAGAGATTCTTATAAAATTTTTGTTAGATCACGGAGATAATTACGGGGACCATCTAGTAATCATTATCGACCTACGATATATCCAGTCCCTGAAATCTTACAGTAATACACGTAATAAATCACCATAAGTCTCCCCCACCCCAAAAAAAAAATCTGTCTCTATCCAGAATGCGCGGTCTTATTTCATTTTGACTATAATATACACGGAGAGAAAATTCCTAAAAAAATTACTGTGCTCAGCACTACAATCGACGTGTAAAAGGCGAACATATTAAATTCTGTAAGGTAAAAATATAAAGATTATAATTAATCATAAAAAATTTTAAGGATGGAATGTTCTTTTCGTAATATTATCTCCGTAAAATTTGTAAAACAGCACAGTAAAAAGTTCCATTACCGACAAAAAAATAATTTTTAATTGTTTTTATTAAAAAAATTACCATGCTAACATGCTAATAATAGAAAGAAAAAAAACGGAAAGAAGGTTGGTTGTGTTGGGAACGCTGTAATGAAATGTACCTCACTTAGCGAGTTACATGCGAACCATAGGTGTGGACTGTGGAAGAAACTTTGTCAGACAGTTCGCACCAAGCACCTTGATTTATCAGACTGTGTTACAAGCAGCTAGCACAGCTAGTAGTCAGTTTCTTTTACACTCTCTTAGGACGATGTCATCGTTTAATTCATCTTTTTGTTATTTACCTATCTTTAGTATATGTATTAGAATATATTGTTGGCAATCATTTCTGTATACATGTTTTTACAGGTACAGTGCAACCAACATAAGATCGCGAGTCAGATGCGCAAATGAAAGAGTACGACAACAAGAATTAAACTATAATATATATGCATAAGAGTGTGATAAAAGTTGTGTTAGCACCACATTAAATTTTACCATGCTAGCACATATTTTTTAATTTGGTCGTCGATCGCGCACGGATTATAGGGGAGCATGGTAATTTTTCTGAAATTTTCTCTACAAAAATTATAGGATTTTTCTCTCCGTGTAGAAAGTAGATGTATCTGTTCCTACAGTACGCAATTGTTGACGAGAAAAAAAGAGAGCAGAAAATGGTGAAAATCAGAAAGAGAATATGATAAGGTGCTATACCATCGCCAGCGTAGTGAAGATCTAAAAACATACATTTTTAAAATAGTTACTGTATATAAATTGTACTGTTGACTATACATTCAATTTGTAGTTTTCCTTACGTAAATTCTAGATTTAGCCGAACGCAGATGCATACATATGTGTTAAATTGCATGATATAATGTATACCTAATATAAATGGAATAAAATTGTCCTTTAATTTTCAGGTGGAGTATTCTCGAGTAAGTTGTACCCTCTTGGAATTATCTAATTACGCCTATGTTCAACATAGAATTTTTTTGCCCAAAATGTAAAAAAAATCTTCTTACACCAACTGCTCAAAAAGTAATCGTTTAAATTGATTATCGTCGTTCGTTTTAAAAGTGCAAATTTCAACCTAGAACGAAATGATCTGTAGAGATTTTCTACTATTTTTTTTAGAAATATTGCGACTTCAACATACAAAATGTTAATTTTTTTTACAAAAGCTGAGAAATTTATTTATATTTTTTTTAGGCTTTTTTATTCATAATATAAGCTTTCGTTGATATAAATTATTCAGATTTAATTTAAAAAAAAAATTGCAAGAGAAAATTGCAAAGTTCTGAAAAATTATTTGCATCGGAAATTTAATTTTTTAAATTTTACTTTATTGCCGCATCTGCTGAGAAATTTTTATAAAAAAATTCGAAAAGATCTTACTCTAAAATAAATTAAGTAGTACCTACCTACGTGAAGATATAATTTAAAAAAATCAACTCGGGAATTTCCAGTGTCACCTCTAGGTGACAGTGATTTGATTTTTTTTACAGAAGATATAACAAATTTTAAAAATAAATGTGTTACGACTAAGATGTTAATACTCAGTAGTATTCATGGTTTTAATTTTGCAACACTGAAGTTATGTTAACGGTCAAATTAATTCTGTTGTTTCAAATGATTTGCTGTTTTATTGCGCGTGAGTGTATCTTGTGGTATTTTCGCTGTTATAAAAATGTCTAAAAAGTAGGTACTGTTACTATTGTTATAACAAATTATTATTTAAGAATCAAGCTTATAATCAAGGTGATTTTTTACCGGTAATTTCATACCTTTTTATCAGTTCATATTACCCGTATGACCTATAATTGACACGCCAATTAAAAAAAAAATTAAAGGGTATCTTTTTTTCAATTATTTATTTTTTATATGTTGAGTACCTAAAGATAAAAACTAGCACAAGAATATTTTGTCGATAGATCGCGGCTTGGGAATTGCCGAGTTAAAGAAAAATTCTCAGTTCTAGACACTGATCTAATTTTGAAACGAAAGAAAAAAAGTTGATCAAATTCAAGTGGTATTTGCACAAATAGTGTTCCGAATAATAAATTTTCTCTACGATTTGCCATTCTTCTAGTCCTAGGTACTATAATAATACTTTAATTTTTCATTACTTAAATAAAGTTTTGCCCTTTCAAGCTTAAAAGTTTTTATGAATTACTCACTCTGCGCTCCTCTCTAAATATAAATAAGTAAATAAAGAATACATCAAACTTTTCGTTGAATTCGTGTTTTAGTAAGCGTGAGGAGATATAAAGAAGAAGAAAATAGAATAGATTATATTGCATTATAAATTATGTTTATTTCATCATGAAAATATAAATTTTTACTTTCTGATAATGATTCATGTATTTTTCAGTAGGTACTTACTGAATTGGTAATTTATTCATATGCATATTTCGTTATTCCTATTCTATACTTTTTACACTTATTTCTGCGCAAGTTCTGTGATCTGCCTGTGTTAATGAATACTCGACAAGAAGCAGTAATCTCTTTCGTTTACTATTCAGGTGTTTTGTAATAAATTTTGTGATTTGGGAAATGGGGTTTACAAAACATACAAAAAGAATAAGAAAAGTAGTTTGAATGTTAAGAAAGAAATAAACCGTGTTTATTTAATTAAAAAGAAATTTCTAAGATGAAGGTAGTTGACTTGTGGAACGGAAGAGATTACTGCTTCTTGTCGAACATTCATTAATACTTGCAGACCAGAAAAATTTGGCAGAAATAGATGTAAAAAATATAGAATAGGAGTAACCAAATATATACATGATTAAATTACCATTTAAGTACTGAAAAATACATGAATCGTTATCGAAAAGTGAAAATTTGCATTTTCATGATGAAATAAACATAAAAATGAAAAATATAGAAGGTATTTGCAATCAATAAAAATGCAACATAATCTATCCTATTATTTTCTTCTTTATATGTCTTGAATCCCACACATATTTCGGAAAAACGCAAAAATACCTATCCACTATTTTTTGGTGCTGTTTCCATTTATGATGATAAAAATTTAATAGATTGAACCACTTAGGCTATACAACAAAATTTACCCCCAATTTTACCCTCCAGCCCCTCTTATAAACCCGACTCTGGTTTAACTTACATAGGTGAATAGTTCTTTTAAAGAAGAACATTTCTTCAATTTAAAGTTTTCCTCTATCTCTTATAATTTTCGAGATATCTTAATAAATACGATTTGAACCCCAAATTTAAGGGCTGATTTCACTCCGTGAACGTGGGCCTTGGCCGATAAAAAAAATACGGGTCCCTTATTTTTGCCTATTCTACACACCAGCAAAGATTCAAGAAGATTGGCAATAATTGGCACTTGGGTAATGTTACTTGTGAGATCTGGAAAAAGTTTTCTATTCGTTTTTGTATTTTCTTTGCATAAAATCATGAAATAGATAAATGAGAAAACATTTATTTTATTTTTATTAAATAAACTTATTATTGGAGATATTTACATATATTTATCTTTCCCCTCACATTAATGTGATTTTAGGTTTTTTATTTGAATCGATCAATAATAACGGAAGAACAATGTTGATAATATAGAAAAATATATTTTATGTGTATTTAGGGAAGGTTCTTTGTTTACTCTATTATTTGTTTGGATTTTGATAGATGTGGATGAAGAATGTTTTTTTTTTTTTTGTTTTGTGTAATTTTTTTTTGAAAACGTATAAAGTTTATACGTTTTATAATAGGGAAGGTCTTAAAAAAAAAAGAAAATTTAACTTTTTTTAAAACTCTTCGTTCAAGTACAAATCATAAACATCTACTAACAGAAAAAATTTTGCTTTTAGCGAATTTTGAAAACTCGAAATTCAGCTATTACAATAGGTGTCATGACGCAATCTGAGTCCGGGACTATGGCAGAAATCTGTTTTGAGGTCCCTAGAATACGAAAATGATATTCACTAAATTTATATATATATATATATATATATATATATATATATATATATATATATATATATATATATATATATATATATATATATATATATATATATATATATATATATATATATATTTATGTGTTCCCACGATAACTCTCGAACGAAACGTCTAACGCTTATGAAATTTTGTGTGCGGACTGGATTCTGAATTGGCTTGGCTAAGTTCGTTAGCCAGACACGTCGGATGCCCAGAAGTAGGTTTTTCTGGCCATTTTTTATCATTCGATCCTATCATAAGGCAGTTCAATTTTTACATCGTTGAAAGGAAAAAAAAAAATTATGAAGAAAATATTCTTATAATTTTCTTTCTATTTTAAGTATTTTTCGAGAAAATGTAAATTTTCACTTTTATTCTTTCTTTGTTAGTCTAATAATTTATATTTATATCTCAGTTCTTTATAAAGTATAAAAATATTTCACTTTTTTATTAAAGAATTTTGTGAGAACAAGTGAAAACTATTCACATATATGTGATATAACACACATACATGTATAGAGTTTTGTTTCTCATTTATTGCATTATAATTAGCATGGTTCTATCCCATGTTAAAAAATGTAAATTAAACAGATTTTCTAAGCTAATGTAATGAAGAATTTTTTTTTTTTTTATTGAATTTTTAAGTAAACAAGAAATTGAAGATTATGTTATGATATAAATATTATTAAATAAGAAACAAAACAAAATATGTACAATGTACATATGTATGTACGGAAAATATTTTGAATCGATTTTGAAAATTTTTCCACTAATAATTAATAATGTTAAAAAATTAAACCATTTCAAATGGATTTAAGGTATTTTATGTGAGGTCAAGGTTTTCGGGACCTAAAAAGGCCAGAAATTAATTAACCAATCGATTTTAAAAATTTTTTCACAGTTAGTAAGTTAAAGTATTTGAATTAATTAATTAAATGATGTCCGCAAGAAGCTTACGGACTGCCATAAGTTATATGAGATCCTTAGACCCTTTTCTTACTGTTAGAGTACGAGACTTGTATGAGTTTCGCCAGGATTTACTGATCCCATAATTGTAAAAAATAAACTAAACGACCAATTTTAAAAATTTCTTCACTGTTACAGAGCTAAACTATTTTAGATAGATTTAGAATACATTATGTAAGGTCCGCCAGGGTCCACAGGACCCAAAAGTGTCAAAAATAAACTAACTGGCCGATTTTGAAATTTTTTCACTGTTACAGAGCTAAACTATTTTAGATAAATATCGATTACGTTATGTAAGGTCCGCCTCGGTCCCATAGGACCCAAAAGTGTCAAAATAAACTGCCTGATCGATTTTGAAAATTTTTTCACTGTTACAGAGCTAAACTGTTTTAGATAAATATAGATTCCGTTATGTAAGGTCTGCCAGAGTCCATAGGATCTAGAAGTGTCAAAAATAAACTAACTGACCGATTTTGAAAATTTTTTCACTGTTACAGAGCTAAACTATTTTAGATAAATATAAATTACGTTATGTAAGGTCCACCAAGGTCCATAGAACCCAAAAGTGTCAAAAAATAAACTAACTGACCGATTTTGAAAATTTTTTCACTGTTACAGAGCTAAACTATTTTAGATAAATATAGATTACGTTATGTAAGGTCTGCCAGGGTCCATGAGATCCAAAAGTGTCAAAAATAAACTAACCGACCGATTTTGAAAATTTTTTCACTGTTACAGAGCTAAACTATTTTAGATAAATATAGATTACGTTATGTAAGGTCTGCCAGGGTCCATGGGTCCAAAAGTGTCAAAAATAAACTAACCGACCGATTTTGAAAATTTTTTCACTGTTGGGGAACTAACTATTTTAGATAGACATACATTACGGTATTTAGGGTCCGCCAGGGTCCATGGGACCCAAAAGTGGTAAAAATAAACTAACCGACCGATTTTGAAAATTTTTTCACTCTTACAGAGCTAAACTATTTTAGATAAATATAGATTACGTTATGTAAAGTCTGCCAGGGTCCATCGGATCCAAAAGCGTCAAAAATAAACTAGCCGACCGATTTTGAAAATTTTTTCACTGTTGGGGAGGTAAGCTATTTTAGATACATATAGATTACGTTATGTAAGGTCTGAAGTATCAGTAGGACCTAAAAGTGTCAACAATAAAATAACTGACCGATTTTGAAACCTTTTTACTATTACCAAGGTAAACTATTTTAGATAGGTACAGGTTGTGTTATCTGAGATCCACAACTGTCCTGCGGATGCAAATGCGGCGTAGAATGCTACACAACGGGTTTTGAATATATATATATATATATATATATATATATATATATATATATATATATATATATATATATATATATATATATATATATATATATATATATATATATATATATATTACATAAAGTACGCCTAGAATATACGGTCGAGCTGATTTTTTAATGAGGTCCACCGGGATTTTGCAGATCCGAAAACGCCAGTAATAAGCTATCGAACCGATGCTAAAAAATTTCTCACTGCTAGAGAACTAAATTATTTTAGATGGATACAACTATGCTGCACAAAATTCGTTCGGGTTCTTGGGTCCCCAAAAATACCAAAACTAATTACCCCAACCGATTTTAAAAATTCTTTTTCTCTTAGAAAGCTAAATTATTTTAAATAGGTACAGGTCTTAGATGAGATCCGCCAGTGCCCAAGATTTGGAAATTCGCTATGTTATGCAGATGCTGCGACAGGGGTATTTGATTTCAGATAAGGATTTCACGAGTTACTCTACATACGGCAAAAATTAGCGATTTTCGACAACTAGTTGCCAATGGCTTAATTTTCAATTTTCTTTTATATCAAAATTGTTTTACGGTATCTCAAAATAATACAGTAGAACCCCCCCATAAGTTATACCCTCAGAAGTTATAGACCTCTCGTAAGTTATATTTTGAACCTCTCATAAGTTATATTTTCTTCTCTTTTGCTGCTCCTACTATAGTTACAAGCGCATGCGTAGTTCTATATTGGTGAACGCGGTAATGCGCGATTTGTCAAAACACATAATGCGTACTCTTGGAAAGGTGTAACGAACATGTGTCGAATTTATTAAGACACTTTAGGTGGGATATTCGTAAAATTACAACTTATGAGAGGTTTGCCGGTCCGAAGTTTATAACTTATGAGGGTTTCTACTGTATATATAGTAATATGCCAAAAGTTGGAATAATTTATATTTTTTTATATTTGCAAGAAAAATCGGAAACATAGTGTTTTTTTTTTTTTTTTTGCTAAAAAAACCCATTAACATACCATTAGTAACACCTTAATATACCAAAAATTCATTTATTACAGCGGGTGCCATGAAAAAAACCTGAGCCCGGGGACTATGGTAGAAATTTGTACTGAGGTCTTGAGAAACCGAAAAACAGGTTCACTGAAATTTGTATACAGTGGACTTTCGGAGATTGTCCAATCAAAAATTGTCAATATTTCAGTGTTAGGGATTTAAACATCGCATGTTTAGGTCACACGAGTATCGCAAACACACAATTTTTGTGAATACAATGTTCGTGTGACGTAAACATGATGTTTAAATCTCTAACACTGAAATGGACAATTTGCGATTGGGACAATCTCCGAAAGTCGAAAGTCCATATATATATATATATATATATATATATATATATCATATATATATATATATATATATATATATATATATATTATATATGATATATATATATGTATATATATATATATATATATATATATATATATATATATATATATATATATATATATATATATATATATATACACAGTGTAAACTCCATATAACGAAATTGAAGGGACCGGGTATTTTATTACGTTATAAAGAGTTTTCGTTATATGGAGAGTAAAGGGAAACAATATAATTTTACGAATACAACTTACGAATTTAGTAAGTGGCTTTAATTCTGACTGAATTAAATGACACTTTTTCGTGTCAATACATAAACTCTTTCTTTTACTCGCCATGTTTACAGATATAAAATGTTTGATTTTATAAAGGGTTTTTGGTGGATGTTCTATATTAAGGAAAGGATTTTGGAAAATAATCACCAGTTGTAATTTGAAAAATTATTTTTATTCAGAGCGACGTACGTTTCGGGGTTTTTCTAAATCATCCCCCTCATCAGGCCTTATCAATAAAATAAAATAAAATAAAATTAACAATGTAGGTTATTAAAGAAACAGCAAAAAAGAAGAATGTTTTAAAAATACTTACAAGTAAAAATTTTTAAAAAAATATATCCTTTAACACGTCAATTTTAAGATAAAACAAATAAGGTTAAAATTAAAATAGAATAAAATAAAATAAAATATTGAATTTTACAGAAGTTAAAACTGCACATAATTAGATAAAACAATTAATTAAATTATTAATAAAGACATAATGAAAACGAAGTAAAAGTATAGTACTAATTTAAAACAAACAAAATAAAGTAAAAACATCTTTCTACTAATGACAAAATCCAATGTAATTATGTATGTTTGTAATGAGAATTTAGTGTATTATATTTATTATATACATATTTGACATTTCCTGCGTTGGATGATTTTTTAGAAACTTCTGCGCATTTTTACACATTGTTTGATAACATGTCAAATTTGACACATCAGTTTGATTATTACAATGTGTTTCTTGGGTGTTTATCCATAAGCCTTCCAAAATTAATCTTTTTCGGTAAATTTTTTCAAAATGTAGCACTTTGGTGTCATCAAAAACAAAACGGTGGTCGTTTTCATTTGAATGTTGTGCTAAGCCAGTTTTGAAATCGCCCCTTTTCAGATCCCATCGATGTTGTTTTAGCCGCTGTTCCAGCATTTTCGAGGTCTGACCGATGTAAAAGGCTTCGCAG
The DNA here is from genome assembly GCA_035578155.1 of Brachynemurus nebulosus. NCBI lineage: Eukaryota > Metazoa > Arthropoda > Insecta > Neuroptera > Myrmeleontidae > Brachynemurus > Brachynemurus nebulosus. The sequence goes on from JAPWDM010000004.1 coordinate 42,707,258, forward strand.
GAACCACACGGGACTGAGTAAATTAAATTATCTCTCTTTTCAACTGGTATAGTTGGTTTCAGGTTTGAATGGAAAAAGTTTTTAACAGTGAAAGGATAGTTAAACACCGGTCGTATGCCATTGGATTGGAGAAGCGCAGATACAGGAGCAATCCGTTGTCCTAAGTATGGTAATGTTATAATATTGCCACTTTCGGTTTTCCTAATACTGTCTGGATAGGTTAAACTATTATAACTGCGGTGCACGATTGTTTTAACTAAATCGTTAATGATTGACGAAGGAAAATTATTTTTCAGTAAGATGTCTTTAGCAGTCTCTATTGTTTTAGGGCGGTGCTCGGGATGAGTTAAATTAACTGCCCTATTTATAATACTATAGGCAGTGTTACGTTTAACATGTAATGGGTGTCCGGAATACCAGTTTATGAGCCTAGATGAGCAGTAAGATTTTTCATGCCACATTGTAGTAAGTATGTTGTTGCTGCCTCTAGTAATAAGCACATCTAAAAAAGCTATTTCCTTGTCATTCTCGAGTTCAGCAGTAAAACAGTTTTTCTGAGAAAGAATTAAATATGTCAAGAATGTGCTGTGTGCCATCGTATGGGATACACGTCAAAATGTCATCCAGATATTTATAAAAAAACGGTACTGTATAATCTAATTCTTCTAGGCAAACATCAACCAGCAGATCCATAACCACATTACAAGCAATAACAGATATCGAACTACCCATCGGAAAACCAGAAATCTGCTTGAAGACACCCTCTGCGAATTTGGTTGTAAAAAAAGAATTATTTTATATTAAATGTAGACCCTCCAAGAACACATCATAATCTAAGTTAGTAAAAGGTTGTATATGCGTCCAATTCTTCTCAACCCAGTCCAGAAAGATGCTCGTAGGACAATTTGTAAACAGAGATTGGACGTCTAAACTAATTAGTTTATAGCCGTAAGGTGTCTTTACGTTTTGAATTCGTTTGACTAGTTCAAATGAATTCTTAATGTCGTACTTACTCGAGTACGCCTTCTGGACAATGTCTGAGAAAAATTTTGTTAAATTATATAAAATACTGTTGGAGGTCGAACAAATCGGACGGAAAGGTAATTCATTTAAGGTGTTAAACGGTTTATGTATTTTCGGTAAGAAATACATTCTTGGAAGACATGCATTCTTTGGTTTTAGGTATATGCAATCGTTTTTCGAAATAAATCCTAAAGATTCTAATTTTTTGATATATGAGTTAACATCTTTAGTTAACTTGTTAGTTGGATTAACATTTAATTTTGTATACACTGTGTCATCAAATATTAACTTGTTTGTACTCTCGATGTAATTCTCTTTATTTATTGAAACAGTTTTATTTCCTTTGTCTGATTTTACAACCAAAATATTAGGATGTTGTTTTAAAAAATTTTTGGTTTGTTTTATTATATCTATTAGAAACCTGTCTAAAACCGAATTGTTATACTTTGTGTTGTTTTTCAAAATTTTGTTAAGATGTTGTGATATTTTTTGTCGGATATCATCCTTATTACTAATGTTAGAATTGTAATGAAAAAATGATTCAATAGAAGCGACAACATCGTACACCGAAGTAACAAACTGAGTCTTATGACAGTTATTGATAACAAAATTAGGATTAAGTGCCAAAAGGAACAACGCATATTTCGGAATGTCAATATTTGTCAGATTAACCAACCATTCTGTTTCAACTGTAAAATTTGATAGTATATTACATTTTAATTTCTGTAATTTCTGTAGATGCTTAGTTTTAAGTCTTTGATCTAGATTTTTATTAATTTCATACAAATGTGAAATAAAAGATTCTAGATGATTAGGAATCATAACATTAGATAGCTTATTTATTCTATGGTTTATTTGTACTTTTAAATTATGAATTTTTCTATATGTAATTTTTATCTCACATTTTAAAATCGTGAAAAGAAAGTGTCCTCAAAGAGCTATTATAATTATTAAATTGCTTCAAATGTTTGAATGAAACTAAGAATATGATAACGTAAAGACAGCAATAAGACAATAGTACGGAAGTACAGTAGGTAAAAACACGTGCTAGGCAATTACAACAAACAAATAAACAGATTTCTAAAAATCCCTTTGTGCGTACGAAATATTTACGACTCTGTATCACTATTGTGTTTGACTTTGAAGGTCAGTGAAATAAAATTTTATTGGGGTTCAAATAATGACGTATTTTTCGCTATTGAGCGTGGCTGTTACGTTATAAAGAGTGTTTCAATATATGGATGATAATGTAAACCAAACAAACGTTAGCAACTTCTAAGTTTTAAGGAGTTTTTCGTTAAATAGAAGTTCGCTATATAGAGTTTACACTATATATATATATATATATATATATATATATATATATATATATATATATATATATATATATTATATATATATATATATATATATATATATATATATATATATATATATATATATATATATATGTGTGTGTGTGTGTGTGTGTGTGTGTGTGTGTGTGTGTGTGTGTGTGTTTCTGCGCGATAACTCCGAACGAGGCATCCAGTAGTGGTAAATTCTTTATTAGAAATTGCAGTGCTTACTTAAGGAATACCTTGTACCGGAATCAGTCTTTTTTTTAAGTAGCTCGTTAGTTTCTTTGAGGATTTAAATGAAAATTACAATAAGTAGATATTTCGAAAGTTTTACACCATTTTAAACAAATTGGTTCTTATGGTAGACCAAGGGGATGAATCACTTAACTACTAAAAATGCACAGAGCACGAATACAATATGTACAGGTTTAGGTATTGTATTGACTTCTGTTCCTACAATAGTACTATATAACGGGATCAAATATAAGGTGCTCTAGTAAAATGTCTATAACTGGTCAATAAAAGAAAAAAATATAATGCGGATGCCGAAGTTTCTACATTTGCACTTAATTACCACAATACACGGTTAAGTGAAATTTTTTCTAATAAAAATTACACTAATTGGAATTAGTTTATCTACTGATTGGAATGAATGTTTAATGTAATGTTTAGAGGTGAACTGGTTTTCTGTTTTAAATAGAGTGTCTCAATGTTGTTACACTGGAGTCTTTTGTTGGCGGAGATTTATATGTCAAATTCAGAGGAAAAAATAATTAGTAATTTATTAACAAAACACATAAAATTTTGGTTTAGTTATATGGACGACATAATTATAGAATTCAGTGTCTCAATCCGTCAATTACAAAATTCTTAGAGTCAATAAATTCAATAGTTTCAAAAATTCAATTTGATTTAGTTTGAGAAAGATAATAGAATCAACTTTCTCGATATATACATATAAAGCCTTCATATTTTGGCATTACAAATCCTAACATAATTCAATAAGTCCATAGCAACATAAGGTTGCCGCCTACAATTTTATGATTCACCGAACTTTCAATATCCTTGTATCAAAAGAAAATTTATAGAAGGAAATAAATATTATTAAAATAATAGCAAATAATAACGAGTATAACTCAAAACTAATTGTCCAATTAATAGCTAAAAAAAATTTGAACAAGTCTTAAAGGGAATCTACTTGTCCCTTAAACTAGCTCCAAAAACTAATTACAAAACTTTAACATATTTTGTAAAATTTCAGATAAAATGCATAAAATTCTAATAGTGGAGTCTAGTGGTCTCCAAACTGGGGGCGTGCAAAGTTCAACAGGGTGCGCAGGTTAATGTAGTTTTGATAAAATCATGGTTTCAAGAATGAACGCTCAAATATAATTACCAAACAATGGACATTTTATATTAAGGAGTTACATGGGTCTTTTTTAGCAAAAAAAAAAAAAAAACATTTTCTCGATTTTTTTTTTTACAATATAAGAAAATATAATTTATTTCAACTTTTGGTATATTATTTTATGTATATTATTTTCGCATCAGAGAGACAGGGCCAGCTTAGCCAATAGGCCTAGATTGGCCTATTGGCTAAGCTGGCCCTATGGCTAGGTAAATTTTTAAAATAAGGCGGAAAAATTAATAACTGAAGTTTTTTTTTTTTGTTCGTCACTTATTTTTTAAAGAGAAAGTTTGAAAAGAAAGTAGGAATAGGGACGGGAAATTTTTAAAACAGGGCGAGAAAATTAGTAATTGACGTTTGTTTTTTTGCTCTTCACTTATTTTTTTAAGAGAAAGTTTGAAAAAAAAAAGCACGAAAAATTAAGATTTCCTTCTTTTCAAACAAAAGATAGGGGCGGCATTTCTCAAGGTCCCTAGGGGCGGACTCAGGGTTGATCCGGCCCTGGAGAGAGATATATTATTTTGAGACACTGTAAAAAAATTTTTATGAAAAAAAAAAATTAAGCCATTGGAAGTTAGTTTTCGAAAATCGTAGATTTTTCGCCGTAGGCAGAGTAACCCATGAAATTCTTACCTAACATAAAAAACAAAATTATTTTCTATTAGTAGATGCTTATTGCTTGTACTTGAACGAAAAATTACTGTTTCTGTTCATTACATCTCATTTTGCAAGTAGAAAATCAACGAAAAACACAAAAATTTTTACCAAAAGTAAAAACTTTTTGTTTAAAACACGGTCAAAAGTTGAAATTTCATTTTTTTAAATCCCTTTGTTTAAGTACAAGCCGTAAGTATTTACCAATAGAAAAAAATTGCCAAAAGTTGGAATAAATTACGTTTTTTTTTGCTAAAAAAAGCCATGTAACCCCTTAACATTGATTTTTCTACTCGCTACTCTACGTAATATTTTAATAATAACAATTCTCAAGCGGTCAAAGTCATGTTAGCGCGTAAGTATCGAATACGTGTCTGATCAACGGTTTCCTCTCAAGTGTCGTATAGACTTGTCGTCCGCCAAGACTATGAGATTTTTCAGTAAAAAATATAGTTTACGAATTGTCTATAAATTTTTTCAAGAGAGGTCGGCAGAAGTTAGATTTTTTATAGCGGGGGGGGGGGCTTCTTTATTATTTCTTCCAAAAAATTTTCTGTATTTTGGGAAAAAATAATAAAGAAGCAATTTTTTATATGGAAGAATGTTATATTATTTTTAATCCTTCATTTCCTGTAAAATTTTAACTGTTTTCGGTGTATCGCTTTTTGCTATTAGAAGAAAAGAAATTTTTGAACAAATAAAATTTTATCAATATTTTTCTAGCGACTTATTTTGGACCATTTTTGGACACCAGGACACTAGAGGACAATTTTGACTTCTCGTTTATGTTATTTCGATCTTATTAGTATTCGAATGAAATTTTGTCAAAATCCACTCAATCGTTTATTGTGGAAATTTTTTGGGACCCTAGGACCCTGAGGTACAATTTGAATTTCACGTTGTTTTTTTCCGTAATTCTAATAGTATTTAAGCAAAATTTGGAGATAATTTCTCACAATTTACTTTGGATTCTTTCTGAGACCCCATGATTTGTGGGGATAATTCCAATATAAATTTCATTTTCTCTGGGACCTCAATAGTATTTGAGTAAAAGATCAAGATCCGTCCAGTCGTTTATTTTGGACGTCTTTTGGGCCCCAGAGTCCTGCGAGAGTTTAGTCCACCATTTAAAATACTTATGATTTCAAATAGTATATTGAAACATACAATTTAAAAAAAAAATTCATAAAATTTGGAAATGTTATAGAAAATTTCGAGATTTTGATCATCTTTATGCATCAAACATAAATATAGCACTTAAGGCAGTATTTCCATACCTATGACTATTAAAAATTTCCGAATTTGTTTTTAATATTTATTTTAAAAGTAAAATACATTGAGAGTGTACTGTGAAAACTGTAGACAAAATTCAAATTACTCACGAAGTTGTAGCACTTAGAAGAGCGTATAGTATACAATGTTAGCGTTCCAAGAAAATGATGCTTACGAAGAAGCGGTAGAGTTATTCTATGAATCAGGTGTAGCTGATTTCTGTAAGTATCAGGGAACGTAAGACAGCATTAACAGTGCTGGAGTACATAATATTTTTAAGAGTTTCGTGGAAAATATATATATACATCTGTTCTGACCTAGATATACATAAAGTTATAAAGTAAAATGTAAATAGCAATAAATTTGACTTTTAAAACAAAATTAAAAATATTTGTTTCGTTTATGACAAAAGTAAAAAAATTTATGACTCCGACTCTGTTAAGGATCATTTTGTCCAATGTTCAGTAAGTATATATTTTTTATGAAAATATTTTTTTGCACGATCGTGTATTTTCATGCATTTACCGATGCTGTTGACAATGCTGGTAAGTTACATTTCCCGAACGTTTGTTTATATCCATGGAAACCAAAAAATAACAGTGCGGTAAGTGAAATAGATGCGTGGTAAGTAAATAGGAGTATGGTAAGTTAAATTAGCTCAAAAATGATTGTATTTATTTATTTATATTGAAATTAAAAGTACAATTTGAACAATTAGGAAAATAAATCCATTAATAATATGAAAATTTTCACTAGTCTGCACATTATTATTATTATTGTTGGCATCAGTCTTCTTATTTTATTGACATTTCAAAAGGTCGTTCAATCATTAAGATTTTCTGTGGCTTTCATAATCTTCCTTTCATTTTACGAGAATAAATTTGCAGTCAAAAATAAAATGCTTCATCAATTTCATTATTCTCACTAATAATATAGTTTAACAAACTATTTTCCTCAATTTTTTTTAATAGAAAATTCAAAAAAAATATTCACGCCAGTGAAATATTGACACTTAATTTTTTATTTACAAATATAGTTGTCAATTGTCACTACAAAGATTCATATTAGTTGTTATGAATATTTATAATATTTATTCAGGGCATTCTATGTCAACATAGAAATATAAATTTCATCTATATTATCTGAATTTTATTTTTTATTTAACACATTTTTAATCTTTAATTATTTTAAATCGATCGTGCAAAAAATATTATACAATACACGATGCGTTAAGTGCATTTACTGATCTCGAAAATTGCAAAAACTCGACCCTGCGGGTCTCGTTTTCGCAACATTTTCTCGATCAGTAAAAGCAACTTACCGAACTTATATTGTAAAATACTATTTCGTAATTATGATATATTTTATGAAAAATTTGTTAACAAAATTTAAACAACTTTCCCTGGAAACTAAATTTTTCCGACTGGATGGGCAGTAAAGACAAAATTCTAATGGACCGATCTGGCTATAATTTTAATACGTCATTTTACACATTAGTGGTTATCGTTCGAATTAGAATCATTTACTTTTAATAATAATTTCAATTTTTTTTCGATTTTCAATGAAAATATCACGATTTTTGAAACTGTTTTTTAGAGTCCGCCATTTTGTTATTTATTAACGTAAATGTTTAATCCTAGTTCGGAAGATAGGGACGATTTTATAAAACAAGAATATGGTTGACTTTTTCATTTTCGATTATTACGAATGGAGATCTACTGCCCACCACCCACTCATCTTTTTTTTGAGTAGTCAACTTTAACCTTAAAAAACATAAACCAAGCAATGCAAAATTGAGTGAGAAAATTTTTTTTCGTACAATCTAAAATGCACAGAAAAACATGTAAGGTAACTGAAAACTGAAAAGATTGTATTTTATTTTGAAACGAAAAAAGAAATCCTGAAAGTAGCTTTAAATTTTACGTGTTGCATAGGAATACCATTTCAAAAATCAAGCTCAAATTTAGGAAATTAAATATATAACAAAAAGCTAAAATTTATTAACTTAAAAAATCAATAAACTATATTGCCAAGTCTGCGATGGTTTTTACATTGGTTAAATTTGCAGAAATCCACAATGATACAGCAATGTAGATATGTTTCCCTTAAAACTGTTTCAAGAAGAATTATAAAATGTGATAGTGCTCCAAAATGAAAAAATAAAATTTATTTCAATTAAAAAGGTTTCTCTGAAGTATTAACAAGTAGTTGAAAAAATTTATCATATTTCTCAACGGTAAGTTTTATTTTCCAAATTTTCCTCTTTTTTTTCATCTGAAATTACTTAAATTTTTCCAATTTGTTTCATTGTGGGCCAATAAATGTTTAATTCTGAAACCACATATTCCACAGTGAAACAAAAATATGTTCTTCCAGAAAAGTAACAAGTACGAAATGGATTTTTTCTTATGTGATTGTAAAGTACACTCATGCCACTTTCGACTAGCCTATTTGTTAATATTAATATTTTAGTTAATAAAAAAAACTACTGCTCCTTTATAAAAAGTTTACCCATCTCCCCTATCGTAGACACTTCAAAAGTACGTAAGTGCTTATATTATTGGTGCATATAGGCATTATCACTTGAATACTTACCAATGATAGTAATTAGAATCATTAGGCCAAGAAATACAGATGTTACACTCATAAGTATAACGTCGTACAGTTGTTCACCTTCGGCCGAATGGAGAAGGGTATTGTTTGTCGAGTTGCTTGTAGAGTTGTTGGTAAAAGAGGAGGAATTGTCTTGACATGAAGTGTGATTATTCCATTCACCGGTGCAATTGAGAGATAAGAGAAATCTATCCATATTATTTGTTTCACTACTACTGGTACCAAAGTTCTTGGGGAAATTATAGAAATCTGTAACAGTAAGAAACAAATACATAACAGTGAAAGTTACACTGAGAATTTTATAAAAGTAGGTAACCTAGGCTAATTAATTATTTTTCATGGTTTTTCAGGTTTTGGATAATGAATACCCGAGCTTAAAAAAAACTGTTGATAAGTAAATCAAATTTTCAAGAGTCTGTACCTATATTTGAGAGCACACAGTAAATTTACTTTTTTCATGAATGTAATTTATAACAGACTGAAGTACTACAAATACAGATACTGATACACATGTCTGTACTGGGTCATATATGAATTCATTTCGAATACGGTTAATTTTTCTCACTTTGATTTTAACAGTTGATTTTTAATTTTTACCAAAACGGAAAAGATGTTAACAGCTAGCAATTCTATTCTTAAGCTTAATTGGGACGATATGACGCGCAGAAACCGTATGAAACATCAGGGTGGCGGTACTATATGTATAGAATCACCATTTTCTATTCCCATGGCAACGTTCGAAAGACGCGTGCCAGGCTTAGCGCGATACAAGTTGGTTTCTTGCAGCGCGTGTTTGGCGCGCGGTGACTGCTATATAGTTAGTAGATCAAAAATTCCTTTTTAACTGGAAATATTTTTAATCGATTGGGAATCATTTGTGAAAATTTAGGAATATAATCTTTTTATTTAGGACATTATAATTAGTGAGTAATTAATTAGTCTTTTTTAACGTATAGTTAGCAGATAGTGATGAGCAAATGCAAGACCAAGCCCAAGACTTGGCAGTCTTGGTCTTGGTCTTGTTCTTGCATTAAGAATCTTGGTCTTGGTCTTGCTAGAGCAGTTTGAGTCTTGGTCTTGGTCTTGTTCTTGCAAAATGTAGTCTTGGTATTGGTCTTGGTCTTGGTATTGCTAAAAATTTTGCACTTTCTTGCATTTTTTTATTAGCGAATTTTTTCTTTTTAAAATCAGAATTTTCTCTCTCTACGGTATTAATTATACTTTTAAACTATTTAAATAATTTAGCAAGAGTCTTGCTTTTTTCTTGCTATAGTCTTGGTCTTGCTCACTTGAGTCTTGGTATTGGTCTTGCAGCCATACTTATAGTCTTGGTCTTGGTCTTGCAAAATGCAGTCTTGGTCTTGGTCTTGGTCTTGCAAAAAATGCAAGACCAAGACAAGACTGCAAGACCAAGACTAATTTTGCTCATCACTATTAGCAGACCATGGAAATAAAAAATATTTTTTTTTACGTTTTTTGATAGTAAATAGTTTGGGAAGAACATTAAAATTAGTCGTACATCATTTGGGAATTCATAATTAATTAATTACGCCGATTTTTCTATATTTACGATTTTCTAAGTACAATATGTACAGTATATGTACTCTAATTCCAATATATTCTATAGCTGACGTCACAAACTGATATGGCGGCAAAATTCAAACACTTTTGTATGTTAAAATTATGAATTATCTTTCAAATTGTTCTTCAATAGTATGTTGTATATTTATATAGTTGATAGGACGTGTTAATTTTAATAAATAATATCGTGCAAATCTGCTTCCAAAATATATTTTCTAATAAGGTGTCGATTGAATTAAACTTCTAAGTAATACAATCCAAAAGATCAGAATTCAGATTATTTGTTAAATAACATTCAAAATTGCTTAACAAAAATTGTACTAATTACCAAAGAACGATTTTAGTCATGACAATTTAATTTTCTTTTATTTTTAAAATTGTACATCGTTTTAATGAAGATAACCAATATATTCGTAAGGCGTCCTAATATTTGTGGTCAAAAATTTTAACAATAAGTTAATTAATGACGTTAAGGGACTTTTTGATCGCATACGCAAAAAATGTTCTGTTTGCGATTAAAAAAACTCTTTTTAGTAAATTTAACACTTTGGCGGTCATTGAAATTATAAGACGTCAAATGGAACATTACTAACTTACGCTATGTCCTACGTGAACGCGACGAGTGCGATAAATGCGATGTGATGCGAGCGATTATTTTTTAAACGTATACAAATATGTAGATTAGACTGTCCATTGTACGCGATAAATGCGACGCGAGCGAGCGACTAAATTCGCTCGCTCGCATCGCATGGTTTGAAAATCAAATTGTTTTGTTTTTCGTCGCGCGTTTAAGCGATTAAGACCAAACTTAGGTGATACAACTTCCAAAATATAATCAAATGTAGTTGTAGTCATTGTTGTATAAGAACGAAATAAAGTTTCATTTTTTTTTCTTAGTTGTGGGTACAGGTGATAGATTTCACCAAAAACTAATCTATCCTTATAAATAATTTAATTTGTAAATAATCTTTCTTTTTTAAACATTTTTTATAAACTAAGTATTTTACTGGAGCACTTTCAAGTAATAATAATTGTGTACTCAATGACATTTTTTGTTGGTTTTTTAAACCAAAATTAGTATAAAAATACACGTGCAAAATATACCGTTCCACAGTTCACATTTAAAATGCACTGCGCTTCAAAAAACAAAAAATATCGGCCAATACGGAGTCGTTCCCATCAATCGCAAATTCGCGTTTGTCGCCAGTAGATAGGACATCATGGCGAGCGACGAGTGCGACGAACGCGAATTCGCTCGCATCGCCCGCAAATTTGCGTTTGCCGCGTTCACGTAGGACCTAGAGTCATACACCACGTCGTATGACGTCAATAATTGCATATGATATATATTAGCTGTCAAAATAGTGTATCAGTTGGCCATTTTGTCATAATTCTTCATGACCGTCATCGTGTTAATGAGCTCAGATTAACAAGAGAATTTGCGAACGTCGAAGAAGAGAGAGATCTAATTAAAGTGTGCATTGCTTTGGTTTGTTTGAAACCTGAAGACGTAGAGAACGTAGAGTAAGTGTTGCGTGAAATTATGTGCCAAATGTGCCTTTAATAAAATGTTTTAATCACTTCGACGAACAATATACGGAAAATAAGCAAATACCCATTGCAACGTGGAATTCCTACAGAAGACGCCACGGAACAGGAAAACAAGAAAAAAATGAAATTGAGCTTTTTAAATAGCCGAGTATGAAATTTGTCCCGGTCTTTGACGTCCGTCCTACCTATAATAGACGCACGGAGCAAAATTTTAATCAAAGGACCCGTAAATTCTGGATTTTGCTAACGATAAATATTAAATGATTAGAAGTTTTCTAAAAATTATAGTTACTTGAAATTATTTTTATATCATTATTAAAATGACCAAAATTTTTGGCCGCAAATAAGACAAATTTTTTTCAAATAAACTTTTAAACTTCTTTGTCCTCACTAATCCACCTATTGTTAAAATTTTTGATCATAAATAAGACAATTTTTGCATTTGACCGCAAATAAGACGACCACAAATAATACCCAACCTTTTCACAAGTTCTTTTTGCTTTTTCCTGGATCCTTTACCTACGGACTCCCTTTTCAAGTCCGCGCATCGGGACTACAATTGCGGTTGTTCCCCCCCGTTCTCTTGGGCTTACAGTATATTTTTCACAAACATATTTATTACGTAGAAAAAAAACGTTGATAGATACAAAAATACTCTTGTTATAGATATTTTTTACGGAGGATAGTTATAGATATAGATAGTTATAAATATTTTTTATGGCAAATGGTGTAAAAAATCCTTTAAAATTATAAATTATACTTACATTGCTAAGTTAGAAGCTTTTTGTAAAAATCTCATTTACTTTTAAATGATTAGCTAATAAAATTTAAAAAAATATGAGAATGCAATTTATAATAGCTAACATTTAAAACACAACTTTATCACTTTTTATTTTACCCATTATATAATAAGAGTTTTCTTAAATTTCAAACATTTCAAACACTCCTTTTTAAAAAAAAAAAAAAAATAATAATAATAATTACAGAACCAGAATCACTGCGAAATTCCGATTTATCTCATTAAGTGATATTAATCGAAATATATTACTGAAATTGTTTAATTGAAAAATACGGTCGGATCACTACTCACAAAATAGTGTTGGGACACAATGGGTTAAGTTTCAAGAATTATAGAGTAATGATAACAAACTTATCGTAATTGCCCAGCTAGGATATGATGATCAATATAGCAAAATTAATTAATTTATTCCTGTAACATTTTTCGTTCATATATTCATTAATGTAACAATTTATTTTCAGATTTTGACTTCAAATTTCCTTCAATATAATGTTATTTATACATTATAGAAACTTTCCAAATTTGCCAAAAACTATTTCCAATACAAAATTTGCTTTGTTAATCAAAACAAATTTTTCTCAACTCAACTTATAACAAATATGCGACTAAATCTAAACTTCATAAGTCATACGTTGTCAATAATGCATATTGTAAGTTTGTCAGTTGCTGTGGGCATACAAAATTAGCAATTCACAAGCATATGTCGACAATTGTATGGATCATTTGATAACAATAATTTTGCCATTTAGATGCTCTGAACAAGTGGACAAGGAAAAATTTTTAAATTGAAATTAAGGGGGATTTCTACTTTACATACTTTTATATTAATTTAAAGGATTGTCGAAGTTGATTTATTAGCCGATAGACTGTAGCATTTACAATTACGATGTATAAATACAAAATTATGATTCCTACGCATTTGCCTATCTGGGGTACAATTATTTAACGCTTATGTTCAATGCAGAGTCACGAATTATTCAAATATACGTGTTGTCAATTATACGTACCATCATTAAAGCTAATTATTCCTGATAGTTGTATTACATCGTTTGTATGAGCGGCATGAGTAGACGATACGGCACCACTTTTCAATGGTTGTACATTTACAATCATTTTCTGTAACGCGCGTCATAATTGCCTTTGATAAAATTGTCACCACTTTGATCCCTCAAGTAATTTCTCTTCATTGCGTACCGCATAGAATGTGCTTTAGTGTGTTCTGTAACAAAAGTAGAAAACACTACGTTAATTAATAGTAAAGAATTTTTTTTATTAAATTCCTTCTAAATCAAAAGTATCAGACTAAAATGGATTTAAGTTCTTATTTTCTGTTTTTAAGAAATCGATTTTTCTTTTTCTTTTTGAATGTAAAATGTCAAAATAAAACTTTTAACGGTTTCGAGGATATTTGCATAATTACAATTTGTAATGAAGCAAGAAAAAGGGGCGCTTCTTTCACATACGCAGGATTTAGTGTTGGTGCGATAACGTGATATCTCAAAAAGTAATTATAGAAATACTGCGGATTCTACGGCACACTGCGCGTCAGAAGTATAGACCCTCATAATGGGTGGCCTATTAATTTTGTGTCGCACTGTACTTGGCTTATCAGACTTCCGGCGACTAATTGGCCTGTTGTAGCTATTTTTAGATATCTGTGTGTGATAAGCCTTTCCTGTTTGTTGAGTCATATTATAGTTAATTGGTCTGTGCGTGGGTGTTTTATGCTCATTAAAATTAAATGAACTTTGATCTCATTAAAACTAATTAGATAATTATTTTGGACTTTGAGTTCATTAAAAAAAATAATTGCTTCTAATAACCCCCTTCCTGATATCAGAAATTTGAGTTATATCATAAATATTTTTTAGAATCAAATTAAGTTAATTGACGTATGCGTGGGATGTTGATAACCTTTTGATCTCGCCGCATTGGAATTTTAATTAATTGAAAACCTTAATATGTGACGTCAGCTAGAGCGTGTATATAAATGAGCGGCGAAAATTTACTCGTGCAATTCATGCTTATAAAATAATTGGTTCTGATAACGTTTTCCCGACTTCCCAACTCCAGAATTGTGAGTTAGATCATAGCTATTTTTAGAATTATTTTTCGCATGCATGTTATAATTTGTTAGCAGAATGCTGAATCAGAAATCAGTTTCTATTTTTAGCACACAAGTTAAGACTTGTTATGAGAGCGCAGGATCGGAAATCTGTTTCTACTTTTAGCATATAACAATTGTTTCCAAACGCCCAGAATCGAAAAATCTGTTCCTGCAACGCTCTCAAATCTAGGTATTTTTCCTTACTTTTATTCGTTATACAAAGTTTGTATTTAAACAAGCCGAAGTTAATGTATGCATGCGTCATTAGGCTCAGGGTATACATATGAATTTTTATCAGCCAGTACAGATAAATATAAAAATAATATAATTTTATAACAAAAAAAATTAAAAGAGATAAGTATTAAACAATATTATGTCTATTTACATAATATGTAAGTTTAATTAATTCAAAATATACAAATTTTGTCTTAGTTATTTAAGTATAATTTATTGATACGTTTATTAATCTTGATAAAATATCAACGATCATGGCCAGTTGTAAAATATTTATAAATAGTATTAGGATAGTAACGCTGAGCTTCAATTTGGATTCACTGCTATTAATTTTGATTACACATATTAATAATAATGCTATTATGCAGTTCACAAGCTATCAACAGATTGAGAACTTTAAGTTGATTTAAACACTAAATTTATTAATAATATTTTCAATTGGGATATCCAATTGAACATATGAATATTATCATAAAAGTTATACAAATTAAGCATATTTAAATATAACTATCTTACAGCCATTCTTTTGTTACGGACATGACATTTTTTCGCACTTTACACGCCTTCTCATAAGAAAAAGAAATAGAAGTTTTTTTTTCTTATAAATTTTCAATACTAAGCAGACAGACAAATGTGTACACAATATTTGTACTGAATATAAAATACATAACATTATTAGTTGTAATGCTAGAGCTAATAAAGTTTGTGTTACGGACGTGACAAAAAGTACCTTTTGGTCGCGTCCGTAACGTATCTCTAGCATTAAAACTAATAATGTTATGTATTTTATATTCAGTACAAATATTGTGTACACATTTGTCTACCTGCTTAGTATTGAAAATTTATAAGGAAACAATAACTTCTATTTTTTCTTATGAGAAGGCGTGTAAATGTGCGTGAAAATGTCATGTTCGTAACTAAAGAATGGCTGTATATGTATCAGTTTGAATATTTTTAAGTAATTAATTTTACCTGTCAGTAGATAACAAGTCGGGAGCGAACTAACCTACGACCCTTTTCAAGATAAGATTAAAATCTGACCGCAGGACCGAAATACTATGCACCCTTTTGCAAAGAGTATGTTTCAAAAGAATGGCTGCTTAGTAATTTATCATCTAATGTTCTTAGTGGTATAAGCAACTAATTATAAAAATTTTGAAAATGCTAATACACTTAAATGTGGTTTTCCAGTTTCCGCTCTAAGTTTTAATTAAAAGGATCATAGTTATTTTTAGAATTTAATTTAGTTAATTGACATATGCGTGGGACGTAGATACCCTTTTGATCTCACAGCACAGGAATTTTAATTAATTGACACATTGCTTCCAAGCGCTCAGAAGTGAGAAATCTGCTTTGTATCTCAGCTCTAGGCAGTTTTACTTCATTCAATCGGTGGGTGAGGGATGGCGGTGGTGGGTGGTGGGTGGTGTCGGTGGTCGGTGGTAGGTGGTGGATGCCGGTGGTGGTGGTGGTGGGTGGTGCGGTGGGTGGCGGTGGTGGAATTGAGCGACTTTATCACTAATTCTATCAAAGCAGCAATTTTCTGAAATATCTCAGAATTATCATCATCACCACTGTAAAGAAAACGTGATTTCTTAATAGAAGATACAGCATAAACAATGGAATCAGCATCATAATCACTAGCATCTTCTTTATAAGTTTCATCCAGATAGTCGCCTAGTGGTTCGATAATATCAACCCTTTGAAGTTCGCGAAGTATAGAGAATATTTTTTGGTAAACAGTAGTTTCTTTTAAAGCATCTAACTCATTCATTAAAGCTTCTCGATCTTCAGCGTTATACAACATGTTTTTATTTTCCTCTAGACTTCGAATAATTTTGAATATATTTTCACCAATCTCCGAAGTTACATATAAATGTCGTAATTCGTCTACTAAAGTATCAGGATGAAATTGCAAGCTAAACATAATTTTGGAGGCGACTCATTCCTACATACCCCTAAATATACGCAATTACGTTGCTTTATCAAGTAATTTCCACTCAACCTGACCGAAATTTCAAACCAAAAATTTTCAAACAATTTGTAATTGGATTTGTCTGAATTTAATGTATACACGCTGTATTTCATATAACGCTGTAGACGCTTGATATATAATATTTTTTTTGTATAGAGTTGCGATAAATTATGATAATTAACAATATATTTCTGCATCTGATATAAAATACTATTAGTACTGTGTGATTATAGTAAAAATATTTCCGTATTTGAGATAAAAAATAATTAGTACATATTTTTATAGTAAAAAAACTGTGTTTCAAATAAGAATAATTCATTTTCATTTATGCGATAAAAAATATTAATATAGTAATTAAAAGTTTTTCGCTCCTTTTTAATTAGAATAAATATATCAAAGCGATTCTATAGCGACCTTGATCTGAACTACAATCTTTATCAATAACTAAGAAACCATATTGTTTTTGCCAACAATGGGTGCAAATAGGCTCAAAATCCACGAATAACATACCCCCACATGTGTGGTCATTAAATAGATGCAATAAATTGGTTAAATCTTGTTTAAATAAAAATATTAAATTTGCAAGACTCTAATTAGTTGTTTTGGTATGAAACGGTAAGTGTTAAGCGAGATAGAAATTCTGGTGTTTGGAGCTAAGTTTTTCAGTTGACCTAATTTATGATTGGTTAAGCCGAAAAAGTATAAAATAGGGTTGAGCATGGCCGCATTGCACATTTGTTTATAAGCAGCAATACCATATAGATATACTATGGATCAAGATCAAGAGCTAAAGCGAAAAATTTTAGCTGTCACAAAGTCTATACGTGCTAAATATCGTTCGCTTAAGGATAGTCAGTTTGAACTGAAAAAAATTTACAAGAATCATTCAAACCAATAATTGAACCGCTTAAAGGAAGAGCTACTGAAATAAAAACTGAACCAGCAAAAAGCCTCTTAGTTAAAAATGAAAAGTCAGCACAAGCTAAAATTAAGAAAGCATCTTCTTCTATTGATGATGTAGTTGGTTCTATTGATTATGCTGTATCTTCTTTTAAGAAATCACGCTTTCTTAACAGTGGTGATAATGAAGTATTTGAACCACCGCTGACAGAGGGAGGGTTCGAACCTACTCCTACATCAAGCCGACTTACCTCGACAGCAGAAAACACTGCTCAGAAATATTCTAATAAGAAACCACGTTTTCTTAATAGCGCTGATGATAAAATATTTGGATCATTGCTGTTAGAGGAAAGTTTTGAACCTACCCCCACATTAAGCCAATTTACTCCAACAGCACAAATTACTGCACGAAGATTGTTTAAGCAAACAAACGAACTAAGTGTTGGTGTGCTAGCTGAAAAGTATCTCCAGTTATCGCTTATGCGTAACGCCAAAAAATCTCTTGATCGTACCTATGGCCCACGTATAGATGTGGAAACAAATAAATAGATGATTGGTAATTCTGAATTGGATATAATTGATGATAATATTATTGTTAATGGTATCGCTTACCCCGGCACTGAAGGTCTTTTTGAGCTACTGTTCAAAAAGTATCCAAATCAACATCTATACACAGATGCTGATTTAAACACATATAAGGCTATATTACAAATTACCAATGCACACAAAAGAAACTATGACGTCAATGAACCAGTTAATGTGAATGATTGTTATAAATATAAGGAGATTATAAGTAAACTTTTTCCACCATGGCGAAAGCATACCTTAACACCGAAACAAAAACGAACTGGTTTTGGTTTAATGAATTTTAACGATTGTGGAACGATTGGTTACCGTTATTGGGACGATGTCGGCGAACTTATTGGCAGATTAAAATTATTGATTGCGTCCACACAAGCTGGACACACGAATCATTCGCATGAAATTCAAGCAATACTTGAAGAACTTCGCGAAGCTGAAATACAGGTGACTAACCCGTTTCAATAATCATTACAAACATATTAGCGTTGATAAATTTGGTCGATCCAGCAGTAGCGATGGACGGTACGCTCGAAAAGCTGCGTCTATTAATTTAACACCTAAGGGTGACTATGATATGAATGATAAGCGTCTTAGGAACGTACATGCTCCTAAAGATAACGGTGATGCTGTTAACTTGGTTTTTCTGAATCAAATGTTTGCTAAAATTTCACATACTACGGCTGTGCTTGAAAATTCATATAAACAAATTGAATCAAATATTAGAGAAAAATTAACACAAATGGAGAATATCGAAAACGAATTAAAAACCGTAATGGAGGTTATTTCAAATGCAGCAACAGCTTCCGTATCCAAGCAGGAATTTAATGTTAAATTTAAGAAACTAGAATATCAAATAACGACTTTAGATAACCTATATAAGCAACTGACTAAATATTCAATACCAACACTTAAAGATGAGTAAGGTGAAAGAACAAGTTGTAAAAGAACTACATAAACCCGCGCGCAAAAATTTCAAAAGACGACGTGTTATAACCAAGGGAATTGCTGATTTATGGCAAGCTGGTCTCGTTGAAATGGGAGCTTATGCGAAAGAAAATCGTGAATATCGCTATCTTTTAACCGCAGTCGATACGTTCTCGAAACAAACTTGGGTGGTGCCTGTCAAAGATAAATCTGGAAAGCTTGTTACTGCAGCGATGGAATCAATATTCAAACAATGCGCGCGCAAACCAGCACATATTCAGATAGACGATGACCGAGAACTTTTTAATAGCACCTTTAAGGCGTTAATGGAAAAGCATAACATAAATCATTACGTATAGCGAGCTGAAAGCTTCGATCGTTGAATGTTTTAATCGCACCATTAAGAATAAACTTTGGCGTGCTTTTTTGCTAAACAGTAACTATTCTAAATTGTTGCAGATAATTAGCGATTTAGTTGACGAGTACAATAAAACAAAGCATCGTACAATCAAAACGGCGTCGCGAGATGTCACTGCTGATAAGGAGGCACATTTATTATCTACAGTATATAGTAATATAAAAATTGCTGGTGCAGTCAGGTATAAAATTAATGATTTTGTTAAAATAAGCAAATTTAAATCGAGTTTTGAGAAAGGCTACACACGAAATTGGTCTACGGAAATATTTAAAGTCATGAAAGCTCGACATACTAATCCGGTAACATATCAACTTGAGGATATCAACCAACAACACATTCAAGTTGGATTCTATGAATATGAGTTACAGCGGGTGAAATATCCGGAATGAATATGTATCTCGTGGAAAAGATCCTGAAGAAACGTGGGGGAAAAATGTTAGTCAAATGGCTAGGCTGTTCTCCGGAATTTAATAGCTGGATTGAAGAATCGGATATTGTTTAAATAAAAATAACGTACAATTATGTTTAATAATATTTTTATTTTTAAATGTTATAAGTATGTATACAGAAATATTTTACAGTACGTAAATATTAAAAATTATATAAATTATGTATATGTTCTATTACGTATTCGTAACGTAATTAGTCGAATTTTTCCTTGAAAAAATTAGACTTATACAGTCTATACGACAAGAACGGCGAAAGGCGAGACTACAAGCGCTATCCATTTTCGGATCCGTAGAACACGAATATGTAGAAAAAAAATGTCTGATATATATATATATATATATATATATATATATATATATATATATATATATATATATATATATATTCCTGTTACCTTTTAATATGTGTAGGGCCCCCCTATGGAAACTAAGAGCTCAAATTTGGAAAATGGGGCTCATTCCGATGCACAACAATACTATCAAAGTGGGGTCAAATTTTGGGTAAATTTTGGATCCGACCCAACATTTAAGGGGGATTTAAGGGGGTGGTGGGGGGCGGAAAAGCAATAAAAATTTTCCAAACCGGTTGGAAATAATGCTTCGGTCAATTATCTACAACATATCCAAAATTCCGTTTCCTAACATGAATTGGAGGGAGTAGGGGGGAAGAAAACGATTTTCGCTGAATCTAACACGCCCCCAGTCCTCCAGAATTAACGTAGAGGGTTGAAATTTGGTGTGTTGATAGAGTTCATACCTACGTTGTGCTTTTTGAAGGTTTTAATATTTTACCCTCACCCCCTTCATTTTTAAGCTACAATTTCATGCTTTTTTGACGTTTTCGAAGTTTGTACCACTCGCACAGGTAACCCGAATAAACCTAGAGGGCTGAAATTTTGTATTCGGATTGAGTTAGTATCAAGAGGGTGCCTTTTAGGGGTCTCGACTTTTAACCCCTACCCCCACCATTTTTATGCCCAAAAGAACATGATTTTTCTTGTTTTTTAACAGTTTCGTTCGGGTCAAAATCTCCCAAAATAAACCTAGAGGGCTGATATTTTGTGTGCAGGTTAAGCTAACAGCCAGACACTGTTTTTTGGAGGTTTCAAATTTTAACCCTTACCCCCACGATTTTTACGCCAATATTTTCTTAATTTTTATGCTTCTTTTCTAACACGTCTAGAGACTCTCTAAGGAAACTTAGAGGGCTGAAATTTTTGTACGTGTATTCAGTTAGTATCCAGCTAGTACCTTTTAGGGAGTCCACATTACTTTTCTCCCCACTTCAATTTTTACATCGGAATTGAATGCTATTGTTAAATGTGTTTAAATGCATTATTTTTATTCTAAATACAAGTAGGCGAATAGTAATTTTAAAAAATTTTAAAAAAAAGTGAATATAATTTTTTAACAAATGAAATACATACATACTAAGTAATTTAAAAATGTTATTAAAGTCACTGTTTATTTATAAATTAGGAATTTTGGCTTTTTATTATTTATAAAATAGAAATTTTGGATTTTTTTGGAAAGAAAAAATATCTTCATAAAAGCCTTCCAGTTTATTATTTAAGTTCCTTTTTTAATATTTAAAAATAAAACACAAAGGTAATTGGCGGATAAGCATGAGTAGGAATGCCCTCGTACGAATTGTGTTCGCTTTTTCCCTGTTAACTGCTATCGGCACAAAATTGAAATTTACTGAGATTCAGCCCTTAAAAACTTAAAACCTTTTTTAAAAGCCCCGATCAACCGGACACTCATCATCCGTTTTGAAACCACGAAAATGACAAATCGATTGTGGACTTTCAATTACATTTCGCTTGTAGACACTCAATATTTTCAGGTAACTGATCCCAAACGGCACAAATTCTTTTAGCATAATCCTGCTTAATATAATCATACATATCTAAAAGTTTTATCTAAATATCATAGTTCATTAATTTTATGGTTAAATACAATAATAAATCTAAATTGTTAACATATATATACAAATCGGGTTGTAATAAAAATATATCTTCGATTCGTAAAATTTGTATAGTAAATGTTATTGGTTGACCAACGGGCGGTTTAAAATCTTCTTACATTTTAATATCATTTTTACACATTTGACAATGTTGCTTCAAACTTGGTGGACCATCAACATGATCTTGCTGCCACGGTCAATTGTGGTGCTCGAAGCATGTTTCACAATCTTGAAATATTTTTTGATGGTCAACCGGTAACCAAATCCATGCGCGACGTATGATTTTTACACCATAACTTTTCAGCACGTTCAAATTGATGTATTTATAGATTTGCAGAAATGTGCTCAAAGTTAGCTCGTTTATTAGCGTTGGTCCTTTTTCGAAAAATTCGCCAATTAGCGTATCTATTTCCTCAAAATCCATCGGTTCAGGTTATAGGTTCAAATTTTGAATTTTCACAGTTGCATCAACCATTTTTTCATATGTGTCAATTCGTTTGCGTAATTTATCCAATTCGCTTGAGAACACTTGTAAACGCTTCCAGTAAGCTGACGATGACGGCGACATTGTTTTTGTGTGTTTAAGCCGAAGTTGAAGCTGTTCCAGTATTTATTTCATCCAGCGAATAGTGTCCCCTCGCAAGTGTATCGTTTTCCCCTTCCACAATATGACGTTTCATATCATACGGGCTGAGCGCTATTCTTTTTTGCGTCACACTGGTCACATTATGATTTTTAGACCGAATCATATTCTGTGGGCGAGTTAGTATGATACAATTTCTCAAACATTCCACATAATCATTAAATGTGATGGTGTTCTTCACAACAGATGTTTTTACACCTTTCGCTTTTTTGCAATGATCCTCGCCGTCCACTTGGCAACTATACATCTTGGCGCGTAGGCCAACAAATTTTGTTAAAATCCGTCCGCAAAGCTCATCTTTCATGAGGCCGGGAATTTTTTTATTTAGAAGGCCTATATTATATGGGTTAGCGGGTGGGTAATCTGAGGTGTCGAAGAATCTGATATAACGTTTCATTATTGCATAGATATCTGGGCATTTTATCTGATAGATGAGTGAATCTGTGTCGGTATAAAGCAATTTACAATTATTTCCGAATGTTGGGCTCGTGTAACCGTAGTGAAAATCGTAAACGCATGTCTTAGAAATATCAAGAATCGCTTGACCCACATACATACACAATATCGGTTTGTTCATTATAACTTCTGTCTTGCGTAACTTAACAGTGATTTTCAGCAAATATTGTACGGCTATGAAAATTAGGTCTCGCAAGCATAGTTTCAGCACCATATCGACCATACTATTTGGTTAACAATTTGACGATTGAATGTTTGCGTACATTTTCCATCGTTTTATCGAAAACTACGTTGTTCAAAAGCTCGTATAGATTTTCCTCGAATTCATTAGTTGCCTTCTTTCTTAACTCCGAATTCAAATCGATATATGATTTAAACTAGGGCTTTTGCTCGAACTGTAGTACCCGATGAATTTTCCTCAATTTCATGCCGTGTTGCAAACATTGTTTTAAATTGCGACAGTGAATTAAATATTTTTGTTTGTTGCATAGTGTAGCTAACAACATTTCTTGTTTGCTACCCGGTGGACACATTCTCTCTGGACACAGCGGCAAATCATTATGTTTATCGTGGACTCCCTAACCATACAAGTTATTAACATCGTAATACATGAGATATTTTTTCTCATCGTTTGGATCGTACGTTTTCATGTATTTGTTATTTGCTTCCGCGTATCGATTACTGCTTTAAGATAAGCCGCCACGTACGCCTCGCTCAACGAAAAGTAGCTGATCAATATCCGATATCAACTCAAATTCAACTTTCGTATGCTTCAACGCTGCATCACAAGTCAAGCCGGGCGTGGTGTAGTAGTGGGCCGGATCCAACCCGTGTGTTTTCATACAACTATTTCGAAAATTACCGGAAACATCGACATGTAACAATATATCAGTCTTCATATATAGATGCGAATATTCGCTAAGTGTCCGAATGCCAAAGGTCTCCCATACTTTTTGTGCGTACTTGAAATCGTCTGTACTGATATTACTATCGTTTAATTTATTATAAAATTCTTCTTGTGGTGGTAAACTTGTCTCTTCTAATTTATTCCAGTCGGATATATAATCATATGGCAAGACACCTTTACGCGTAAGCAACTGATAATCGACGATTGGGAACTGTGATTCAACAATCTTAAATTCGTTTAGATATGACGCCAACTTATCTAAACTTGAAGCCATGAACCGAAATGAGTCGATGAATCAAAACGAAATGTCGCTGCCGGTAACATATTTTGTGAACGCAATGTACCGTTCCTTGTTAAGTGTCGATGCGTCCTTCAAATGCTGTAGCAATATCTTTTATCACAAAATGAGCATCGTAGCCGCTCAAATTATGAAACACAACCGGAATCGTGTGAAAACCTTTATAATTTAAGTTACAGCCTTTGTGTGCAGGTCCATATTCATCAGTAAAGTGAATATGATCGCGAACAAATATGTCATCTAGTTGAAACGGCTTCTCACATATTGATTCCAGATATATATATATATATATATATATATATATATATATATATATATAATATATATATATATATATATATATATATATATGTATATATATATATATATATATATGCAAGGTGGTCCAGAATTATGTACCGTAATTGCTAGCGAGCTGGTAGTACGTTCAAAAATAATGGTACCTGTTCATGTACATTTTTTTTCAAAACTCAATAATAAGGGAGATACAACTCTGTCAAGGGGTGAAACCCGGATATACGGATATCCGGAATAACGGATTGATATTTTAGGGGTACTTATTTTGCGTTAGAAGGATTAAATTTATGTCAACACTTATTCCACCATTCATGACTAAGGGGTGGTTTTGGGTGGTAGGTGTGAGTTATCACGTCTTTTCTTTTTTAACTTGCAATTATTTAAACAAAATCCTTGATAATATGATTCCTCAGACAATTTCACGCAAAAAAGTTATACTTGTTACATTTCGATAAATATTACCGTTTTCGAGTAATTTAAAGTAGAAGTATCTATTTCCAAATTATCCCCTAATCATAAGTGATGGAATAATTGATACCATAAATTTAATTATCTTAATGTTCGTACGCACCCCTAGATTATGAATCGAGTAATCAAAAGCGCCCAAAATTGTTTTTAAAAGAAGAAGTTAGTTTCGTTCCACCCCTCTACATTTTACCCCTCTGCTTTATCTCCCTTATTATTCAGTTTTGGAAAAAAGTGTAGGATGAAAAGGTACCATTATTTTTGAACATACTATCAGCTCCAGCAATTACGGTACATAATTATCATATATATATATATATATATATATATATATATATATATATATATATATATGTATATATATATATATATATATATATATATATATATATATATATATATATATATATATACATATATACATATATACATATATACATATATACATATATATATATATATATATATATATATATATATATATATATATATATATATATATATATATATATATATATACCCTACCTCCTACCTACTACCTGTACCTTTTTAGGATGCATTTTTGTAAAAATTTTAATGTGAAGTAAAAGATGGTCGAGTCTAGTAATGGAGATAGAACAGAGATTCTTAATTACTGGTATTTTATGAATAGCCTTCACTGTTTTTATCAAATATTTTTGGAAAATTATCGTATACATTCCAACAAATGTTTAAAATTTTGGGTAAAACTGTACTTTTATTCAACAGCTAAGACAAAATTTTCCAAAAAGAAAATTTTAATATGATTATTATTTAAGCAATAAATTATATTCACATATATATAACAAACCCTCATACGAATATCTACATACATATATACCTATCTTCCGTAGTTCAACATATAGTTAGTTACCCACAGTTTAAATCTAAACTTTATGTGGTTATCAACAAGTACAATTTTGTTACACACTAAGTGAGTACGAGTCAATTGGAGTTCAAGATAGGGATGTGCAAGTTGTTAAAAATATCGATATCCAACGTTAAAAATATTAATCTATCGATATTCAACGCGCATATAAAATATTATGTATTAGTTGATCCAAAAATTGAGCAGACCAAGAAAACAAATTGTGAAGTATAAGTTGTAGTTTTTATGGATTTAATGTAATGTGTAGCATATGAAAACAGAGAAATTATTTTTCCTGACGAATGAATTTTATTTCTTAGGTACTTGGCCTATTTTCGCTTATCAAAATGTATGAACGTTCGATACCTGTTTTTTTAATATTTTTAAGTCAACAAATTATTTAAATATCATTAATAATTTCAATGAATGCTAAAAAAATTTTAAAAAATATATACTAAATAATATTTAGGAATTGTAATGTATTTTTTGTTTGTAAATACATCAATTATTCCTTTTTTTAAATTCTAGACCTCATTTTGTAAAAAATTTACAGAAATACCCGCTCAATGTAACATACACATAATCAGGGCTTAATCGCTAAAATTTTAGGTATGGCAACGCATACCCAGGAGCCGGCGAAAATTTTTTCTCAAAAAGTACATTAGGCAAGTGAAGAAAACAAAACATCGTTACCCTTAAAAATGTTACTGATTAGCAAAAAAAAAAAAAATCATCAGCTCCCCTAAAAATGTCATTGACGACCCAAAAAAGTTAACTAAAAACTAAAAACACTAATCCAAAAAATCCTTAGTTAGTAAAACGCTGTTCAAAGGTATAGGAATGCTTACAGCTACTGACTAACCACAATGTCGATCAGACACCGAAGTAATTGCGTAAGTGTTTTGTTTAGTCATTTTTCGAACGAATTACTAAAAAAAGAAAAAAAGGAAAAAATAACCTACTGTGAAAGCTTTTATCTTTATAAAGCTATTTTTCACAACTTTTAACAATAACTTCGACTGCCTTCAAAACAAAAATATCGTTTTTGATATACAAAATTAATTTTATTATATTAAAATTAATAAAGATCCATATTTTTATGAAGAAATATCGATATTTTGATAAATATTGATATTTTTGCCCATCCCTGGTTCTAGACGGGATTAATAAAGGATCAGAATAAATGTTTACAGTCAATTTGAAATTGAAAACTTTATGTGATCCTGGATTCTACTACAAACTATTAAGACACAATCAAATGATACTGCCAGTACCCAAATATCGTGCTACTCATATGTGCAAACATAAATCGACCAACTGGCCAACCATTACTCCACTTATTTTAACTTAGGATGGTTTTGGGTGTCTTATGGTTTTCTCGAACATGTTTTCAAAATATTTTCATTGTAATTAATAAATTACGGCTAAATTAATGTAGTAACATGCGGCTACAATTTTCAGAAAGTTTGTAATAAAATATAAAAATTAAGTGCGGATAGATGTAAAATGATTAATTGTATGTGTTTGACCATTATTAATGAACTGAAAGTTTTAAAATTATGAGGTTGTAAAATATTTTGGTTTATTTTTATATATATTTTGTTGTAAGGGTAAATAATAATTTTGAAGCTGTTTAGAGTGTTTTATTGCGCAACAGAAAGTAAAGAAAATATTTAGTTTATAGTGAGGGTAAATCATGATTTTAAAGTTACTTTGAGTTCGTCGTTTTACTGTGCAACAAAAAAGCTCAAAATTAATCACAATAGTGTTTCTTTAATCAACACAAACAGACCAAATTAAAGCTGTTGAGAAGTTAATCGACCTGTTTAAAAAATGAACGGTTTTGTTTAAAAGAGCAGATCAAAATTTCTGCATGAGTCAGTAAAGCTAGCTGAAGTAAGTGGCCAAATACGCAAAATATCTTTGCTTCCAGTGTTGGGCCATGTGTAATAAAATTACTACAGATTACAAATTACGATTACAAAATATAGTTTATGATTTCTGATTACAAATTATATTGTTAATTGGTAATCACGATTACAAATGTAATCTGTGATTTTCAATTATAATCATACGTACATTTTAGGTTAAAGAGGAAATCAAGATAGGGGGATTACCTTGAAACGAGAATTAGGAGAAACGAAATACTTGTATTATTTATATACTTATTGGTTACTAGTAAAGTAATTTGTAATTCGATTACAAGCAATCATGATTAAATACATGTAATTAAATCGAATCAAATGTAATTAGGTTTTTGAAGAAAAATTGTTTTTATCATAAATGAAAAGATCATATATAAGTTTTATAAGAAAACCCTTTTTATTTTTTTTTAAACGTAATAATTAAGAAGTTATATTAAATTAAAAATAAATTTTTAAGCTTAGTACCGATAACGGGCCGATAGTTCCCGAGCGCTCATGTGGCGTAATAAAGCCTGAACATAGGTACATTAGTGTCTTTTTATTTTCAATTAGATTATTGTTGCAATGAAATTATTATTACAGCCGACTCTCGTTATGAGTCCGCTGATTTATATTTCTATTGTAAACATTCTCCTCCATGACCGAAAAAAATTCATTTCAGTCTCTCGTTATAAGACCTGAACATTAGTGTTGATGTTTAATAGTACAACTCATAAATCATCCTGTCAGAATCTCTTCTATGACTGAAATAATTTTTTTATAGGTCCGTGTTTGCATAATACATATGTAGTTGACCAAAACAAGTTTTGTTCGTTCATCGCGCGGATTATATTAAAAACTTTGTTTGACTAACAATATTATTTACAATTTATACAAAAAAATTTAAAAAATTTTTTTGAAGAAAGTATGTGTTGCAGTATTGTTTAAACTCCTGTCACGCAAACTAGAAAACGCATTTAAAAAATATTAGTAAATGTATTTATTAAAAATAGATAGATTTTGTACCGCTTCTAACGAATGGTAATAGTACATTAAACGTCCGGGCTATTTGATTATAAATAAGTACACACTCACACACTTGAAAAGTAGGGGAAATGCGAGTTGCGACGGTCGACTACTAAGCACAAGTGGGGGTACAGGAATTCTTAGAATTATATTCTCCTACAGCCCAGTAAGCGGACTGATAGTCGGCTGCACTATGAAATTATTGTTGCTGTGAAATTGTTTCTATCCAAATTATTGCTTGCTAGAAACATGACTGTATTGAATAACTTATTGAAAATATCTAAGTTAAAGAAATATCGAACTTGTTTTGTACCATTTTGTGATAGCAATACAAAAATAAATCCGGAAAAATGTCCCTCAAGATTTTGAACGTCGTAATCAATGAAACAACCACAAATAATTTTTCCTACTAAGTTTCAATAATACTGACACTTTTGACTTACTTTCGAATTACATGTAATTGTAATTACATTAAAACAGTTACATGTAATTTTATTATTAATTCAATCAAAAAGCAATCGATTACGCTCATCTACGCTCACATGCTTCTAAATTTAGGTAGTACAAATTAGATTTTTACTCACATCTGCCCAATACTACCGGAGTTTCTTAAAGGGGTTGTTTCAAAAATATTTCAAAATTTTTCAAATTTTAAGATACAGTGCCAATTAAGTAAGTATTGAAAAATGCATGAATCATTATCGGAAAGTAAAAATTTTCATTTTCATGATGAAATAAACATAAAAATTCAAAAATATAGAAGTTATTTGGATACAATAATAATGCAATATTGCCTATCCTATTTTTTGTCCCTCGTATGTTTTGGATACCACACATATTTCGGAAAAACGCAAAAACCAGTCTCCCCTACTTTTTGTGCTCTTTCTATTTCCGATGGATTGATAAAAATTGATAAAATTTGTTTAGCGTCTTCGGAATATACGTCATCACTTTCCTTGTCTATTTCTCATTTTCCTCTACTTTCTGAACATTTTTGCAATAATGACCCTTAAGTAAAAAAAAAACATAAAATAAATATTTATATTATTTTTTATATGACATCATAAGCCCTACATGTTTTTATTATATACTACATACATTTACGTAATTACTATGTAGTTAGTTGAAAAGATATATAATATTATTAATGAAGTAGCTAAGAAAAGTATTTACTAAAGTAAACGCCCAGTGTTTGTCCTAATATACTATTAATGATACCCCCTTAAATAAATTCTAAAAAATCTAAATATCCATTAATAAATAATGATGTATCGATATAAATTCACCTAGAGTGTAACAATGTTCTCTCTCTCGGTGAAATAGTCGCAGAATACTTGTATATATTTATAATATTTTTACAATATGTAATTTGATACTAACATATCAAAAAGTTTAGGCTACTATTCTGTTTGTAATTTTTTAATATAAATTTATTAGAATCAAAAGTAAAAAAAAGACGTTTCAGATGTTTTAAATAATTTATTTATTAATGGAGTCGGATAAACAAAGCATAAGGAACTGTTCCCCCCCTCAAATTTTTTTTTTGGTAGCAAGTTAATTACATATAAGACTATATAAAATGAACATTTTCTACCACTTGCAACCGCCGCTACGAAAGTTATCGGTCATTTTGTGAAAAATCGACCATTTTAGTCGTACTTTCTAAATATTGATGAATATATCTTGGTATGTGTAGGTCTAAAAACAATGAAAAATTGAGGGTATTCACTACGATATAGTCTACCAGCGGTTATAGTATGAAATTTTTATCTGCACACATAACCTTAAAAAAAATAAAACTGGAGATACTGCTAAATTTTGGTTTTTTGGTTTTAACTTCGGATGTTTTAAATGAAATTTGATGAAATTTTCAGAAAATATACTTTATAACATGGACAATAACTGGTTAAAATTTCAAGTCAAAATATCTTACACAAACCCTAAAAATTGACGTCAAATTTGAAAATTGACTGGCCAATGATTTTTGTGCATTGTATTGTACGAGGCTCTTTTTTTTCTTAAATTGTTTGTTTTTTTATTCACTTTATAACGGTGGACAAGAAAAAATTTTTAAGCTTCAAAAAAAGTGAAAAAAATCGATTAGAAATTCAAAATTGTCGGCTATGAGCAGTGTTTGAAAAATAATTTAAATCAAGTAAACTGCCATAATTTAAATATACATTGTAATAATTTGTCCCATACAAGGGTTACAAGCTTCGATATGAGGATTACGCGATTCGCACCCCATTAAAAAACCAAGTTGGGAGAAATTAAGGTTCAACTGTTTTCAAAAATACATAACATCAAAAGTATATAAGCTCCCACCCACTTTACAGGCTGCAAATTCAAGAGCAGCTGCAATAATTTAAATCAAGTAAACCGCTATAATAATATTATGAATTATAATAATTTCTCCCATACAGGGGTTACAAGCTTCCAAATGAGGATTACACGAGTCAAACCCCATTAAAAAACCATCTTTGGAAAAATTAAGTACACAGTTCCTCGGAAGGCTCATAGGTATTAACTTAATACTATTAAGCCACTTAGTTTGTTTCTTAGTTTGTTAATACACTCTTAAAGAATGTTGAATTTGTAGCTTGTGAGGTGGATGGGAGCTTTCAGCTTATATACTTTTAATGTTGTTTATTTTTGAAAACAATTGAACCTTAATCTCCCCAAACTTGGCTTTTTAATCGGGTACGATTAGTGTAACCCTTACATGGAACCTTGTGACCACTGTATGGAACAAATTATAATTTAAATTTTTAAATTATAGCAGTTTACTTGATTTAAATTATTTACCAAATACTGTTCATAGCCGACAATTTTGAATTTCCAATCGATTTTTTTTACTTTTTTTCAAGTTGAAAAATTTTTTCTTGTCCACCGTAATAAAGTGAATAAAAAAACCTACAATTTAAGAGAAAAAAGAGCCTCGTATGATACAATGCACAAAAATCATTGGCCAGTCAATTTTCAAATTTGACGTCAATTTTTAGGGTTTGTGTAAGATATTTTGACTTGAAATTTTAACCCGTTATTTTCCATGTTATAAAGTATATTTTCTGAAAATTTCATCAAATTTCATTTAAAACATCCGAAGTTAAAACCAAAAGACCAAAAATTTGCAGTATCTCCAGTTTTATTTTTTTTTTAAGGTTATGTGTGCAGATAAAAATTTCATACTGTAACCGCTGGTAGACTATATCGTAGTCAATACCCTCAATTTTTTTCATTGTTTTTTGACCTACAGATACCGAGATATATTCATCAATATTTAGAAAGTACGACTAAAATGGTCGATTTTTCACAAAATGGCCGATAACTTTCGTAGCGGCGGTTGCAAGTGGTAGAAAATGTTCATTTCATATAGTCTTATATGTAATTAACATGCTACCAAAAAAAAAATTTGAGGGGGGAGACAGTTCCTTATTCACTAAAATTTGGAGTCTATCCGACTCCATTATATACAATAATTGTATATTTATTACAGATACTTGTATAAATTCTTCGTAGAAGTAGATACATTTATGTTTAAAAAAATGCAGGGTTAAGCCATAAAATTTGCTAAGCTACATTTTGATCTTTTCCTTTGTCAGCTTTTTATATAACCCTTAGTTACTAATTTTATTTGATATCCCATATATATATATATATATATATATATATATATATATATATATATATATATATATATATATATATATATATAAATTATACGTCGCGTCTATTGAATATAATATCAGAAATTGAGCTCTAATATTAAGATTTTTATTGTTAGCCAACTTATTTTCTATACGTGTTTCAATTTACATATATTTTAAATAAAGATAATTAAAATTAGAATGATACAAGCTGCGACCCGCGGTTTCACTCGTATAAAATTATTTGAAGTATAGGTAAAATTTATAGGTCAGTTCAATCATATATTCCAAAATTCTGTGAAAAATCAATTATTTATAGCACTTGACCCTGCTCGCCCAATGACTCTAAAATAACTATCTTCACGGGAAATTACCGTGTTACACGAGGCAAGCAAAGGACAGAAGTTAACTATCCTAGAAGTAATAGAAATAAATAAACATAACTCCGATCACCTTTTAAATGACTACACTGATATTTACAGTTCAACTTTATTTTCAATATTATAATTTATTTAAAACTTTAAAAGTGTATTTTGCTGTAATATTGTCTTTTTGTCAATTTCAATTTCAATCTCTTGTCACGTGTTTGTTTGCCTTTTGTCACATGTAATATAATCTTGTTTTTCTTGATTTTCGGATTCTCCCACTACCCCCGCCCCTTCCACTTCCACATCACATACCACTCCACCTTCATAGAGTATAAGTAGACAAAATTAGTATATAAGACATGTATCGAATGTAATTTTTATTCTGTTTGAAAATGAACTAACGGTTCGAAACAATATTGTCACCGTTTCAAAAATAAAAGTGGTATTTTGCAAAGCAAAGTATTTGTTTATTATTTACAAATATAGAATACCATAAAGTAACGCTCAAATCTATTAATATCTTCATATTTTATTATCATGACTAATATTGGAGTCGGATAACCAAAGCATAAAGAACTGTTTCCCCCCTCAAATTTTTTTTTGTAGCAAGTTAACTACATCGAAGACTATAAGTACGAAATGAACATTTTCTACCACCTCCGACCGCCACTACGAAAGTTATCGGCCATTCTGTGAAAAATCGACCATTTTAGTCGTACTTTTTAAATATGGATGAATATATTTCGGTATGTGTAAGTTTAAAAAAAAATTGAGGCTATTTACTACGATATAGTCTACCAGCGGTTAAAGTATGAAAATTTTATCTGCACATGTAATCTTAAAAAAAATAAAAATTGTAGATACTGCTAAATTTTGGTTTTTTGGCTTTAACTTCGGTTATTTTAAGTGAAATTTGATGAAACTTTCAGAACATATACTTTATAATATGGATAATAACTGGTTAAAATTTCAAGTCAAAATATTCAGCACAAACCCTAAAAATTGACGTCAAATTTGAAAAATGATTGGCCAATGATTTTTGTGCATTGTATCGTACAAGATTCTTTTTTTTCTTAAATTCTAGGTTTTCTTATGCACTTTATGACGGTGAACAAAAAAAATTTTTTAAACTTGAAAAAAAGTGAAAGAAATCGATTAGAAATTCAAAATTGTCGGCAATGGGCAGTATTTGAAAAATAATTTAAATCAAGTAAACCGCTATAATTTAAAAATTTAAGTAATAATTTGTCCCATACAAGGGTTACAAGCTTCCGTATGAGGATTACACAAATTGAACCTGATTTAAAACTAAGTTTGGAGAAATTAAGGTTCAATTGTTTTCAAAAATACACAACATCAAAAGTATATAAGCTCCCACCCACCTCACAAGCTGCAAATTCAACAGCAGCTTCAATAATTTAAATCAAGTAAAAAGCCATAACTTAAATATTATGAGTTATAATAATTTTTCCCATACAAGGGTTACACGAATCGAACCCAATTAAAAAATCAACTTTCGAAAAATTAAGTACATAGTTCCTCGGAAGGCTCATAGGTATTAAGTCACTTACTTTGTTAGTACACTCTTAAAGAATTTTGAATTTGCAGTTTGTGAGGTGGATAGGAGCTTTCAGCTTATACACTTTTGATGTTGTGTATTTTTTAAAACAATAGAACCATAATTTCTCCAAACTTGATTTTTTTATTGGGTTCGATTAATGTAACCCTTACATGGAACCTTGTGACCTTGGAACCGTGTAACTGACGGGCAATGTGACCATATTATGTCCATTTAAATTTGATATTTTGAAGTTTCGTACAAAATCAGTTCCTTATGTACTTCCCTTCGCCCGCTCGACGACTCTAAAGTATTAGGAATTCATATTTTAATATTTTCAAGTCATATTCATATTTTTATAACATGTCTAATTTTCATAAAATTTTATCATAATCAGTCAAGTTGTTTAATTATAGTATAGAGTTGTTTAATTCGATAGCACTGGGTGATTCATTTCAATTTCATCTTAATTTCAAATCAGATATTCTGAAATTCTTCGCTATATTCGTATTTCCATAGCATGTCTAATTTTCATACCTTGAGATCTTATCGTAGATAGTTAGGTATTCATACTGACAATTTTAAGAGCACTGTAATTTGTGAGACATTTTGAGATCCCATGGCTCTGGAGAATATTCCTGAATTCACATTAATTTATTTCGGAATCTTAATAATATTTGAGAAAAATTTGGACAAGATCCGTCTGATCGTTTATTTGCAGGTTTTTTGGATCCGCAAAAGCCTATGGGGGAATTTTAGCCTCATGTCCGTTTTCTTCAGAATCTCAGTATTATTCGAGAAAAATTTGATCAAGATCCCCGTCTAGCCATTTATTTTGAGTTTCTTTAGAGAGCCAAAAATTTGATAACGATACGTCCAGTCGTTTACTTTAGGTTTTCTTGGAAGTTTTTAGGTCCTAAAGGATAACTTTATCTTTGTTTCTTTTTTTTTTGTTTTGTTTTTTGATTTTTTTTTTGATTCGTATACCAATGTCTGTCTGTAGATTTTATCTACAGTCTTGTTTTATCATTTTTTTTGATACCTGCTACCGTTTTCTCGAAACTACTGAGGACAGATAAGTAAAGTCCATATTTCATTTTACATATCAGGATGACCGAGCCCAGCTCGATGGAAATTTTATCTGTATGGAATTTGCTGAGAACAGCAGACGTGCCAATTGATGATAACTGAATAGTCCAGTTGTTTATTTCTTTATAGGATACCACAGTAAATAATTTTATAGTAGTCATAGGTAAAAATATTATTGGTGGTATCTATAGAAATATTTATTAATACTTACAAAAATTCCAAAATTACTTTTTTCCAAATACTTAGCAGTTATTTTTTTTTTTATTTTTTTTTTTCTTTAAAATGGAACACTGCTGCCGGTGGATGGCGCGGTCAGCAGTGTCCGGCGGCATCGCCAACGATGGGCATGCGCCGCCATACACACAAGAAATTAAAACACACATAAAGACAGGGACACATAAATGCAATAGACAAAGGACCAACATACACATGATAAAATTCACCGGTGAGCCCTGCCATCCCAGGGCTTCATAAAGAGCGGAGAGTCCTTGGTGGCGGTACGCTAAGTATTAGTCAAAACGTCCGGTCACCAAGGACTGAAAAACCAACGATGAAACTCCCCCCGAGGTGTAAAAGGTTTCGGAGTGGAGGAAACCGACTAGAAAAAAAGATAAAACACAAATAAATATCACAGGTAAGTATCACGTTATCACAGATAAAACTTGTTGCCTCACTGGGAAGCCACAGGCCGACCAGTGAAGCAAGAAGGAGTTAAAAGAAAATACCGCTGTAGACCCATAACAACAGGCCTACAGCGGCAAAACAAAATATTACAGATAAGGAAAAACAAAATTTAACAATATAGAAGAATAACAATAAAATAACAACAAAATATCACAGCGTGAAAAATCACAGTAAATATATCACAGCCTACCCACTGTACCCTCGGGGGCCTAGAATCGCCCAGTGGTACAGTGGGGATTGCAACAACACCGATGGAGGCCCCATGGACCTCCAGTGGCAGAAAAACACAGAAAAAGACAAAAAACAATAACAAAAGAATTCCACGATTTGTGTCGTCCTATTTATTTATTTATTAACCAACCAGGGCCCCGTTAGCCTGCTAGCCAGCTAGCAGTTACCGCCGAGCACGACGAGGACGTGGGGTTGGATTTATGCCCGGCAGCAGTTATTTAAAATCTGTATTATTTTTTTTTAAATCGTCCATAGATTGCTGTATACTCTAATAAAAATTAATATTTTACGTTTTTTCGTAAATTTCGAAACTGTTAAAAAACAAGAAAATGATGTTCTTTTTGGTATAAAAATGGTGAGGATAAGGGTTAAAAGTCGAGACCCCCAAAAGGCACCCCCTTGATACTAACTCAATCCCAGTACAAAATTTCAGCCCTCTAGGTTTATTTGGGTGACCTGTGCGAGTGGTACAAACTTCGAAAACGTCAAAAAAGCATGAAATTTTAGCTTAAAAATGAGAGGCGTGGGGGTAAAATATTAAAACCTCCAAAAAGCATAACCTAGGTATGAACTCTATCAACACACCAAATTTCAATCCTCTACGTTAATTCTGGGGGCTGGGGGCGTGTTAGATCCAGCGAAAATCGTTTTCCACCTCTCTACTCCCTCCAAATCACTCTAGGAAGCTGAATTTTGGATATGTTGTAGATAATTGATCGAAACATTATTTAAAACCGGTTTGGAAAAGTTTTATTGTTTTGTTACCCCCCACCACCCCGTTAAAGGTCGGGTCGGAAAAAAAATTTACACAAAATTTGACCCCACTTTGATAGTATGATGTGCCTCGAAAATGAGCCCCATTTACCAAATTTCATTTCTTAACTTCCATAGGGGGGCCCTACACAAATTAAAAGGTGGCGGGAATATATATATATATATATATATATATATATATATATATATATATATATATATATATATATATATATATATATATATATGTATATATCAGACATCTTTTTTTTCTACATAATCGTGTTCTACGGGTCCGAAAACGGATAGCGCCCCTACTCTCGCCTCTCGCAGCTCTTATCGTATAGATTGTATAAGTCTAATTTTTCGGAGAAAATTCGACTAAGAAAGTTAATTTAGCTCGATCTAAGAACGCTCTGCAAAAATTAGCTCGATAAAAAATTTTTTAAGGGTCGCTCAAAACTTTTTAAAATTTGAAAATGGGTTAAAAAACCGATTTTAGTTTTTCATCAAACTTTTTTTCTCATCCCTGCATATGTTTGTACATTGAATAATAAAAAATTCCTCCAAATTTTAACTCAAAAAATTGATAATAAATGGTCACTCAGGATTTTAAAGTCAAAATATTTAATATTTTTTAGGGGCGCTAAAAAATATTAAATATTTTGACTTGAAAAATTTTCAGAACTCTTGAGCGACAAAATTTCAGAACTATGAGACAAAAAAAAGAAAAATATATGGTTTTTTTGCGCCACACTAATATATATATATATATATATATATATATATATATATATATATATATATGTAAATATATATATATATATATATATATATATATATATATATATATATATATATATATATATATATATTCCCGCCACCTTTTAATTTGTGTAGGGCCCCCCTATGGAAGTTAAGAAATGAAGTTTGGTAAATGGGGCTCATTTTCGAGGCACCTCATACTATCAAAGTGGGGTCAAATTTTGGGAAAATTTTTGATCCTGAAACTTTTAAGGGGGTGGTGGGGGGCGGAAAAGCAATAAAACTTTTCCAAACCGGTTGGAGATAATGTTTCGGTCAATTATCTACAACATATCCAAAATTCAGCTTCCTAGGATGGTTTGGTTGGAGTAGAGGGGGGAAAAACGATTTTCGCTGGATCTAACAGGCCCCCAGCCCCTCATAATTAACGTAGAGGGTTGAAATTTGGTGTGTTGTTAAAGTTCGTACCTAGGTTTTGCTTTTTGGAGGTTTTAATATTTTACCCCCACCCCCCTCATTTTTAAGCTACAATTTCATGCATTTTCGACGTTTTCGAAGTTTGTACCACTCGCACAGGTCATCCAAATAAACCTAGAGGGCTGAAATTTTGTATTCGGATTCAGTTAGTATCAGGGGGTGCCTTTTGGGAGTCTCGACTTTCAAACCCTACCGCCACCATTTTTATACCCAAAAGAACATGATTTTTCTTGTTTTTTAACAGTTTCGTTCGGGTCAAAATCTCCCCAAATAAACCTAGAGGGCTGAAATTTTGTGTACAGGTCAAGCTAATAGCCAGACACTGTTTTTTGGCGGTTTCAACTTTTAACCCTTATCCCCACGATTTTTACGCCAATAATTCCTTAATTTTTTTGTTTGTTTTCTAACACGTCTAGAGACTCTCTAAGGAAACCTAGAGGGCTGAAATTTTGTACGTGTATTCAGTTAGTATCCAGCTAGCACCTTTTAGGGAGTCCACATTACTTTTCCCCCCCACTTCTTCCATTTTTACATCGGAACTGAATGCTATTGTTAAATGTGTTTTAAATGCATTACTTTTATTCTAAATACAAGTAGGCGAATAGTAATTTTAAAAAATTTAAAAAAAAGTGAAAACAATTTTTTAACAAATGAAATACATACATATTAATTAATTTGAAAATGTTATTAAAGTCACTGTTTATTTATAAATTAGGAATTTTGGATTTTTATTATTTATAAAATAGAAATTTTGGATTGGAAAGAAAAAATAAGCCTTCATAAGAGCCTTCCAGTTTACTATTTAAGTTCCTTTTTTAATATTTAAAAATAAAACACAAAGGCAATTAGCGGATAAGCATGGATAGAAATGCCCTCGTACGAATTGTGTTGGCTTTTTCCCTGTTAACTGCTATCGGCACAAAATTGAAATTTACTGAGATTCAGCCCTTAAAAACTTAAAACCTTTTTTTAAAGCCCCGATCAACCGGACACTCTTCATCAGTTTTGAAACCACCAAAATTACAAATCGCTTGTGGACTTTCAATTATATTTCGCTTGTAGACACTCAATACCGAAGATGAAAGGAAAAATTCGTCTTCCGTGATGGGGCTCCGCTGCTCACGGCGTTTTTTTTTTTTAGTTATAGCAATAAAAATTGTATGCATTTCTTTCTAACTAATTTAAAATTGATTAAAAATCGTTTATCGTGAATAACTACATTTTAAAATATTTATGACGTCATACGAAAACAGATATATTTAACAGTGTAGACCAAATTTACCTATTACAGAAAGGCTATTATTGCTATAAATCAAAAAAGTTAGAGAAGATAAGAAAAGTTGTACAAAACAGAGAAAGAAAATTGATGAGGTATATTCCAAAACGATTAAACAAGTTATACATTGAACCATCCAGGCTGTACAAGAAAATTTACCCACATTTTCACCCCTCCAGCCCCTTTTATGAAACCGATTCTGTTTTAGTCTATACAGATAACTAGGCCTTTAAGAGAGTAACATTTCATCAATTTAAAGTTTTCCTCTATCTCTTATAGTGTTCGAGATATCTTAAGAAATACGATTTGAACTCCCAACTTTAGAGACTAGTTTCTCCCCGTAAACGTGGAAGATGGCGGATAAAAAAATACGTGTCCCTAATTTTTGCCTATTTTACACACCAGTGAAGTTTCTTCAAAATTGCGAATTTCACTCTGGGTGCATCTCCTTGTTAGGTAGTTCGTTAAGAAAGTTTACTGCGTCTAGTGAGTGAAAAGGCTAGAATCACTTAATAATATCGTAGTAAATTGTGAATCATCGTAAAGGGTAAGTCTTAGATAATATTTTGAAGAGTAAGTCTTAGATAAAACTCTTCCAATTATTCACATCGGAACAGAAGAAGTTAGGTATTTAAATTTATTTGGTAGAGGTATGACTTGTCCAATAATTATCAGAATGTTGTCAAATAAATGAAATTTTTGTTCAATAACTGTAGTTTTCTACACGCACACTTTTAATATTTTTTTCAGAGACTTTCCAATATGTAATATGAAAGTTTTATATGATAGGTACCTTAAAATAGACAGGTCTCACTTTATTTATGAATTTTTTCGTTAAAAATAAAGTTACAACACGTACTTTTTTTGTCCTTTGTTTTAAAAATTTTCCTAAGCTGTCCAATAATTATATGGTTTACCTTTATTCGATTAAATAATCTGTTTGATTATTATTTCCATCATTAAAATTTTACTAGACTGGACGTAGGTAGCATAATCCGTATTACTTATGACCTTGGTAATAATGAAAAATTACGTTAACTACATTTTTGTTTTAAAAATATATAAATAACCGTTTGTTTATACGCAGTACGCACTGGGCACATAAATAAGTCCAAAAAAGGAGATACCTACGTAAAAAATGGCCTAGAGACGTACTTCATGTGATTCATGAGTAAAGTAAATAGAGAAAAAAATTTTTTTCGTTTGATATTAGCGAAATGATATTTAACACTGGTTTATTATATGTATCATTAAATAAATTCCCAATATGGCTATAATTTCAATAAATTACTATGCGGGACAATATACGAACGCTACGAACAATGTAAAACACACAAACTAAAGTGTGTATTTTTCTAATATATCATTCTCTTGCTTACATTCAGCAGGAAATTTTTTACCTCTATCTTTTAATAAAGTACCTACTTGCATAATGTTTTCTCTAGCTTAAGTAGTAGTATAATTTATAAATTAATATATTACAAAAAATCCATACAGGTAATAACATTGTAAATTTTGAGAGTTTTGTCCGTTTGTCTGTTTGATTGACCACGCATCACGTACAAATGCGACTGATTCTAGTCGGATGGAATTTTTAGAGAAACATAGAAATCGACTTGATTGTGGTTAGTTGAGATAATATTACATAATAAGTATAATTACGATCAATATTTATAGAATTTTTGACTGAAAAGAAGCCTAATAAATATATATTCAGCTATAAATAAAAATAAAAATAAAAATATTTGATACTGTGATTAGCTAGGTACCTACTTCAAAATAGTAGATATTCAAAAATATAAATATCAAATTTAAACTCTGAGGCTTCAAAAGAACTCAAAATTAAATTGCTACTAAAACTATTAATACGAGTATTTACACTGGAAATTTTTTACAGGAAAGTCTCAGAATATGAATATTAGATATAACGATACGCCTACTTTAGAAACTTTAAAACTAGGGATGTAACGATACTTAATTTTGCCGATACGATACTGATACCGATTATTGTAGTAAATAATCGGCGATACCAATACCGATATCGATATCGATGCCTCAGTAGATAATAAATCAGATTATATATACCTCGGGCGTTTATATGCATAAAACTTACTTATATTTAACAGAGACTCCTTGTGGGAAGTGTAAAGAAAATTTGAAATCAAAATTCAAAAAAAATATTCATTACACAAAGTATTATAATAAACGGATACATAAAGTCAATAAATTTAACAAATTTTTGTTAATAAAACAAAGTTTTTTCAAATTATTTGTAGATAATTAATCTGTTACGCAAATCATTTTGTATGAGGCCTACGATTTTCGATTTTTCGCTTTTTGAACTGTGTGATATCGGCTGTATTCTAATCGGCGATGTCGATATATCGGTATCAGGATCGGTATCGTTACATCCGAGCGAAGCACTATATGGAACTTATTTTGTAGGAATATCATAATATCTTATTTAAAAGTAATTCTACAGCAGTTAAAATAATACTTGGCGAGTGAAACCATATATGTAGTTCAGCTAGTCTGACTTTTAAAATTTCTTTGATAGAGAGCACCATAAATTTATT
This sequence comes from Brachynemurus nebulosus, assembly GCA_035578155.1. Lineage (NCBI taxonomy): Eukaryota > Metazoa > Arthropoda > Insecta > Neuroptera > Myrmeleontidae > Brachynemurus > Brachynemurus nebulosus. The sequence continues at coordinate 42,749,360 of JAPWDM010000004.1, forward strand.
GTTATTCAAGTAATTGATTTGATGCTGTTAACAATTTCCCTTAAACTGTTAAAAGAAAATAAATGTGTTTCATGTGTGTTCAAAGAAATTAAGTTTGATTTTAAAATTACGAATTTAATAATAATACAGAAATTTTTTAATATTCACTGATTTGAGCATAACTTTATGGTACCTATACATACCTGTAAATAGTAAAACAAATATTCTACTTAGCGAAAACTACCGCTTTATTTTTTAATTGTATTTTTGACAGAAATTTTTGTCTGACAATGAGATGTAAAATTTGATCCATTTTGAAAGAAGTTATTTTTACAAATTATTTTATATTAGTATGCATTTATAACTAATTACATCTTCAACAACAATAAAATACTGACGGCCGGATGAAATACGCGTGTTTGCCTTTTTACCACAGGATTCTATTTTAAAGTCAGGTTGACTTTTTCAACTGCAGAATGCAATTCAGGCTTCCTTCTATAGTTAAAAATGTAGTTTTGTGATAAAACTTCGGTTAAAAATAGTATATTACCATGTACAAGAGAAAGATAAAATTTGAAATTTTATAGCCATTATATCTGAATCCAGATATATAGAATTTTTTTTTTTTGGCAATATTCTCATTGGAAAAAATAATCTAGAAAAGGGCCAGTTTTGAAAGATTTCCTAAGAAAATGTTTTATACGACTAAGAATTTGTCCAATAATCGGCTGTTACTTTATTTATGAAACACCTAAATACATCTTTCCTATTCTATAGTTGCGGCTAGAAAAGAAAATAAATACATTGTAAAGAACCAAGTAAGCAGATTGTTTATACGTATGTATTACGATACTTCTTACACACATGTAAGACCAGCAGAACACCCAGAGCGCCATATAAACTGTGCAGTGTAGATCCCTGTCAACATAAATTATAATGAAAGTACATAAAATTCTAACATAATTTTAAACAGAAATCCTGTACTTTATTATTTTAAAACGGTTGTAAGGTCGTAAACTAGTTTATTCCTTAATAGCATAGCAAGTGGTAGTTGATTATAAAAGGATATAATGCTAGATTTTTTTATGCTTTTTACATCATCACACTGTGCTATTTTTTCATGCTGGTACTCGGCAGGACGTGAAGGAAAAGAGAATTTTTATTACTTCCTCACATTATACGAGTAAAAGGATATAGAGTACGTAGGTGTGTGTATACATGCGACATTATCTAATGCCAGGTTTTATATTTTTAACGTTTTAGATATGATTAAAAAAGGTATTATTATATAAAATTATTCTATTCAAGTCGTATTAAGTCGAAAATATGACGGTTTTAAGGCAGATATACAGTAACTTTAAAATATAATAATTAGAGTTAGCATGGTAGTTATATACTTCTATTGTATATAAATGTATGGCATTACTTCGAAATGCACTTCTTATTTAAAAACAACATGGTGTTTATAATCCAATACAAAATGTCAAGCTTACATTACTGCTTGTAATTGAATTCGAGCAACATAAAGCTGTTTCAAAATTATAATTAAGAGCTTCCCTTCGGTAATTTTCAACACTTACTCTTTGGCATTCAGTTAACTGCTATGAGATTGGAAGAGCATATCAATTAAATGTTTCAGACTAGTGGCAAAACTCCACTTACTCCAAATAGCATATTAAAGCAAATTTTGATGTAGAAGTATTTAATACGATTATTAGCGCAAACCAGATAGAAAACAAAAAAAATTTACTTCTGAAAGTAGTATTTTATTGTCAAGACATATAGTCTTGGTTTCGATAAATTTATGTTAATTATGTATAAGTACATATTGATATTTTCTTTTAATCAAAACGAAACCTACAAAACCTTTTAAATTCTCCAGTGATAACTACTACATCTTAAACATACAAAACGCTTTTTAGTGTCATTTATTTGCCGACAAAAGTATTGCTTTTGTGACGACGCGACGGGAGAAAAATACTTACTAATTAATTAATTTGACTTTTGAAATTTTATTTAGATATTTTGGAAAATTATATCAAATAAAAACTGAGGCTGAGTTAATTTAAGGTTAGTTCGCTTAATATGCAGTAGACCCTCTATAGTCCGGCAATGCACCATTCCTGCTACTCAGCAGTCCGGTGGCTTTTGTTAACAAATATTTACATTTCAATAAATTTTCTCTCTTTATATACAATAATATTGGGTGTAATACAATACAACTTTTATGTATTTGAAGTAATTTTATTAACTGTCTTCCAGTGATTCAGTGTTTCCACTAGTCTGGCGCTACTCCGGTATCATATCTACCGAATTTGTCTGAGTTTATTGTACTTGGAGGTAGGGTTAATATAATATGCATGCTAATTTACAGCAGTCCGCGAGAAGCAATGGTCAATTATATCATTAGTTTTGGAAATTTCTTTTTTTCTCGAAAGCTTTTCTAGTTGAACACTTTTATATATACGAAATGTTTATTATAATTTTTTTAACGATATTAATCGAGCATTACGGAAGTTAAGTACATAGTACTTATCCTGCTTATAATTTTTGTTCACTTCTGCTAGAAACTTAATTAAATAAGTAGATACATTTGGGCAGTTGCATAAGTAAAAAAAAAAACTAGCTACGTTATCTACTAGCAAATATATTCACTATACTAAATGTGCTGAGAAAATTTAGAACAAAGCGAGAAAAGTTAGTTTAAAATCACTAAACACAAAGTTAATGATTTGCACTAAAAGTTAATATCAAGCACTAATAGCAAGAAAATTGGATTAACACGTGGCGAAAATAGGTTAGCACTACTTAACTCAAATAAATTTGCAGAGAACTCGGTGCATAAAAATTCGTGCTTTCCTGATGAAAGTACTAACAGCATTCATCAATGAAATAAAGGCTGGAACAATCCACAAGCTGTTATAGGACAATTCAGTAGCCAGGGGTTTTAGTAGTCAAGGGTTCTTTAAGCTGTGTAACCACTTCAAAGCAAAATGATCAGTTACTACGGTGAAGCGAGTAGCTTCAACGTAGCCACGAATCTTATTTATTGACCATAATATGGCTAGAAGTTCTTTCTCTGTTACAGAGAAATTAACTTCATTTTTAGTCAAAACACGGGAAGCATACGCAATTACTTTCTGCTGACCTTCGGGAGTTTGCTGAGTTAAACAACTTCCGAGTGCAAAATTTGACGCGTCACAGTGAATCGTATAAGGCAAATTGGGGTCCGGACAACTAAGCATTGGTGGTGACAATAAGCAATTTTTAAGAGAGTCAAAAGATTTTTGAGTGGCATCGTCCCAATTCCATCTACAGTTCTTCCTCGTTAGTTTGAATAGAGGAGCTACAAGATCAGAAAAGTGTGGAATCAATCGACGGAACCACGAGATTATTCCCAAAAATGATCGGACCTGTTTGACAGTTGCAGGTACGGGGTATGTGGCAATCGCACTTGTTTTGTCCGGGTCAACTTGTATTACCGCGGAATCAATTAAAAAGCCGAGGTATTTAATTTCGGGTTTAGCAAAATGACACTTGTCGAGTGAAAGCGTCAGATTGGCTGCTTTCAGGCGAGTTAGCACCTCATGTAACGTTTTGATGTGTTCCTTAAAAGATGCATTTGCAACGACTATATCATTTAGGTATACAAATACGTGTGGCTCTAGACCAGGACCTAAAATGGTATCCACTAAACCTTGCTGAGTAGCAGGCGCATTTGTTAATCCAAACATTATACGTTTGGGCTGAAACTGACCAAGCCCAGGCACAGAAAATGCGCATTCAGGACGACTGTCTGGTTCCAAAGGAATTTGCCAAAATACGGAATTGAGATCTAACGTGCTAAACCAACTATCATTACCTAAACGGTCGAGTCTCTGATGCATAAAAGGTAAGTGATAAGCGTCCTTTAGCGTGTAAGAGTTCAATTTTCTGAAGTCCAAACAAAACCTAAATTTAGGGCTGCCATCGATGGACTTTTTGTTGACTGCCACGATGGGGTTATTCCAAGGACTTTAAGATGGCTCAATAATCAGGGAAATCATACGGTGTACCCCATCAACGATAAAGTCGTGAATGTGTTTAGAAACAACGTAGTTACGTCGTTTTATTGGTTGGGCATCACCCGTATCAATTTTGTGTACAATGGCTGTCGTGCATGGCAAGTTATCGGGTTGAGGAAAGCTTTCAATTAAGTTTTCTAATTGACGCTGTTGATCAGTTGTTAGTACCTGATCCTACTCGAGCGAACAAATATCAATTCAGGTGAACTGATACGTGTTATGAGTGAGCAAAGTCGATAGTAATACCGAACTGTTTAACGAAATCAACTCCCAATAAAAGTTTATTGGAGAGGCCTTCAATAATCAGCGTAGGTACGGTGTAGGCACGATCATGAAATTTGTAGAAAATAAAAGCTTTTCCATTGATTGTACAAGACGAACCATTCGCTACTCTGATTTGAATAAACGGACCTAGTTTACATTGCGGTGGAAGGCTATGTTTAAATTTATCGTAAAACTTAGAGTCCATTGCTGTCACGCCAGCGGCAGAATCTATGAGTCCTAGAACCTTAATTACGGAGATAGACAAACTGACATACGGCCGGGAGTCGCCATAAACAGAAACAAATGTGTACGACGGATTTTCACAACTACTGATAGGAGTGGGTGTAGCACAAAACTGACGGACAATTGACAACCATGATGTCCATTCCTTAGAATCACCCTTCAAAGTACGAATCGGTTTGGATATAGCAAGGGGCATCCGACGACTCGAACGGAAGCCTATTTGTCGTTTAAAGGGGGATTACATATAGAGCACGTCCTAGCGGTGACATTAGGAACTACACAACGGTAACATTAACGATTCTGAGGTTTTCGGCAACTTCGAAAATGGTGCCCTTCCTCGCGGCAGTTAAAGCATTTAACATCAGATACGAAACGAACGGATTTATTCGGAAAATGACCGGTAGATATACGGGGTGTAGACGACTGACTAAAAAGTGATGAGTTAGCTCGAGACGATGAATGTTCAGCTTTTGTTCGAGCAAGAGGGACATTTGCCTAGCAGTAAGAGCTGTGGGACTACGCCCATAACGTAACAATTCATACGCCAGCTCGTCTCTTTTAAGGCCTACAAAACTCACTTGAGCGTCCATATTACCCGAGTGTACGATAAAGATAAAACGATAAAAGATAGACGAACACACCGACAGAGTAAGGGATCGGAACAGATAAGAAAAAGAAAAAAAGTTAAAAATCACTTAGTCACAGTAAATAAAATTATTCAAATTAAAATACCAATTACTTCAGTAAAAAGTTTCTACGAATTAAAATACTGATATTTTTCTTCAGTTAATACAGACTTGAGCTGCAGTTAATACCGACTTGAGCTGCGGTATACAGGTTTTATCTTGAAATTACTATTTCTCACTGTCTACCTAGAAGAAAACAATGTTATTACAAGGAAAAAACAATAAGCAAAGATAAATAAAATTTCACATTGTCTGAAAATTTTCCTTCGTAGCCACTTAGTTGGGGGCCAAAATAAATCTGTTAGATATTTATGAAAAATTTAAAGTTTTAAATCTAAGTTAGATATGTGAAAAATAAAAATGTTTAGAAAAACGCAAATTAAAAGATGTAAAATCGTGTTAACAAATTTTATTTAACAAATATTGTTTAATATTTTACAAATTGGTATTTTCGAATATTACAAAAAAAAAAAAAAAAAAAATATTCAAATAATGTTACGACTAGCTCAAAATTGTACAGTTTGTAATTAGTATCTCAAGGTCGAAATTCGAAGAAAGTATTCAGACAGAATGTTACATGAGCAAATTTTACAAGAAGAAAAGATAAAGCAAATTACAAAATAATCAATCAACGAATAACCTTGTATGACAGTCAGTAAATTTAAAAAAAATACGTAAGGTAGTATAAACAAAAGGTAAGATAAGATAATTAAACGGATATTTAGTGCCCGACATAAAAGGAAAATCAGCAGTAAAAGGTAGATAGATAGAGTAGCTAGAAGCCTTTCACACGACGCCAGATAAAAGTGAATGTAAATTTTATCGTAAAAAAATTATTTTAATAAGCGTAATGAATGACTTCTGCTAGAAAGTTTATTAAATAAATAGATACGTCTAGGCAGTTTCATAAGTAAAGAAAAAACTAGCTACGTTAACTACTAGCAAATATATTCACTATACTAATTGTGCTGAGAAAATTTAGAAAAAAGCGGGAAAAGTTAGTTTCAAATCACTAAATACAAAGTTAATGATTTGTACTAAAAGTTAATATGAGGCACTAATAGCAAGAAAATTGGATTAACACGTGGCGAAAATTGGTTAGGACTGCTTAAATTAATTTGAAGAGAACTTGACGCATAACAATTCGTGCTTTTCTGATGAAGGTACTAGCAGCATTCATCAATGAAATAAAGGCCGGAATCCAGTAGCCAAAAATAAAGATGAAATAGAGAGTGTAGTGCTGCATACAATTCCGAGTGTAGTGGGTGCTTTAGATTCTCGAGCCTTTGTTCAAATCCAAAATCCAGGAAATTTTCAACACGTGCAAGTTACTAACAGTACAAAATAGCTACGAAATACCGAAATAAATTTAAAATAAAGTAAAAAGGAAAACTTGTACATAAAACTAAATTAAGAGTTCAAATATACAATTCAAAAATTGATGACCAAAAATACGTGAAGGTTATGCAATTAAAATTGTTCAATAATTAAAATAAATTTTAGAACCCACAAGACAATTTATAAATGCAACAATAAAAAAAATTTACATTTACCGGTACACTAAATTGAACTGAATTAGTTTGACATGAAAACGAAAAAGAACAAATTTTTTAACTGCACTGACTTTTATAGGCGAAAACCGCGCGCAAAATATATAACGGCTACGATTTCCAACCTTAATACTCCAAATTAAAATCAACAAACTAATTGCAAGCATATACAGCGAGTTCAAAACTACCCAGTGTACCAAATTTATTTGCATTATGTAATTCGGAACGAAAATTCGTTTATTATTATTAGATAAAAATTAATAAAATTCAATTTTTACTTTAATTTTGTTCAAGGATGTAACTATATAAATATATATATATATATATATATATATATATATATATATATATATATATATATATATATATATATATATATATATATATTTGGGTACTTAATATTTTTATAAAAGGTAAACATAACTAAAAGTATAATGTAGGGGAAGTGGGTAGACAATGAAACATGATGAATATTTTTTAAACAGATATCTTAACAGTAATGTTATCTCTCGTGTGAAGAGGGAATTTTATTTGTCTTTGATCATACGTTACTTCTTCATTTTTGAGGAAAGAGAATCAGTTAATTGTTAAAGCTAATTTGTAAACCCATATATTAAATTGTGTAATGTTTTTAATTTGTGTATATTAATTCCTAACTTTAAAAATATTACAAGTTTCTAATCATTAAAACATGATAATGTCTCACAATGAAACAAAAATGTATGTTTCCTTTAAAACTATTCCAAGAAGAATTATAAAATAACACTAAATTTATTTCAATTAAAAAGTTTTCCCTTAAGTATCAGATAGGGACTAAAGACATCTATCATTTTTCTCCAAAATAATTTTTGTTTTAGAAATCTTCATTAAGACAAGGATATTTTGGAAAAGTCATCACCATTTGTAATTTTAAAAAGATTTATTTCACGCGGCGTACATTTCGGGGTTTTGGAAAACACCCCTCATCAGGCCTATCAACAAAGTAAAATAAAACAAAATTAAATTAAATTAAAGTTTTACTATATACAAGTATATTAGAAAAACAGCAATAAGAAAAATTGTCCAAAAATATTTACCAAATGTAAATCAAAATTTGTTCTTTTTAAAAACGCCAATTTAAGATAAAATGAAAACAAAAATAAATTATTGGTGATTAACAAAAAGTTAAAAAACTGCACATAATTAAACAAAAACAATTAAAATGTTCTATAAAATATAATAATAAATAATTAAAATGAAGTTAAGATAATTAAAACAATTAAAATAAGGTAAAAATATATTGTCAAAAACACATCTTTTTATTAAACGACTAATACTGTGTCTGTTTTCGTTAAGCTAATGTATTATTTAGTATTTGATACTATTGAGTTCAATGGCTATTTATAATCTTCTGCGCACTTATACCCGTTGTTTGGTAAAATGTCAAATTTAACACATCAGTATGATTATTATAACGTGCTTTTTGTGTGTTTACCCATAAACATTCCAAAATTAATCTTTTTCTGTAACCACTTTCATATTGGAGCACTTTAGTATCATCAAAAGCAAAACGGTGATTGTTTTCATTTGAATGTTGTGACAAACCAGTTGGTAAGTCACCTCTTCTGAGATGCTATCGATGTTGTTTTAGCCGATGTTCAAGGATTTTTGAAGTTTGGCCGACATAAAAAGCTTCGCACGAACCGTAAGGGACCGAGTAAATCAAATTATCCCTATTTTCAACTGGTACTATTGGTTTCAGGTTTTGAATAGAAAAATTTTTTACAGTGAAGGGATAGCTAAACACAGATCGTATACCATTAGACTGGAGAAGCACAGATACAGAGGCAATATGTTGTCCTAAGTATGGTAATGTTATATTGTCTTTTTCTGTTTTCTTAATATACCTCAAAATACAATCGATCATGAGTTATCCTTAAAAAATTAAATAATTCTTATATTCGAAACAAATGAATCTTCTGTTCTTTTCTAAAAACAAACTGGAAATTTAAAATTTACGTAAATGCAATAATGAAAGAGATAAAGCCAAGAAAACGGAAATTATTTAAATTCAAAGAGATGAAGCATGATTAAATTTAAGTGAAATGGACCATTCTATCTGGATGAGTAAAATTATTGTAATTGCGGTGTACGATTGTTCTTACTAAATCATTAATTTGAGAAGGAATAGTATATTATGCAATAAGTGCGGGAAGCTGTCGATTGCCCACGTTTGCGAAGTTGAGCGCACGAACGTAGTGAGTGCGCTCATTCGCTCGAGTCGGCAATCGGCAATCCTGCACGAATTGCATAAACAGTCCGTCTCATAATATAGCCTCACTAAGAATTTTTATATTTCACTTACAATATTTTAGAGAAACAGGTTAGCCAGTAATACGTTTGTCGTATATTTCGAAAACATTTTATTGTGTAAATAAAAATATGCAGTATTCGTTTTAATAAAATAAACGCACAAACAAATCACAATAGTTATATCAATGATATATAAAATTAATATAATTTTTTGTCCCATAATATAGCCTCACTTTTCAAAAATTAAGTATAATTTTAATAATTAATGACTGGTTGAGGCTCCTTTATTTTCCACCATTTGTGAAATTTTTGTTGGAATATTTTCATATAAATTCCTCACATATTCCAGTGGTATTTGACATCAGTTACGTCTAATATTTTCTTTCAGATTTTTTTGAAATTATATTGTTTCCCGCCGTCGTATACTTTACGGGATGAATAGTTCGATATATTTTCGATGAAGTTGAGATCTGGTGATCTTTTGATCGTGTAAAACATATCAGTTTCTTTGTTTAAACCACTTCTGCACACCCTTAGATTTATAAATTGAGACATTATACTTCTGAAATATCCACTCTCCGCCCTGTAAAACCTCATTTATTTTTACTTCTTGTTGAAAAAGAATGCCGACGTATTTTTTCGAATCCTATCGTCCTAAGTAACAGGACTGATAACTTCATTGAAGTAAATCGCCCCAAAAACATTACTGATCCATCATCCATTTCTCTCCGACTCCAAAAAGTTTGTGTTTATCAACATAAACTTGACCCTTTGAATTTTGCACGTCAGTATAAGGTCTGGACAACAGAATGGCATACGAAAAGTGTAATTTTGACGGCCCAGATGGATATTCACACATATGACTATCACGATTTACATAAATAACAATTTTATTTAAGTCGAGAGAAATGGATGATGGATCAATATTTTTTAGAAGCGATTTACTTCAATGAAGTTATCGATCTTGTTACTTTAAAAGGACGACAGGATTCCAAAAAAATACGCCGGTACTCTTTTTCAATAAGAAGTAAAAATAAATAAGGTTTTACGTGGCGGGGAGTGGATATTTCAGCAGGATAATGTCTCAATTCACAAATCTAAGTGTGTACAGGAGTGGTTTAAACAAAGAAACTGATCTGTTTTACACGACCAGTAAGATCATCTGATCTCAATATCATCGAAAATGTATCGAACTATTCGTCCAGTAAAGTATACGACGGTAGGAAACAATATAATTTAAAAAAAAAATTGAAAGGATATATTAGAGGTAACTGATGCCAAATACCACTGGAATATGCGAAGAATTTATATGAAAATATTCCAACAAAAATTTCACAAATAGTGGAAAATAAAAGAACCTCAACTAGTCATTAATTATTAAAATTATACTTAATTTTTGAAAAGTGAGGCTATATTATGGGACAAAAAATTATATTAATTTTATATGTCTTTGATATAACTTTTGTGATTTGTTTGTGCGTTTATTTATTAAAACAAATATTGCATATTTTTATTTACACAATAAAATATTTTCGAAATATACGACAAACGTATTACTGGCTAACCTGTTTCCCTAAAATATTGTAAATGAAATATAAAAATGCTTAGTGAGGCTATATTATGAGACGGACTGTACTATTTTTTATTACGAATTTCACATACATTTTCCCATTATTATTACTATTTTTTAATCCTATTTAAAATAAAATTTTTGAGTGTTTGCCTTTTTTTGAATTAAATATTGTTTAATTTTTTTTTTCTTTTTTGCTGGTTTCTATAGAAATAGTTATGAAATATTTACTAAATGAAAAATCAGTCGCGGCTTTGCATGTTTTGACTTAATATTTCGTGTTTTATTGTCAATTTTCGTTCGGAAAGTATACTTTCCTCACGCAAAAAAGTATGTGGGAAGAGTATAGTGGGCTATATATAACAGCTATTTTGCGTACAAAAATGTGTGCGCCAAGTTAATACTTCTCCTGCATGAGTAATAAAAAATTATTTTTCAGTAAGATGTGTCTAACAGTACCTATTGTTTCAGGGCGGTGTTCGGGATGAGTTAAATTAACCGCCGTATTTATAACACTACTAGCGACTTTGTAACAATATTATTATCCATATCCAGAAATAGTTTTTTTTTTTTTTTTATAGCATATTCCATTAGCGAACCTTCTTTATACCTGTAGAATATAGCATACATCCCTGTACTCCATCCTTTATCTGCAAATGACTCCAAGAATTTCTTCTTCCATTCAGACCATCCGGCTTCTATTGTCAACATTGTTAGTGTTGCTGAATGTCAATCTAAACATGATTTGTCCAAGAATAATCTTAGTATCTCGATCTTCGTATCATCTTCTCTGATTTCAAATCTTCTACACTCTTTTTCAAATGTCTCCAACCACTGTTTTGCATTGGAGTATTTGCATACAAATTTTTCGATCATAAACCTCTCTACTATGTTTTTCAATTTGATTTTCTTTCTTCTGTGCAAATCACACTTCACTTGTTTCCTCTATTTGTTCTAAGTATAAATCATTAAATTAAATATTACCATCTTCATCAAAATAAATCTTCTTCATTTTTTCTGTACAAGTAATCCATATTGTTCTTTCTTGAACTCTTTGGTTGAGACTCTTTTCTAATTCTCTTATAGTTCTCCGTTTTTGTCAACTAATTGTGATTATTTACAAACCTTTCGGCTTCTGGTAATACATACGTCTTATCATCCTCTGTTGTAATAGAAGTTATATAAATTACACTTATCTTTTTGTCATTAAGTGATGCCACATATTTAAATGCAAATTGTAGTTTTCTTGCCATTATAAACAAAAATTGTCGTTTTATAAGACAAGTACTAGGTTAGGTGATAAAATAGACGAATTAAGTTTCTCTGTAAAAACAGGAGAAGAAAATTTTATTTATTTTTTTAATTCAACAATAACTATTAAATTTAACTTAACTTTAATTCAACAATAACATTTACAATCTTTCCTGTAGAAACAGGAACGACAATTAAAGTTTATTATTATTACTTTTCTATTTATATAATTAATTTTTAAATAATAAATTATACTGAAACTATATATATATATATATATATATATATATATATATATATATATATATATATATATATATATATATATATATATATGTATATATATATATATGTATATGTATATGTATATATATATATATATATATATATATATATATATATATATATATATATATATATATATATATATATATCGTCTCGGCCACAGGTTCCACCGTGACACCGGCCGTAATAGCTGAATTTCGAGTTTTCGAAATTCTCTAAAAGAGAGCATATTACACTGAGAATAGCCAACACTAGTTTGTTACGAAAGTTTCCAAGTTTCACTTCAATCTGATAAGACACACATTCTTGTTGTTAGTTACATGCTTGGTAACCATCAGAATTTCTCAGTATTTCGATAATAAAGCAAATGTTCACTATATTATATTCAACACACTCATAAGTCATATGTTAAATTATATTAATAAAACAAAGACTCCGTTTCACAACGTAATATGACATTTTTGATGCCAAATGAAAACCATTCACATAATATAGAATAAATCCTTGAGTGTGCCAATGACGGTTTTATGACAAACGTTTTTTCTACTTATTACTTTATTACGCTTTGTGAGTACCTACAATATAGCCATATAAGATTATACAAGGTGGTAACATTATACAAGGTGGTCCAGAGTTATGTACCGTAATTACTAGAGCTGGTAGTACGTTCAAAAATAATGTGTACCTTTTCATCTACACTTTTTTAAAACTCAATAATCAGGGAGGTAAAATATGGGGGTTAAATGTAGAGGGGTAGAACAAAACTGACTCCTTTTTTTTTTAAATTTTTTAGGCACTTTTGAATAATGGATTCATATTTTAGGGGTGCGTATGAACATCAGGATAATTAAATTTATGGTACCAATTATTCCATCACTTATGATTGGGGGATAATTTGGAAATAGATAATTCTACTATAAATTACTCGAAAACGGTATTATTTATCGAAATGTAACAAGTATACCTTTTTTGCGTGGAATTGTCTGAGGAATCATATTAAGAAATTTGTTTAAATAACTGTAAATTAGAAAAGAAAAGATGTGATAACCCACACCTACCACCCAAAACTACCGCTTGATCATAAGTGGTGGAATAAATGTTAATATAAATTTAATCCTTCTAATGCAAAATACGTACCCCTAAAATATCAATCCGTTATTCAAAAGTGTTTAGAAAATATTTTGGAAAAGATGGTTTTCGTTTCACCCCTTTACAGGGATGTATATCTTTTACTATTGAATTTTGGAAAAAAGTGTGATATCATTATTTTTAGCTCTAGCATAACGGTACATAATTCTGGACCAGCCTGTATATTATATAATATATGAATGTGAGTATATAAAATATGTATATAATATTTTTATTTACAGCTCTACGTGAGAAAATTTGCAAAATGTTTCTTTGCGTTATATTTACTTCGTAAAAATAAATAAATAATATTAAAAAAGGACTTACATCGTACAATTGGAAGAATGTAAGGGATAAAAGGAAACCTTACATTTTTTTCACATAATGTCGGTGGTTAAATTATATTATTTTGTTACAAAGTAGTTTTTATTGTTATGTTTAGTATGTGGGACTGTATACAAAACATAAGGATATTGTGGAAATCGGTGTAAAAAATGATATTTCCTTAAAAATTTCCCTTCCGTCTAACCGAAAAGAAAGTAGTTTTTTGTGACTGTTATTGTTTTGTTTATAAACTTCTGTTGGGTACCAACATGTCAAAAATATGTAGTTGTCAAATTTTTCCAACAATCATTTTAAATATTTATGTCAGAAAGTTTTGTGAGGCATCCGATGTGTCTGGGCATTTTTTATCATTTTTATCATTCGATGCTATCATTAGACAGTTCGATTTTTTTATCGTTGAGAAAGAAAAAAAATTATGAAGAAAATGTTCTTATAATTTTCTATGTTAAGTAATTTTCGAGAAAATTGTAATTTTTCACATTTGGCCCACTTTGCACCCTTTGTCAGTGTAATAATTTATATTTCTGTCTCAATTCGTTATAAAATATAGAAAACGCGCTTTTTTTACGATATTTTACGAAAAGAAATAATCGCTATTCAACATGCATCATGTATTAATTGTATTATAATAAACAAAGTTCTGTCTCTCTGTTAATTGCATTATAATTAACATGGCAAGTTGAAAAATTAAAATTAAGCAGTTTGTTTAAGCTTATGTAATGAAGAAATATTTTTAGTCGAAGTTTTCCTTGAAAAAATTAGATTTATACCGCCCATAAGATAAGAAAGGCGAGAGGCGAGAGTAGGGGCGCTATCTGTTTTCAGACCCGCAGAACACGATTTTGTAAAAAAGAATGTCATATATATATATATATATATATATATATATATATATATATATATATATATATATATATATATATATATATATATAGGGGGGCCTTACACATATTAAAAGGTAAAAAGGTAGCGGAAAAATATATATATATATATATATATATATATATATATATATATATATATATATGTATATATATATATATATATATATATATATATATATATATATATATATATATAGATATATATATATATATTTTTCCACTACCTTTTTATATTTTACTACCTATATATATATATATATATATATATATATATATATATATATATATATATATATATATATATATATATATATGGTGAAATTTGGTAAGTGGGGCTCATTCCGATGGACAACGATACTATCAATGTGGGGTCACATTTTGGGCAAATTTTGGATCCGACCCAAACTTTAAGGGGGTGGTGGGGGGCGGTAAACAATAAAACTTTTCCAAACCAATTGAAAATAATGTTTCGGTCAATTATCTACAACATATCCAAA
Source organism: Brachynemurus nebulosus (assembly GCA_035578155.1). Taxonomy (NCBI): domain Eukaryota; kingdom Metazoa; phylum Arthropoda; class Insecta; order Neuroptera; family Myrmeleontidae; genus Brachynemurus; species Brachynemurus nebulosus. The sequence continues at coordinate 42,764,398 of JAPWDM010000004.1, forward strand.
ATTCAGCTTCCTAGGATGATTTGGAGGGAGTAGAGGAGGAAAAAAACTATTTCGGCTGGATCTAACACTCCCACAGCCGCCCAGAACTAACGTAGATGGTTGAAATTTGGTGTGTTTTGTAAAGTTCATACCTAGGTTGTGCTTTTTGGAGGTTTTAATATTTTATCCCCACCCCCCTCATTTTTAAGCTACAATTTCATTCTTTTTTAACGTTTTCGAAATTTGCACCACTCGCACAGGTCACCCAAATAAACTTAGAGGCCTGAAATTTTGTATTCGGATTGAGTTAGTATCAAGGGGGTGCCTTTTGGGGGTCTCAGCTTTTAACCCTTACCCCCACCATTTTTGTACCAAAAAGAACATGATTTTTCTTGTTTTTTAACAGTTTCGTTCGGTTCAAAATCTCGCCAAATAAACCTAGAGGGCTGAAATTTTGTGTACAGGTTAAACTAATAGCCAGCCACTGCTTTTTGGAGGTTTCAACTTTTAACCCTTACCCCCACGATTTTTACGCCAATATTTCCTTGATGTTTTTGCTTTTTTCTAATACGTCTAGCTAGAGACTCTCTAAGGAAACGTAGAATGCTGAAATGTTGTACGTGTAATTGAGTTATTATCCAGCTAGTGCCTTTTAGGGATTCCACCTTACTTTTCGCCCCACCTCTTCCATTTTTACATCGGAATTCAATGGTATTGTTAATTGTGTTTTAAATGCATTATTTTTAGTCTAATACAGAGTAGGCGAATAGTAATTTTAAAAATTTAAAAAAAATAATGAATTTACTTTTATAACAAATGCAATACACAAATTATAAGTAATTTAAAAATGTTATTAAAGTCACTGTTTAGTTATAAAGTAGGAATTTTGGATTTTTATTATTAATAAAATAGAAATTTCGGATTTTTCTGGAAAGAAAAAATATCTTCATAAAAGCCTTCCGGTTTACTATTCAAGTTCTTTTTCTAATATTTAAAAAAAAAAAACACAAAGGTAATTGGCGGATAAGCATGGGCAGGAATGCCCTCGTACGAATTGTGTTGGCTTTTTTCCTGCTAACTGCTATCGGCACAAAATTGAAATTTACTGAGTTTCAGCCCTTAAAAACTTAAAACCTTTTTTTAAAGCTCCGATAAACTGGACACTCATCATCAATTTTGAAACCACCAAAATGACAAATCGCTTATGGACTTTCAATTACACTTCGCTTGTAGACTAGCGAGCAAGCATATTTTTGTTTTCAAAAACTCAAATTTATTAATATTTTACACATTTTTTAATATCGACATTTGTATGATGTGGCATATTTTTTAAACAAAAAAGAAAAAAATATCACATAACATAGCATATTGCAATTTCCCCGCTTATACTAAGTAATTAGTTAAATTTAGTGTTTATTCTGGACTATTAACTCTTTATAAAATTATTTTATTACGTGTTAGTTGTGATTTTAAATTTTGGTTAGAAAAAGGAGTGGCCAATTACTCTGTTCGTGAATTAGCCTATATGCATTTAATTTATGTTGAAGCTTGTGATATTGAAAATTTTCAAAATTTAATAGAGCAAGCCTTCGAAATAATACGAAATAACGTTAGCATATCTAATGTGGACGTGAAACTGACTGAATGCATGTGTAGGTAAAAGTAGGTAGGGAACCAGTGGTTATCAAAATTGTTTTGATAGTTATTTTCTTCGAAACCGTACTCTCTAGCAAAAAGTGGCATTAAGGTTTTTTGTTGAGTTTATCATGTATTACTAATTGGTGTAATTTGGGGCAGTCGTTACGGTTCACCTATATATTACATAAAGCCCGCCTAGAATATACGGTCGAGCTGATTTTTTGAAGAGGTCCACCGGGATCTTGCTGATCCGAAAACGCCAGAAATAAGCTATCGAACCGATTCTGAAAATTTTCTCACTGCTAGAGAACTAAATTATTTTAGATGAATACAACTATGCTGCACAAAGTCCGTTCGGGTTCTTGGGTCCCAAAAATACCAAAACTAATTACCCTGCCGATTTTAAAAATTCTTTTACTCTTAGAAAGCTAAACTATTTTAAATGGTTACAGGTCTTAGATGAGATCCGCCAGTGTCCAATATTTGGAAATTCGCTATGTTATGCAGATGCTGCGGCAGGGGTATTTTTGGGTTTACAACCCAATGCAAAAGCAATATGAGTGGAAGCCTCACTCACATTGCTTTCACCGCTCCAATCAAATCATTCGTCTCTTCTCTAAATCATTTTTTTTATAATATCTAAAAATGAAATATATTCATTTATGCAACAAGTTGCAAAATGATTTTTTTCATGAATCGTACAATTGTCCAACGAGGCTTGCCGGATTGGAGAATTACGACGAGAGAAAAAGTATCGATTCTGCACGTGTTTTGTACAATATTTTTTGAAATCCTGAATTAAAATGAAAAAAATTAATCCAAAATGGAAAAACTATCTTTAGTTATTAAGAGTTTAATGTATATTAAGATTATATTTTCAAAATCATTTTTATTGAGATTAAAATTTGGGGGAATTCTTTACGAGCTTCTGAATATTTACTTGAGGGCGAAAGTTTATCATTAAATTCACAAAAATGCTCAATGACATTTAAGGGCAATAAAATTTTGATGCAGTATTACAAGATCAAATAAAAATATGTTGTTTACAAACAATTAAATGTTGATTATTAAGGGGGGAGTTCACGGCAGAAACGGCTAATTAACTAATTTTTTTCGAATCTCGTTTTTTGTTTTTATTTTGTTCTGTGGTTTTTTACAAACATGGTGATATATAAAACATGGCCAAAAATTTTTTTTTCAAGTAGAAAAATATTTATTTGTGAGCTGCTGCACAGCCAAATTACTGCTCCTTTGCAGACCACGCTCGCCCCCCCCTCGCGATTTGATTAGTAAATTTAGTTTTGGTGTGTACATGAGTTATAGTATGCGCTGAGATAATGTTCTTTTATTTGCATGCCTTTGTTAGACGTATTTTGTCACGGTGAGTAAACCGCTTCTTTTGTTATTATTTTTGTTTTTTACCGTTTCCCGAAAATTGTGTTTTTCCCGACAAGGAAAATCATATCTCAAGTTCTAGAAAAGATAGAGACTTAATTTTTTTTAAAATTTTGTTCATAAACATATTGCGCCTAAAGTGGAGTATGCTTTTTTCATTTGAACAATTGTAACTATTTTTAAACTTTTTTTTAAAATAAAAAATTGGGTTTTATAATTTTTAGAAGTTTGGAATTACAATTTTATAGTTAATTTTTAAAATTACCTAAAACCCATACTCAGCTTTATGGACAGGTCCTTTAGGAATAAAATAATGAAAAAATATTTAAAAAATTTTCATTACTTTTTGAGATATGGCGTTCCTTGTAAACGCTTAAAAACTTGTAAAAAAGGGCCCCCTCCCTCCACAGAGAAGAGTAATTAATGTTTCAAAAACAAAATTTTCTGTTTGAAACCCTCCCTCATTTGAAAAAAAAATTTCAACAAGCAAAATAATCATAAATGAAAAAGTTGCTTTTTTATTTGAACTCCCCCCTTAATAGTCAGAAACATCCAGCGCAGTAACGAACATAAAGCCAATAAATCCGGAGCTATAACGTTACAGTGTATTATATCAGATATCAGACAGTTGTGTCCCAATAAATACTTATTGTCTTTCATTAAGGACGCATCCGGAGAGTACACTCCACTTGAGTACATTGTTATGTGACTGACATTATTGACATAGATGATAAATGAGAGAAACGTAAATATAAGGTATTACTGTGTAGGTACAGCCTCTTTACGTCGGTTTGAGCTCTAATAGCAGCGTAAAGAGAAGGGCGGCAAAGGCATCACTACAATGGAACAGGTTTAAATTTTATTTTTGAATTAAACTATAATTCTCGATTTCAAAACGATGATATTTTTATCTTCGCTTATTTACAATTGCCGCAGAAAGAAACAAATATGTATTGAATGTACCACTGAGCGCTACTTGTTTTTCTTTCAGTAATTATTTAAATATTATTATCAGTCTCTTTGGATATTTTTTGTCTATTATTTCTAAGCACACGCTAATAAATATGAAATATATAACAATTAACTTGTAGTGCGCAGAAATTGTTATTATATTTTTCACAAATAGATTTGTCAATTATCATTTTTATTCTTTCAATTTTCTTTAATTTCTAGAACTCACTTATTAAAAAATTTATCAAAATATTCGTTTAATAATCTAACATTCATATAATTAGTAATTAACAACAATTTGATCAAAACAAAATTGATTATCAAGTTTTTTTTTTATGTATCAAAGAAATTATGTAAGAAAATTCAGTCCTACTCATTGGTAACGTTCATCATTCTTTCAGATGTTTCTGAGCGATCCTTCTGGTGGTGATAAGTGTCAAGAGCAGCATTTTCAAGAGTTGCCCCCCTCCTGATAAAATTGGCCTACACGATGCTCTTCCCAAAGTTTTCCCCTGAAATTAACTCCAGAAACAAAATTCAACTTTACATTTATAATTCTGCACCATGCTCTACCTCGGTACTGAATTTAAAATTTTTGCCTTATATATTTTCAGACAAAATTCTCTGTGACAGACAGACGGGCGCCGAAATAACCCCTTTAAGTGCTCCATTTTGCAAACTTTGAACGCTACTTATGTCTAACCTAATCCATATATATTGAAGAATCATCATCCATCGATATAGTTAATTTTGTTTTTTTATTGTGTCTTCGGTGTTAATTGTATGAAATTAGTTAAGGCTATACACGTCCAAATATCTTGAATTATATAAGGAAATATCAAAAACTTCACGAGTATAATCGACCAGCAGATCGCAAGATATTCACTAGTATTCGTTTTATAACAGCAAGCATAGTTTTCCATAAATTAGTAAAAAACCTTAATTTTGCAACAGTACTGAGCCAGAGCTTCATTACATCTACCAGTAGATCTGAGGAAACCAAAGACATTCGATTATTCAGTTTAATTAACCAAAACGTATCAATTAGTTGATTAGTGGCAGAATTTGAATTGTGGCTTTTTAATTGTAAATTTTTGACAGTATTTACTGAACTATTCATTCATTTATTATTCATTCATTTTCAATTGTACAAAGATTTGACTTCAACACTGAGTTCAGATTACACTAGTTTTTAATATTCGAAAACCTTATTTCACTGCTTTTAATTAAAAACTCCCTTTTACTTATTCTGTTCAGAATTAGTAGAAAACATAAAAAAAAAATTAATGTCATTTTTTTGATTTACATTTATCAAGTTTTGCCTCAATTTATTTCTCACTAATGAAATTGACAACACCACCTCTCTGTACCCAATTCTCCAACTTTATTCATTTCAATCGACCTATATAAATATCAAAACATAAAGATAAATGAGACCAACGAACAAAAAAAAATGATTTTGTCTTCGGTTTTTAAACTTTATTGAAAACTACACTCCTACCCATAAAATCAATCACAACAATCTAACATAATATATTGTATAGAAAATAACAACTGAAAAAACAACAGAATGATTTGCCATGCGTCGTCGTTATAGATCAGTATTATAAAGCAAGCATTGCTTTCATTGCTTCCAGCATCTATTCATCCGTCATTGTGTATAAAACAAAACAATAAACTTTTCTTGTTTCTCTATTTCATTTTTTTTACTGCTTGCTCCCCCACACCGGGTCTCTATTTAAAATAAAATAGTAACTGGAAAACTGTTGCAATGTATTTTATTATCATTAAGAAGACAAAATTTCATTAAATGAACAGTACGTTACAAAAGAAAATATTCTACTGAAGTGTTAGTCCTTTCCTTCAGTAAATTACAATCTCCTAACTTATTTTACTCACCAAAGAATTCCTCCTAGACGTTAAATGATTTGGGTTCTTTGTACTCTTGTATCAATTTAACTTTTAAATTTCCTTCAAACAAATATTTCAACCAACAATACTTTCACCTAGATGACATCAGAGTTTAGTAAATTCAAAGCGAAAAATCGATGAAGAGTGAATCGACCTCGCACAATTAGGGTTCCGTACGGTGGCCAATTAATTGACGAAATTTAATTATTTAAAAGATAATTATATATTATATATACATATATATATATATATATGCACATATATGTATATATATATATATATGTACATATATATATATATATATATATATATATATATATATATATATACAGTTAGGTGCAAAACTGAACCAACCTCATAATATTTCGAAATTATTTGGAAGGTAAATTTTAATAATAATACTTTTTGAAAAAGTTTAGTTATTTTTAATAACTATAGACTGCCAGCTACTTAACAGATATTAATTTGCATACATATCTATTTATTTCGAATATGCGTTAATCCTTTTTCTTTGACTCAGTTTTGCACCATATTTCTATTAGTGCTGACACAAAGTGTTCTACGCGATAAAAACATGTCCATACAGATTGAGTGTGGTCTAAACAAAGAATACAGCATCGACTTATTCTCAGTTTAAATCAGCGTGCCATAGCTGATGAATAAAGCTATATTTATTTTTAATTTGCAAATAATGTATCCGATATCGAAATCTACTAAGAAATTAGCGATTGAATTATTAAAAGGTTGGCAATATACAAGATATATCGCTCGGAAAATTCATATTAGCCAATCGATAGCATAGAAAATTCAAAAAAAATGTAATTTACTAATAGAGAAAAATGTTGGCAGTCGGAAAAAAACTATCAGGAGAGGATGTTAGAAGAGTTATTCGATATTTGGCTACCGGTGAAGCATCTTCGACTTCTGAGGCAACCAAACTTTTACAGAAAGACGTTGGCAAGTCAGTAAATAAGTGGACAGTTCGTCGGGCATTACATTCCGCAAAGTTCCACGCTGTCGAAAGAAAAAAGAGATCACTTCTAACTGAAAAAAAAATAGTAAAGCCAGAAAATTTCTTTATAAAACAATATATAAAATGGGATGATGATGATTGAATGAAAGTGATTTGGTCAGATGTGACTAAAATTAATAGATACAGTACAGATGGTCGCCGGTGGAATTGGAAAAGAACTAAAAAGTCAAGACAACCAAAGGACTACATTCAAACGATAAAACATGGTGGTGGTAACATCAAGTTGTGAGGCTGTTTTTCAGCATTTGCTGCAGGTCTAATTCATAGGATTGATGGTAATATGAACAAAAAAGTGTACTATCATATTCCCAGGATATATTTAACAGAAACAATCGAAAACATACCCTATCCAGAAGATGAAATAATATTTTAACATAACAACGATCCGAAACATACCTCGAAATTAGTAAAAAATTGGTTAAGTAAGCAAAAATTAAAAGTCCTGATGTGGCCATCTCAACTCCTGATCTAAATGCTCTTGAAAAATTATGGTCATATCTGAGGACTAAATTTTTGAATGCATATGAATCACCTCCATCAAATTTAGATATTTTATGGGAAGATGTACAGGAACAGTGGTACAAAGTATCCCCTAATTACTGCGAAAAAATTTGCTAGAAGTGTTAAAAAACGATCGCATGCTGTTAGAAAGGCAAAAGGTCTGTGGACATAATATTAAAGTTAAATTATTTGATGCTCGCTACAAGTGGTGCAAAAGTGAACCAAAGGTGATTATGATTATTTTATTCTAAAATAGGCTTTTAAGCTAAATTAAGTTTATAACTTTATATATAAATAAATGTAGTTATATAAATATTGTATATATTAAAAACTTATATTGGTTGACTCAATTTTGCACCTAACTGTATATATATATATATATATATATATATATATATATATATATATATATATATATATATATATATATATATATATATATATATATAATGAATCAAGGCACCTTATTAAGCATTAAATTTTGGACAAAAAATTTCCTTGACTCAAATTTCTATCACCAATATTTCACTTTCTACAGAGCCTTAAAATTTAAATGTTACTTTTTTTACATTTTTAAGCTAAACCATTAAAGATAGGACAAATAGTTAAATGACAATTTTGTTGTCCAACTGACGCTTTATAAAAAAGTTCCTTACAATTTTTTCGTATTACAAATAGTTACAAAGTTACAGACTCTGAAAATTCATTTTACTTATTTTTTGGAAAATGGAAATTCAGCTGGAACACCAATTCAGTGGAAAACCAGCCATTACAGCTGGTGTCATGAAAAAAAAGTATATTTACTACGACGCAACGAAAATATACTAAAAAAACGTAAAATTTTAAGAAATTTAAATTTTAAAGCTCTGTAGAAAGTGAAATATTGGTGACAGAAATTTGACTCAATGAAATTTTTTGTTCAAAATTTAATGCTGATTAAGGCGCTTTGATTTATTTTATGGAAAAAAAATTTCTTCATAGTTTGCAGAAGTAAATAATATAAAAAATCGTTACTCCTGTGTTATTTAAATGGGATATTTTAGGCTCGTTGATGCACATCTAAAAATTGGAATTTTAAGCTGCGTTTTGGTGAGGATGTTTCTTTAGACGTATCCTACGATATTTTGACCGGAGAGCGAGAAAAAACAAAAATATTTTTTGGCATACCCTAATGCTATACTCTACAGGCATAAAAAAGGTTTGCTAATGGAATATGCTATAAAAAAAGAAAAAAATTGCTGAATATGGATAATAATATTGGTACAAATCGCTAGTGATGCTTATAGCAGCAGGATTACCTGACTTTTTAGAAATAAAATAGATAAGGAAAGTTGTGAAAATTCAACTGGACTACTACATAAAATTAGAAAATATGAAAATCTAGCAAATAAAAATAATTTTACAAAGAAGAAAGAGGAAAGACAAGAAAATAAGAAGAAATTTGAAGAGAAGAAGCCATGTAAAAATTGTGAAAAACTAAACAAAGGTATTAAATATCACTCAGAGGATTCATGCTGGTTTAAAAAGAAAAATGAAAATGAAGCTAGAGTAATTGGAAGTAATTCAGTGAGAGAAGTAGATCTTAATACAGAACAAAAAAACGAATAATCACACCACTGATAAAAGTTAAAATACTATTAGAAGGAAAATTAGAGGTAAACGGAACATATGATCCAGATTCCCAAATCTCTCTCATAAATTCAAAATTAGTTAAGATAAAGAAAACAACAGAAGATGTAAAAAAATATATATTTGAAAACAGTCAATGGTGTGAAACAAACAAAAGGTTTAGTAACCATAAGAGTAAAAATTTTTGAGAAAGAAGAATACATTGATGTATTCATTGTCGAAAGAGATGATTTCGAAGATTTTCTCATTGGTTTAGATATAATAAAGAAATTCAAACTAATTCAAGATGAAAATTTGCAAATATTTCAAAAGACAGAAACACAGATAGGGGAAAAAATAAATACATTCAATAAGAATAAGGAACTAGAAGAGGTTAAAGTAAATTTTAACGAATATGTAAATGAAAACGAGTTCAGAACAAATTTAGATCACTTGGATGGCATAAAGAAATTGAAGATTGAAAAACTTATAGAAAAGTATTTGCGAAAAATAAATATGATTTAGGCATTATGATTACGAAGCTCGTATAGACTTACTAGTTGGTAAATATTGTAGTAAGAGACCGTATAGATGTAGTGTAGAAGATAGAAAAGAAATAGAAAAGCAAGTGGCAAAATTACTTGAAAATAAGCTAACTGAGGAATCTTACAGCCCGTTCGCAGCACCAGTAACATTGGCATTCAAGAAAGATGAGAACAAACGGTCAAGATGGTCTGAAGAAAAAAATCTTTTACTGATATAAAAAAATTCCATCAAAATCAATAGGTCCGGCCTCGGGCCCTTTACTTGTAAGTGACAAAAAGACAAGTGTAAGTTATATAAATTCTATTACAACAGAGGATGACAAGACGTGTGTATTACCAGAAGCTGAAAGGTTTGTAAATAATCACAATTAGTTGACAAAAACGGAGAACTATAAGAGAATTAGAAAAAGTCTCAACCAAAGAAAGAACAATATGTATTACTTGTACAGAAAAAATGAAGATTTATTTTGATGAAAATTATAATATAAAATTTAATGATTTATACTTAGAACAAATAGTGGAAACAAGTGAAGTGTGATTCGCACAGAAGAAAGAAAATCAAATAAATTTGGAAAACATAGTAGAGAGGTTTATGATCGAAAAATTTGTATGAAAAGATTCCAATGCAAAACAGTAAGCTAACTGAGGAATCTTACAGCCCGTTCGCAGCACCAGTAACATTGGCATTCAAGAAAGATGAGAACAAACGGTCAAAATTGTGTATAGATTTTCGCTTATTGAGCAAAATAATCACACCACAAGCTCAACCATTCCCATTAATAAGTGATTTAATATTAAAAACAAGAAATTCTAAATACTTCACCACGCTAGATATAAACTCTGCGTCTTGGTCAATTCCAATGTCTCAAGAGGGACTCAAGTTACTCAACAGGGACACTTCCAATGGACGTGTCTACCATTTGGATTAAAGACAGCACCAGCTGTTTTCCAGAGAATTCTATCTATTATCTTGAGGAAGCATGATTTAAAAGACTTTTCGGAGAATTACATAGACGACATCTTAATTTTTTCAGAATCATTCAATGAACATATAGAACATATAGAAAAAGTAATAAAAACAATAGTAGATAAACGCTTCACATTAAAATTCAAAAATGTAATTTTGCGACAGAATCAGTAAAGTACCTCGAACATATTATAGAACACAATACAGTGAGACTAGTGAAAGATAATTTAATCTCAATACAAAATTTCCCTACTCCGAAAACTCAGAAAAATATTAGACAGCTTCTCAGGAAAATCAACTTCTATCATGAATATATACCGAAAAGCTCAATACCGACTGCTAGACCCATTGCACAAACTATTATTTATACATTTCACAAATTTATATGGTCTGAAGAGTGTGAAAAATCTTTTACTGATATAAAAAAATTACTGTTCCCAACCAGTACTAGAAATATTTGATAAGAATTTACCAATAAGAATTTACTTACACTGATGCATCACTAGAAGGTATTGGTGCAATATTCAAACAGATTCAGAATAACGGTGAAAAGAAGCCAATAGCATATTTTTCGAAAAAACTAAATGAGTCACAAAAAAGAAAAAAAGCAATTTATTTGGAATGCCTGGCAATCAAGCAAGCAGTAAAATATTGGCAACACTGACTAATTGGAAGAAAGTTCACAGTATTTTCAGATCATAAGCCGTTAGAGAATATGAACATAAAAGCTAGAACGGATGAAGAACTTGGTGAGATGACTTATTATTTATCACAATACGACTTTGAAATTAAATATGTTCCGGGGAAAAATAACGCCGAAGCAGATAGTCTGAGTAGAATTCCGGTATTAGAGCCACTCGAGTACTATAGTGTATATAATTATTGTTGAATTAAAAAAATAAATAAAACTTTCTCCTCCTGTTTTTACAGAGAAACTTAATTCGTCTATTTTATCACCTACCCTAGTACTTATATATATATATATATATATATATATATATATATATATATATATATATATATATATATATATATATATATATATATATATATATATATATATAAGTACTAGGGTAGGTGATAAAATAGACGAATTAAGTTTCTCTGTAAAAACAGGAGGAGAAAGTTTTATTTATTTTTTTAATTCAACAATAATTACATACACTATTTACAATCTTACCTGTAAAAACGGGAAACGGCAATTAAAGTTTATTATTATCACTTTTCTATTTACATAATTAATTTTTAAGTAATAAATTATACTTAAACTATATTTAAAAATTATTATAAAATAATTCTTCAATTCTGATACTCATCATCGCCTGTCATCACACTGTCGGTCATAAAGATAATGTCGGCGCGAGTAAAATAACTTGTTCAAAGGATTTAATTTAAAAAAAAAATAATTTTTTTTTTTTACAGAAAAAAATATTACAATAATAAGTTAACAATTAATTGTCAGTAATAATTCGGGCAGACTTTTTGCCTATTTCGTAAATTTGAAAAGTAAAATTCTTTCCTTATGGATTGTATTTGCTTTATATACAATTTTTGGTGCGAGGAAGTTCTTTCGTCACACATCCGTTAAAAAATACTTAATTTGCAAATTTGACAATTTCATTGATAAAATTGAGATTTTTACTTAAATAATTTGTTAATAAAATATATGAAATAAAATATTATAAATATAATTTTTAGTATTAGAAATAAATGAAATAGATATCTAAATTTTAAGGAAAAACCCATTGAAGTCAAATTAATATTATTTATATGAGTATAAGCTAAGCCTAAACTGTAACTCGCGCGGATCATGAGAAGCGCGGCAGATTCAAAACTAATGAAAGTATACTTTCATTACATCTCCCCCTCCCAGGGTTAAAATTCGTACAATTTTTCAGTCTTCGTCTCCGTTCTCTGAGGTTGGAAGTAATTTTGTTACATGGAAGAGTCCAGTTTCTTGTTTTCGTCTTCCTGTTTTTATTTTGTATATTGATTCTGACATCTTTTCTATTATTTCGAAGCGTCCAATTCTCAGTTCATCTAACTTTTTCCTGTTCAACCTGTTTCCATTTTCTATGTATACTAGATCTCCCGTGTTAAACCGATAATTCTTTCTATTTTCATTAAATATGTTTTTGTTATATTCGTGTGATTTTCTTGTTCTTTCTAGCGCTAGTTTTTTATTTTTTATCCAATCTTCTTTATCAGTTCTTTTTATCTCATCAGGTAAAATACTGGTATCTGTGCCCTCTAATAAATGCTTAGGTGTAAAACCAGTTACTGTATGCTCTGTTCTATTATATTTTCTATGAGGTACTATGTTCTAGTACCTCATTTACCAACTTGATGAAGTCAGTTGCACTCTGATTTTTTGATGTTAAAATGAACGCATATCTTGTAAAATGGTCCACAAGTAAGCGGAGGTATTTTTTTGTTGATCTTTGCCCTCCGAAGCCTCCAGTGGTGTCTATTGATATTATTTCGAAAGGTTCTGTTGCTGGACCTAATTGTGACATAATTTAATATTTTTCTTGCCTTCTTGATTTGTTTCTAATACATATTTTACATGTTTTACACACTTTTTTTATATTTTCAGTTATATTCTTGGCTGTATAATAAGGGCATACTCTATTCATCATGTATTTCCTTTATTACTTCTAAACTTATTTTCCGATACAATTATCTTTTCTTTATTTCTGCAACTTTTCTGTATAATACTCCATCTTTTTCTATTAATTTTTTTTGCTGTTCTGCAATGTTCTATTTTCTTTTTGATCTCCTTTTATCTCCTCTATTGTTATTAGATTAACTATTTTCAGCATTTCTTCCATATTTTCGAGTGGCTCTAATACCGGATTTCTACTCAATCTGCTTCGGCGTTATTTTTCCCAGGAATATATTTAATTTCAAAGTCGTATTGTGATAAATAATAAGTCATCTCACCAAGTTCTTCATCCGTTCTAGCTTTTATGTTCATATTCTCTAACGGCTTATGATCTGTAAATTCTTATCAAATATTTCTAGTACTGGTTGGGAACAGTAATTTTTTTATATCAGTAAAAGATTTTTCACACTCTTCAGACCATATAAATTTGTGAAATGTATAAATAATAGTTTGTGCAATGGGTCTAGCAGTCGGTATTGAGCTTTTCGGTATATATTCATGATAGAAGTTGATTTTCCTGAGAAGCTGTCTAATATTTTTCTGAGTTTTCGGAGTAGGGAAATTTTGTATTGAGATTAAATTATCTTTCACTAATCTCACTGTATTGTGTTCTATAATATGTTCGAGGTACTTTACTGATTCTGTCGCAAAATTACATTTTTGAATTTTAATGTGAAGCGTTTATCTACTATTGTTTTTATTACTTTTTCTATATGTTCTATATGTTCATTGAATGATTCTGAAAAAATTAAGATGTCGTCTATGTAATTCTCCGAAAAGTCTTTTAAATCATGCTTCCTCAAGATAATAGATAGAATTCTCTGGAAAACAGCTGGTGCTGTCTTTAATCCAAATGGTAGACACGTCCATTGGAAGTGTCCCTGTTGAGTAACTTGAGTCCCTCTTGAGACATTGGAATTGACCAAGACGCAGAGTTTATATCTAGCGTGGTGAAGTATTTAGAATTTCTTGTTTTTAATATTAAATCACTTATTAATGGGAATGGTTGAGCTTGTGGTGTGATTATTTTGCTCAATAAGCGAAAATCTATACACAATTTTGACCGTTTGTTCTCATCTTTCTTGAATGCCAATGTTACTGGTGCTGCGAACGGGCTGTAAGATTCCTCAGTTAGCTTACTGTTTTGCATTGGAATCTTTTCATACAAATTTTTCGATCATAAACCTCTCTACTATGTTTTCCAAATTTATTTGATTTTCTTTCTTCTGTGCGAATCACACTTCACTTGTTTCCACTATTTGTTCTAAGTATAAATCATTAAATTTTATATTATAATTTTCATCAAAATAAATCTTCATTTTTTCTGTACAAGTAATCCATATTGTTCTTTCTTTGGTTGAGACTTTTTCTAATTCTCTTATAGTTCTCCGTTTTTGTCAACTAATTGTGATTATTTACAAGCCTTTCAGCTTCTGGTAATACACACGTCTTGTCATCCTCTGTTGTAATAGAATTTATATAACTTACACTTGTCTTTTTGTCACTTACAAGTAAAGGGCCCGAGGCCGGACCTATTGATTTTGATGAAACTTAGATATGTTGTAGGACACTAACAAATAAGCGATATGTATTTTTTTGTATCGGCGGAAAAACGGTTTGAAGGGATGAAATCGCCCTCCAAAAATTGGTGTAAAAATTTAATTTTTTAAATATATCGAAAACGGTAAGTGATAGAGCAAAAGTGTAAATTGGCAGTATTGCTATTTTTTAAAGAGCTATCTATTGGTATTCAACTCGCTCAAATTGTGTCAACAGGGGTGGCTGTGGGTTAAAATTTAGGGTTTATTTTGCAAAAAGGGGATGAAAATTAAACAATATAAAAATTCTGTTTAAAGATTTGAAATCTACGTCAGAAAATCTAATTGACCTGTTTTTACTCAATATCCTAATGTATTAAGTTTAGGAGTAGTTAATTAGGGGGTGACTTGGGTAGTTCAACAAGTTCTTCATAATGGAAAATAGTTTAAGACATTTAGAGTAACGTAGAAATGAAATGTTCGATTTCAAAATTCAGTTTGAGCAACATTGGAGAGGGGGCGAGTCACCCTCTTAAATTACATACTAGTTAACATACACTCATTTTTAATATTAACACACTGACAGTGGGTAATGTCACAATATGTGATTCTGAATTTGGACTATCGTATATAAGGTTTTTATTAGGTTTCCATTCATTTTGAAAATATCGTTATTTTCAGTATCCATAATTTTCGATAACGATAACTATAACATCCATTAAAAAACAAACCTTATAAAAACCTTACATACGGCAGTCCAACTTCAGAACCACTTATTGTGAGATTATTACCCACTGTCGGTGTGTTAATATTAGAAAAAAAACGCCGTGAGCAGCGGAGCCCCATCACGGAAGTCGAATTTTTCCTTTCATCTTCGGTATTGAATGTCTACAATTGAAATGTAATTGAACGTCCACAAGCGATTTGTCATTTTGGTGGTTTCAAAACTGATGACTAGTGTCCGGTTGATCGGAGCTTTAAAAAAGGGTTTTAAGTTTTTAAGGGCTGAATCTCAGTTATTTTCAATTTTGTGCCGATAGCAGTTAGCAGGGAAAAAGCCAACATAATTCGTTCTAGGGCATCCCAATCCATGCTTTTCCGCCAATTGCCTTTGTGTTTTATATTTAAATATTAAAAAAGGGACTTAAATAGTAAACTGGAAGGCTTTATGAAGATATTTTTTCTTTCCAAAAAAATCCAAAATTTCTATTTTATAAATAATAAAAATCCAAAATTCCTAATTTCTAAATAAACAGTGACTTCAATAACATTTTTAAATTACTTAATATATATGTATTTCATTTGTTATAAAAGTAAGTTCACTTTTTTTAAAATTTTTTAAAATTACTATTCTGCTACTTGTATTTAGAATAAAAATAATGCATTTAAAACACATTTAACAATAGCATTGAATTCCGATGTAAAACTGGGAGAAGTGGGGGAAAAGTAATGTGGGCTTCCTCAAAGATACTAGCTGGATACTAACTGAATACACGTACAAAATTTCAGCCCTCTAGGTTTCCTTAGAGAGTCTCTAGACGTGTTAGAAAACAAGCAAAAAAATTAAGGAAGTATTGGCGTAAAAATCGTGGGGGTCAGGGTTAAAAGTTGAAACCTCCAAAAAGCAGTTTTTCAATTTTGTGCCGATAGCAGTTAGCAAGGAAAAAGCCAACATAATTCGTACGAGGGCATTCCTACCCATGCTTATCCGCCAATTGTCTTTATGTTTTATATTTAAATATTAAAAAAGGAACTTAAATAGTAAACTAGAAGGCTTTTATGAAGATATTTTTACTTTCCAAAAAAAATCCAAAATTTCTATTTTATAAATAAAAAAAATCCAAAATTTCTAATTTCTAAATAAACAGTGACATCAGTAACATTTTTTAATTACTTAATCCATATGTATTTCATTTGTTATAAAAGTAAGTCCACTTTTTTTTAAATTTTTTTAAGATTACTATTCGCCTACTTGTATTTAGAATAAAAATAATGCATCTAACCACTTTAGCGGATACCCCAAGTCTCACTCGGGTCCGTAATTCTAATAACTAGCGGACACGACAAGTGACACTCGTTCTCATGTCGGTAACTGTTTTTGCTGCCACCTATTTGAATGAGAAAAAGAATACATTATAGAGAACTTTATTTATCCTAGAATCAAACCTTTATAACATAGTTATCTAGAAGGTGGTTAACTTGGATGGTATTTTTTTTGTCAGTTTAAAATAAATTGACAATCCGCTAAAGAGGTGAAAACACATTTAACAGTAGCATTGAATTCCGATGTAAAAATGGGAGCAGTGGGGGGAAAAATAATGTGGACTTCCTCAAAGGTACTAGCTGGATACTAACTGAATACACGTACAAAATTTCAGCTCTCTAGGTTTCCTTAGAGAGTCTCTAGACGTGCTAGAAAACAAGCAAAAAAATTAAGAAAATATTGGCGTAAAAATCGTGGGGGTAAGGGTTAAAATTTTAACCTCCAAAAAGCAGTGTCTGGCTATTAGCTTAACCTGAACACAAAATTTTAGCCCTCTAGGTTTATTTGGGGAGATTTTGACCCAAATGAAACTGTTAAAAAACAAGAAAAATCATGTTCTTTTTGGTATAAAAATAGTGGGGGTTGGGGTTAAAAGTCTAGACCCCCAAAATGAACCCCCTCTACAACAACTCAATCCGAATACAAAATTTCAGCCCTCTAAGTTTCTTTGGGTGACCTGTGCGGGTGGTACAAACTTTGAAAACTTCGAAAAAGCATGAAATTGTAGCTTAAAAATGAGGGGGGGGGGGTAAAATATTAAAACCTCAAAAAAGCACAACCTACGTACGAACTTCATCAACACACCAAATTTTAACCCTCTACGTTAATTCTGGGGGCTGGGATCATGTTAGATCCAGCTAAAATCGGTTTTTCCCCCTCTACTCCCTCCAAATCATCCTAGGAAGCTGAATTTTGGATATGTTGTAGATAATCCACCAGGACATTATTTCCAACCGGTTTGGAAAAGTTTTATTGTTTTACCGCCCCCACCACCCCCTTAAAAGTTGGGTCGGATCAAAAATTTTCCCAAAATTTGGCCCCAGTTTCATTGTATGAGGTGAATATATATATATATATATATGTATATATATATATATATATATATATATATATATATATTTATATATATATTTATATATATATTTATATATATATATATATTTATATATATATTTATATATATATATATATATATATATATATATATATATATATATATATATATATATATATATATATATATATATATATATATATAAGTAGGTATATATATATAGGTATATATATATATACCTACTTATATGTGTATATATATACATGTACATATATATATATATATATATATATATATATATATATATATATACTGGCTGTGGCCCGTGGTTTCACCCACGTAAAATTTTATAATTTTAACGTAATTTATATATATTTATATATATATTTATATATATATTTATATATATATATATATATATATATATATATATATATTTATATATATATTTATATATATATATATATATATATAGGTATATATATATATACCTACTTATATGTGTATATATATACATGTACATATATATATATATATATATATATATATATATATATATATATATATATATATATACTGGCTGTGGCCCGTGGTTTCACCCACGTAAAATTTTCTAAATTATAGGTCCAATTAGATTTCTTAACTTAAATCAGATATTCCGAAATTCTAAGCAAAGTCATTTATTTATAGCGTTGGCGTCTGTTCACCCAACGACTCTATAATAACTATCTTCATATTTTAATAAGGTCGCTAATATTCGCCCGCAAAAACTTCATGTAGTTAGGCCTTTCAGGGTACTAAGGTCTTGGGAGAAAATTTTAACCCCCTCTTTCATTTTTTTCGGATATCTCTATAGTATTTGAGCAAAATTTTGTCAAAATTTCTTCAGATTTTTAATTTGGAGTTTATTTAGCGTCACGGATGGACAATTTTGACCACATGTTCATTTAAATTTGATGTTCTGAAATTTTATACAAAATCAGTTCCTTATAGTGCATCGCTTGGAACGCCCAGCGACTTTAAAATAATCTTATTGATATTTCGATAACATAGTTTGATAAAATTTTGTCAAGATCGGGCCAGCTGTTTAATTAGAGTCCTACTCGATTAGCCTTGCGAATTAATTTTGACCTCATCTTACATTTAAATCAGATATACTGAAATCCTCTGCTATTTTCATAATATTTCAATAACGTATCTAATTTTCATACCTTCATATAATCCCATTAATAACTTTAACAGTACGTTAATTTGCAAGACGATTCATGTTCCCAGGGGTCTGGAGCATATTTTCAAACTCGCGTTAATTTGTTTCGGATTTTTAATAATATGTGAGTAAAGGTCAAGATTCATCCAGTCGTTTATTTTGGGTTTTTCTGAGTCTCCAGAACCCTACAGAGAAATCTTAACCTCACGTTCACTTTTCTCAGAATCTCAGTGCTATTTGAGCAAAATTAAGTCAAGATTCGCCCAGCCAGTATTATTTTTACTTTTTTTTGGAGAGCTTCGGACCTTAAGGATTAATTATAATGTAACGTTTATTTTTTTAAGGATTTCAATAGTATTTGCGAAAAATTTAGTAATGATACGTCCCATCGTTTACTTTAAACCCTTTTGGGGCCCTACGGTCCTGCAGGATAACTTTCACTTAACTCTAACATTTTTTTTTCGATTCGTATGCCAGTTTTACCTATAGTTTTCTTTCATCATTTTTTTGATTTCTACTACGGTTTTCTCGAAACAATTGGGAATAGATAAAGACAGTCCATATTTCGCTTTTATATATATACCAGGATTTGTGGATTCAGCCAACGGTATTAAAACATCAAAATGTCCTACATTAAAATCTCCTATGAATCGGATTCGTTTAACTCCTTGTAGGGCTTCCCCAAAGGTAGCCAGAAGGAATGCCATCCTGAAAAACTTAACTCATAAGGGAATATCTCCCACGCCGCTTTAAGTTCGCAAGTAGTTCCATAGGTGTGAGGTCTAGACATTTCGGTGACGTACCGACGATTTGTAATATAAGGAGATCCCGATTGCTCCTGACTAAAAAGTCTAAATTTTTCTCAGTTATTTGACACATGACTAAAAATGTTAGCATGAATTTGAGCAGCCATTAAGATATGACGGTACATCAAATGGGGAAAGGGAGGAAAATAGGCAGGCGCCATCGCCAGGAACTTTTATTATTCGGCAATGGGTTTGTGTTTGGTTGACTATAATAATTTCCTCTTCTATAACTAACAATAGGAATAACTATTTCCTATTGAAAAATGGCTACCTTATTCAGAATTTAAACAGTTTAGAAGTTTTATTTTAATAACAAAAAAAAAAAAATATTTAAAAATTGCTACTGATCAATACTATTTATTAACTCTAGTTTTGATACTTAATATCCTTTTTTGTTTTGTAATTGCTTCTTCGGTACCGGATCAAATTTTAATGCAATTATATCTTCGTAATTTGACATACGATAGAGAAAAATGAAAGAGACTGCGATATGACACATATCATCTCGTCATCATCATAATTGATCATCATTATCATCTCATCGTCATCATGTTTCGCTTAATGATGTTCTAATTTTATCTGTTAATGTATTTTAAAAAATTGTATAACACATTTATTGTAGTAAAATATAAAAAAAAAAGTAAGCATCAAACTTACACTGGCTTGTTTTCTGTATTGGTAACAGTAAAAGTAGCAATAATAGCAAATAATTAATAAATTTGAATAAATTTAGATCAGAAACATTCAAGTTAAGAATGTCAGTAAGAAACAATATGTATTAAATAAATATGTTAGCTATTAGTTTTTAAAATTACAAAAATTATTTTTCTACAAATACGTAGCAACTAATAATTTGTATGATTTTTTTTTATAAATTTGCCACAGATTTCTGTATACAGTAATAAGAAATTGATATTTCACGGTTTTTTGTAAATTTCGACGGTCAGACAAAAAATTTTGCAAAACCTTTTCTTAGCGAGCGCCTACGACCCAACAGGGACCTACATGCCAAATTCCAAGTTTGTAGGTATTGTAGTTTTGGAGATTTTGTGATAGGTATGTGTATAAGTGGTATTTCTCTTTTATATATATAGATATATGTATATATATATATATATATATATATATATATATATATATATATATATATATATATATATATATATATATATATATAGATATATGTATGTATATTTAAATCCTATCCAAATATTTGACCACTTCAACCTCCGAGGTTAGTTACGTTACAGAACTAAATGTTCTCAAAAAGGTTGAAGTTAATAGAAGCAATTTTCCAAACTAAATTTTATATGTATAGGTGGAATAGTTTACTAAAATCTTAGTGTACAAAAATTGCAGTTTTCGGAACTCACTGACTGACTGACTAACAGATTATAAAAAAAATCTACATAGTTCCAGTCGAAGTAATACTTTGGAATTTGAAATAGATATTGTTTAAGAAAAGGATATTTTTCCTAGCGGTACAACTTTTTCAAGCTTTGATGGGTCATAAAAAATAAATTTGGATTGTTTATTTTACCATTTTTTAATAAAAAATTGCCATTACGCTTGCTACATAAATGTACGTATATGTATATTGTCTCCGATATGTAAATATTTCCAGGAGGCAAAAGAGAATATATCCGCTCCAAAGAGACCAGACATTTTTGATACAGTATTACATGATAACATTTGAAAAATTCAAAATTACTTTCCCGGAAATATGTTAATTTGATCATAAATGTCGCTAATTATCACTAATTGAATACAGAATATTTAGAAGTTAAATTATGTTAATTATTATGTTACAAAAAACAAAAATAAAATTTTATCACAGGAATATTTATACCTCAATCGAAATCTCTTATGGGCATTTATAAAATGCTACAAAATACAAAATTAGTAGCTGGATAGATATGTTTTTGTATTGATATGTTCATCGCTAGCAGCTATAAATATTTATGAGTACGAACAATAATTACGCTTACCAAAGTGAATATTAAATTAATAAACAAAAATGATAGTTTAGGTAATCGATAAATGAATATAGTTTGCTAATAAATAATTCAGTAATAAATGTATGTTAAAAAAGACTTAGGCTCCTGGTATACCCCATATAAAAAAATCAGTTACTTAATGGAGTTTTTACAAAATAATGGCATATTACTGTTTTAAAATAAAGAACAAAAATTTTTGGGCTAAATGCCTATATTTTTTTCACACTTAATTATGGAACATTTAAAAATATACCTTAAGAAATACATGTTGATTCGATATAAGAAAACCAAAAGATCTATCTCTACATATAATAAAATTGTAACGACACCATTTCTGTACATGGAATATTTTGTGAAAATTGTACTGGTACTGTAAATAGTTATCGATGTAGATATCATAACAGGGATTTTTTAAATTGTTGTCTGTCTGTCTGTTCACGCATCACGCAAAAACTATTGGACGGATTTTAATGACATTTGGTGTGATGATAACTTATTACGTGGGTCAATATCTAGGATCTTTTTTATTCCGGGAAAATGTCTCATTCCCACGGGAAAATAGATAAACCATTCTGAGCATGTGCACATAGTACGCAAAAAGTATTGAACGGATTTTAATGAAGTTTCGTGTGGTCATAACTTATTACTTGGGTTAGCAATTAAGATACCTTTTACTCCGGGAAAATTTCTCACTACCACGGGAAAATGGAAAAACCATTCTGAGCATGTGCACACATTACGCAAAAACTATTGAACGGATTTTAATGAAATTTGGTGTGGTGGCATCTTATCATTTGGGTCAACATTTAAGATATTTTTTACTCCGGAAAAATTTCTCATTCCTACGAGAAAATGGAAAAACCATTTTGAGCATGTATACACATTACGCAAAAACTATTGGACGGATTTTAATGAAATTTGGCGTAATGATAACTTATTACCTGGGACAATATTTAAAATACTTTTCACTCCGAGAAAATGTATCATTCCCACGGGAAAATATAATAACCATTTTGAGCATGTGCATGTATTACGCAAACCCTCAAAATATTACCTAACGCAGGTAAAAGATTTTATACGCGATTTTCTCAAAATAAATTTTTCCTGCGCTGTGCAATTTTCCGAATTTTTAACCGATATGCATGAAACTTCAGATGAATATTTTTTTAGTCGAATTTTCTCCAAAAAATTAGACTTATACAGTCTATACGATAAGAGTTGCGAGAGGCGAGAGTAGGGGCGCTATCCGTTTTCGGACCCGTAGAACACAAATATGTAGAAAAAAAAATGTCTGATATATATATATATATATATATATATATATATATATATATATATATATATATATATATATTTTCCCGCCACCTTTTAATTTGTGTAGGGCCCCCCTATGGAAGTTAAGAGATGAAATTTGGTAAATGGGGCTCATTTTCCTGAAATTTGGTAAATGGCACCTCATTCTATCAAAGTGGGGTCAAATTTTGGGCAAATTTTTTTTCTGACCCGACTTTTAAGGGGGTGGTGGGGGGGGGGGGGGCGGAAAAGCAATAAAACGTTTCCAAACCGGTTTTAAATAATGTTTCGGCCAATTATCTACAACATATCCAAAATTCAGCTTCCTAGGATGATATGGTGGGAGTAGAGGGGGGAAAAAAGATTTTCGCTGGATCTAACAGGCCCCCAGCCCCCCCCCCCACAATTAACGTAGAGGGTTGAAATGTGGTGTGTTGATAAAGTTCGTACCTAGGTTGTGCTTTTTGGAGGTTTTAATATTTTACCCCCACCCCCCTCATTTTTAAGTTACAATTTCATGCATTTTCGACGTTTTCGAAGTTTGTACCACTCGCACAGGTCACCCGAATAAACCTAGAGGGCTGAAATTTTGTATTCTGATTGAGTTAGTATCAAGGGGGTGCCTTTTGGGGGTCTCGACTTTTAACCCCTACCCCCACCATTTTTATACCCAAAAGAACATGATTTTTCTTGTTTTTTAACAGTTTCGTTTGGGTCAAAATCTCCCCAAATAAACCTAGAAGGCTGAAATTTGGTGTACAAGTTAAGCTAATAGCCAGACACTGTTTTTTGGAGGTTTCAACTTTTAACCCTTACCCCCACGATTTTTACGCCAATATTTCCTTAATTCTTTTGCTTGTTTTCTAACACGCCTAGAGACTCCATAAGGAAACCTAGAGGGCTGAAATTTTGTACGTGTATTCAGTTAGTATCCAGCTAGTACCTTGTAGGGAGTCCGCATCACTTTTCCCCCCACTTCTCCCATTTTTACATCGGAATTGAATGCTATTGTTAAATGTGTTTTAAAAGCATTATGTTTATTCTAAATACAAGTAGGCGAATAGTAATTTTAAAAAATTTAAAAAAAAGTGAATTTACTTTTATGACAAATGAAATACATACATATTAAGTAATTTAAAAATGTTATTAAAGTCACTGTTTATTTATAAATTAGGAATTTTGGATTTTTAGTATTTATAAAATAGAAATTTTGGATTTTTTTGGAAAGAAAAAATATCTTTATAAAGGCCTTCCAGTTTACTATTTAAGGTCCTTTTTTAATTTTTAAAACTAAAACATAAAGGCAATTAGCGGATAAACATGGGCAGGAATGTCCTCGTACGAATTGTGTTGGCTTTTTTTCTGCTACCTGTTTTCGGCACAAAATTGAAATTTACTGAGATACAGCCCTTAAATACTTAAAACCTTTTTTTAAAGCCTCGATCAGCCGAACACTCATCACCAGTTTTGAAACCAACAAAATGACAATTCGGTTGTAGACTTTCAATCACATTTCGCTTGTAGACATTCAATACCGAAGATGAAGGGGAAAATTCGACTACCGTGATGGGGCCCCCGCTGCTCACGGCGTTTTTTAACATACTGGCTATTGTATGATTTTGAATTTTTTTTTACAAAATATTAATAAAAATTAATGTAATTTTTGTTTTATTACTCATGCGTGAGAAGTACTAACTTGGCGTACACATTTCTGTACGCAAAATAGCTGTTTGCTCACTGTGCTCTTCCCGCATACTTGTTTGCGTGTGAAAAGTTAGTTTCCACACAATAAAACACGCAAAGCCGTCTCTTCAATTTTCCATTTAATAAATATTTCATAATTATTTCTATAGAAGCCACCAACAAAGTAATTTAAACGATAATTAATTCAGAAAAAAGACGAATACTTAAAAATATTATTTTAAAAGTAATAAAAATGTCAAAAATAGTGATAATAATAGGAAAAGTATGTGAAATTCGTAATAAAAAATAGTATGTGCAACTCGTGCGGGATTGTCGATCGCCCCATTCAAGCGAATGAGCGCATTCACTACATTCGTGCGCTCAACTTCGCTTTCGTGGGCAATCGACAATTTCCCGAACTTATTGCACAAAATATTTTTTTTTCGTCATATAAAACGTATTTAGGTATTTTTACGATAAACATTTTACTTTTTGATTATAGTTGAAATTTGAGATCAGTAAACTACACCGCACAAAATTAAGTTTCCATGTTCCAGCAGCTGTAGCGCCATAATTCTGAAATATTTTTGTCTAAAAAATTTGCCGGTATTATATTATTACATTTTATATTTTAAAATACAGTTTATGTTAATTCACTAAACATTCCCATCTTTTTTTTTAAAAAGTCTCGAAAAAACGTACGTTTGCTTAACTTTCCCCCAATAAATACTTAATAATACCTTGTAACCTGGAAAAATATAAACTCGAATTTTAGTAGGTATATTTGATAGGTTTAAATGTTATTTTATGGTATTTTATTTTAAAACAAAAAAAAAAAGTTTTTAATTTGCGCTTTAAATTTTTAAACGTCTTTAACATGTTTCGTTAATAATCCGAGTGTTATATGAACCGAAACATGTCAGAAGTTTTAAATTATAAAGTGATAGCATAAATCTTAAAGTGGTGGCGGTTTTTACTGTATGAAGCAAAATTATTGCTATTTAATTTATTAACGATTTTTTGTGTGAAATATTAGTTTAAATATTGTAGTTTAATTAATTTTACGTGCTTTTTACTATACCAGTTTGTGTGTAATTTAAAAAAAAGCAAGATACAATTAATTATAATTTTTATTGTACTAAATTTGCTGTAAGGCTCCGCAAGTCAACCTTGCACCAGGCCCCGCGCTTGTTCGGGCCGGCTCTACATGTAGGTATAAACATTTGACTTTGTTGCCAACACTGATTGTTACTGACACTATAGAAATTACTATAAAAACTACACGGAGAAAAAATTCATATAAAAATTACTGTGCTCAGCACTACAATCGACGTGTAAGAGGCGAACATATTCAATTTTGTACGATAAAAATATGAAAATTATAATTAATCATAGAAAATTTAAAGGATAGAATATTGTTTCCGTAATATTAGCTCCGTAAAATTTGTAAAACAGCACAGTAAAAAGTTCCATTGCCGACAAAAAAATATTTTTTAATTGTTTTTCTTACAAAAATTACCATGCTGTATCATAATATTTGAAATGCTATCTGCTAATAGTAGAAAGAAAAAAAGAGAAAGAAGGTTGCGTGTGTTGTGAACGCTGTTGAAATGTACCTCACTCATAGCAAGTCACATAGCCAACCATAGGTTTGGACGACCAACTTGGTCGGACGGGTCGGACCAAGCACCTTGATCCATTAGACTGTCTTACAAGCAGCAACCAGTATTCATTACACTGTGTTAGAGGACGGGGATGTCACCGTTTAATTCATCATTTTGTTACTTCACTATCTTTAGTATTAGAATATATTGTTGGCAATCATTTTTGTATGCATCATAAAGAACCGAAAGTCGGAAAAGATCGGGCATCTTTGAAGTTTTTACAGGTACTGCCCAAGCAACATAAGGTTGCGGGTAAGATGCGCAAATGAAAGAGTACAACAAGAATTAAACTATAACATATATGCATAAGAGTGTGTGTAAAAGTTGTGTTAGCACATTAAATTTTACCAGGCTAGCACATATTAGCGAATTTTCAGAATGAAAATTCAGCTATTACAGCAGCTCTTATGGTAAGACCTAAGCCCGGGACTATGGCAGAAATTTGTTTTGGAGCCTCTAGAACCCGAAAATCTACTTCACTAAAATTTATATATATATAAATATATATATATATGTATTTATGTGTGTACACGATAACTCTCGAACAAAACGTTTAATGCTTATGAAATTTGGTGTGTAGGTTTGAATTCGATTTCGCTAGCCTAAGTTCGTTAGCCAGACACATCCGATGCCACAGACCGGATATTTTGGGCTTTAAAGTCTTTTTTTGTGTTTTTTGATCAGAATTTATAACTTTTTCAAAAATTTTGTTATACTATCAAAAAAATTGTAAGAAGTTATATTAGCGAGCTTTTTAAACTTTTCCTCTGTATAAACTGGTTTTCAAGAAAAATCGAAAATAATTTTTATATAGAGTCTCTTTTTATCGTATTATCTCCTTCTGTTGCATTGGAAAAATCCTATTTTTATTTATTTTGATTATACACGTATTTTAAGGGTATTACTACACTTAGTACTTCTACTACCTATCATATTTCAAATTTCTTTGGATAAATATTCAGAATAATGCCTTAATAAATTTCTACGGTTATATAAATGTAATATTATTAAATTTAATTAATTAAACTATAATATTTCTTTGATTAAATAAAATTTTAAAATTATATTTTTGGTAGTGCACAAATAGCCTTATGCATTTGTAAACATAATATCTCTAGTATAAGTAGATTAGATTTGTTATTTTGTTTTCGAAAATTTATTTTTGCTTTCAAATTCAAATTGTAGTAGAATTGATTTTTTTTGCCCATTAACTGCACATTATTTTAATCTCTTTATTTAACACATTACGTTAAAAAATTATAATAATATTTTTAAAATTATTAATATTTTTAATAATTTAATTATTTAAAAAAAATTCTTTAAATATATTTAATAATTTTTTATTTTAAAAATTCTATTGTGTCAGCGTTTTTAACCAGATAGCACCACAGGTATGTACAATACTGCCAAATTAGCTTGAATTTAAACTAATATTTCAACAATCAGAATTTCAAATCAACTCGTCTTTGTGTTGAAATGTTGACATATAGATTCGGTGCTGATATTTGACTGATATTTGAGAAAAATAGGTAATAATTCATCTTAATTTATATATTACATTTTTAAAATCAAATAGTAATTAATATTTGTCCTATTATTTGTTTTTTGTTTTGTTTTATATAGGTAAAAAATTTAACACCACATTAAAAATTACATGTAACCGTGAAGCAAATGTTATTTATATACGAGAAGAATATAGCTAAAATAAAAAAGAAAATATAAATTCTAAACAGGCAATTATTAATAGAATTTGTCAACATAATAAGGTAAATACATATCTATTAAAAACTGTGGATTTTGTGATTGAATTTTTTCTAATAATTTGAATGTACATGTTAAAAGGTTAATATCAACAGCAATACTTTTATGTATTATAAATTCCTATTTAAAACATGGATGGTGAATTTAAAGATATAATAAGAAGAAAAAGAGAACACACAGTAAACTAAAAACTTGGATTAAGAAGGAAAACATCAACTAAGTACATGCCGGATAAGCCCTTGAATAAAGGTCCAACTTTAGTTTTGTTTCCGTGTCGAATGGTTATTTTCTTCAGCAAGAGAATTTAAAAAGGTAAAATCGTCGGTACACAGAAAGAGTGACACAGTTCAAAAAAAAAAAAAAAAAAACAGCTACTTCAATATCTCTATTCAAAAGTTTTATTATTTACTTCAAAAGTTATCATAGTTTCGGATTTCTAAAATTTTCAAATTTTTTTTGGAGATAACCCGTTGGTACTCACCTTGTATTCCAACAATAAAAATAACAAGTTAATTTTGATAACATTAAAGATTTTGATAAAAAAAATTCGCTACTTTGAAGTAAGGAAAAAACGACAAAACCGCCTTCTAGCGGTTAATTTTGGAAGTAGCAATATGTCGTTCTGGGACATAAAAATATGCAAATTTTGCTATACATTTACACAATAAACTCGAAAAATGTAAATTTTCGAGTTGTCACTCTTTCGGTGTACCGTCGAAATGTTTTGTTACGTTTGGAAAATAAATTCCGTTCTAAATTTTTTTTCGTAACCGTTAAAAAATTTAGCTCAAAATATTAAATTCAGTTTTGGTAAGGCAAAGATTCTCAGTTGCGCCTCTGGTGGTAAAATTAGAACTAGTGTCAAGTAAAAATACGTATATGTTTAATTGGTGATAAAAAATACACATAATTTGTATAATAGATATTTCACCGGTCATTTCTCTCACCCGGCCCTGTACATAAACGCATCTGTTATTAAAATACCCCTATCGCAGCATCCTGCATAACATAGCGAATTTCCATTTACAAAAGTACATTTTTCTTGGAAACTAGTTGATATAGAGTAATTGTAAATAAAAAAAACTTTATGTGATTTTTCCGCCTCATTCCGCCAAATTTTTTTCACGAAACGTTTACGCGATATTTTTTAAAAATAAGATGTTTCGTTTTTGAGTTATCGTGCGGACACACACACGTATATATATATATATATATATATATATATATATATATATATATATATATATATATATATAAGTTTACTAAGTGTCCGCACGATAACTCAAGAACGAAACATCTTATTTTTAAGAAATTTCGTGAAAACGTCTACGGTTTTTTGGACATTTTTTTTGAAAAAATTTGGCGGAATGAGGCGGGAAAATCACATAAAGTTTTTTTTTATTTACAATTACTCTATATCAACTAGTTTCCGAGAAAAACGTACTTTTGTAAATGGAAATTCGCTATGTTATGCAGGATGCTGCGACAGGGGTATTTTTTTATTTTGGTCGTCGATCGCGCACGCCTTATAAGAGAGCATGGTATTTTTTCTGAAATTTTATCTACAAAAATTATATGATTTTTCTCTCGGTGTACTATATTTGCTTCAAGTAGTAAGGCTTTAATTATATTGGTACAGGTACTCTTATAATATATATGTTTTCTTACATCTTTATTCAAAATAGAGAGTTTTAACAGGTTCCCGAATATAAATTAATTAGAGCAAGCCCTAACTCGATTCGGCCCGGATCAGGCTTATCAAGGGAATGCCCCATTAGATTTATCGAATAAGGCCCTGATCAGGGCCCGATTAGGAAAACCCTATTAAGGATTGCCCTACATGTCCAATTTGGCCTATAACCTCGTTTTCCTTATTATGGCCCTATTATGGTTGGACTGATCCGGCCCTGATTATATCTCCTTAATAAGGCCTTATTATGGTTGGACTGATCCGGCCCTAATTTTATCTCCCTAATAGGGCCCTATTATGGTTTTCCCGATCCGGTTCTGATTCCTTTTCCTTATTAGGGCTTTAATTACAGTTCCCTGATCCGGCCCTGATTTTATCTTCCTATTAGGGCCTTATTATGGTTTTCACGATCCGCTCCTGATTTCATTTTCTGATTTCCGCCTTTATTAAACTTCCCCGATCCGGCGCTGATTTTATCTCCTTATTAGGGCCTTATTATGGTTTTCACGATCCAGCCCTGATTCCATTTCCTTATTAGGGCCTTAATTAAACTTCCCTGATCTGGCCCTGCTTTTATCTCTTTATTAGAACGTTATTATTATCGTATGTCTGTTTCGGTCCTGATCCCGTTTATCC
This sequence comes from Brachynemurus nebulosus, assembly GCA_035578155.1. NCBI lineage: Eukaryota > Metazoa > Arthropoda > Insecta > Neuroptera > Myrmeleontidae > Brachynemurus > Brachynemurus nebulosus. Next base: position 42,794,964 of record JAPWDM010000004.1, read on the forward strand.
CTGATATAGGTATCTTAATTAATTTTGGTTTTAAAAATAAAAAAATCTTTTGTATAAAGTAAATAAACGTCGTCCTGCCGCATCGAAGTTAATATATGGTTCATTTCAGTTAAATTTAACCATGCTTCGTAACTTTGAATTTAAAAAATTTCCGCTTTCTTGGCTTTATCTCTTTTATTATTGCATTTATGTAAATTTTAAATTTGCAGTTTATTTTTAGAAAAGAATAGAAGATCGATTTGTTTTGAATATAAGAATTATTTAATTTTTTTAACGAAAATTCATGATCAATTTTATCTGAAAAGATGTATTTACTATAATTTTTAAACTTAAAAGTATATATTAAGAATTAAGAACATAACAATATAAGATTCAGTAGTTGAGTGCATATAGTAGTGTATAAATATGGAGTGATAAGCTACATACAAAAGGTTGTGGGTGATCCTACATGATCCAGTGTGTCTCCGTTGCGTTTTTAACTTAGTATGACTTAATCTGCTGTAAGCTGGCTTCATAAAGTGTAAGTATTACAAAAATAAGGTGATTACATGCTATAGATATACTGATATAACCGAATTTAAATACCCTAACATAGGTCATAGGACCGGCTGCCTGATCAGGACAAGAAAAGGTTGTTTAATCAAGGCCGGAGCAGGCTCCACATCAGGGCCGCAAGAGGCTGCTTGATAAGGACCGGAACTGAAAAAGTGTTAACTTTTAGTCCGGCCCTCATATGTTTTCACTGATACGGACCCTACTTTAAGTCCAGTAAACCGGTTTGTAGCCTGATCAGGGCCGGGAGTGAAAAAGCGTTAATTTTTGGTCCGGCCCTCATATAGTTTTCCTGACCATGGCCCTACCTTAAGTCCGGCAAACCGGATCCGGGCCCTGTTTCAGAACTACAAAATTTCTATTCGGGTTCTTAAAAAACCAGGCCCTAGCGATTTGTCTCATTTGTCTATGCGATGATCCGACCCTGAGTGTTAATTTTTATCTAAATTACATTCTTAAGCAAGTGGTTGGGAAACGACATTTCATATTACAAGATAAAATGTTATTAAAGTTAATGGCGGAAATGATTGTAGCTTACAAGAAATCAATATAGCGTTAAAGAATTGCTTTTAAACATTTCTCTAATGCTTAAAAGAGTTTCGACAGGGTAGATTAACCCACTTTGGGGCTCTAAAGGTTTTCTTCTTACCAGGCCCCTCTCACCCTCACAAAGTATAGAGCACACAAAAATATAAAGCAATAAATAAGACAAAATTAAAAAATAATATGAAAAACTAAAATAAATCTGAAATATTGCTTTAAATGTACAAAATAAACAGTTTTACCGGACTCTAGCCATTTGTCTATGGCTCTATGCCATGATCTGGCCCTGTGTATATTGTTTAACTGAGTTGGTCGGTGAACATCTTGAACTGAAAATCGAAAATAATTATTCAATTATATCCGCAATCTTGAATTGGCAAAAATTTTTTAAAGATTATTTTTGTAGGAAAAACGATTATCTACAACTTTTAGATCTGCAACTTCTTAACAACTTTCTGATTATGGGGCTGTAGGAGTAAAAGATTTTTGGAAATAAAAAGTTATCGAATGCTCCAATTTTTCTACCTCTTACCTTCTTATTTGCATATATATGGTTCTGCTTCAAATTTTGAAGGGCGAAGGCAAAGCGGGCGAATGTTTCCTAAGTTTTAATAAAAAATAAAATATTTCAGAAAAGAAAATTAATTTTCCTCATTCTCTCGCTATATACTTTGTATTATCTTCAATCCTTACTATCCTTATTCAAACAATCAATCAAACGAATGCACTTTCTTGAAAAACTTCATCTTATCTCATCAACATCTAAGAAATATTTAAATTTCAGTTAACCTCTTACTGAAAAACTTAATACCGTACTTATAATAATAAAAAATACTTCTGAATTAATTTTTATTCTTTTATTACGGATAATACATTTACCTACCTATTATCAACTAAAAAAATGCTAGCCAATAGTGCGTCACGCTCGCATTATTAGAATTCCGTACAGTAAGGAGACAACAGACTAAATTAATTTTTTTTAACAATATGTAGGTATATTTAAATTTCGGCCGGAATGCGACGAAAGGACGTTCTGGCACCTCTCAAGGCCCCTCTAGGGCGCAAAAATTGTAGTTGCACTTCTGATCTCGATTAGAGCTTAACAGTAGCAGTAAATCATTATATTTGTGTGTTTGGGCCGCAAAAGTTGTTTTACATTGTTATACTATTATTGTCATATATTTTCTACATTTAAAACAGGTAAGTGAGAAAAATGTCAGTAAGGTTGCGTTCAATAGAGATAGAAGTGAAGTTAGGCAATATTTTATTTGTTTATCTATCTTTTAAGGTTATAAAATATTTCATTTCAGTTTCAGATTGTTACATGGGACACAGGATGAAACATACCTTCCACTTAACATACCATTCAAATTACTTATTTAGGTATTTATCAAAGAGAAGTGAGAATGCTTAGGAACTACATGCGTACCGTTTTATCTTGCTAGGTATCATCTAGCCCTATAGGTGGATCAAGGCGGTATGAGACTGAATTATTTGTTTTATATATTTTATGAAAGTTTTAAGTGTTCTTCTTTGGCTTAATTTGGAAGACTAATTACCATGGATAATAGTAAAGATATTTGGAAAATATCTTGATCTTAAAAACTTCGAGCTTTATTTATTATAGTTTAACTACCCCGCCTTACCCTACCTTTCTCTACTGTGACCCATCTATCATCTAAAGTATATTTTTTTAAACAACTATAACACTGTTGAAAAAACCAGTAGTTTTCCGGTAATCTGTGATTCAATCCCTACTAACCCTTTTAAAACCAGCTTTTTATCTTTAAAAACTTTGGAGATCAGAAGGGGGTGGTGATTTTTAGCAAATCTTGAGTTATACCATTACTACTAGACCAAAAATTATCAAAAAATATTTTTGAGAACTCTTTCAAATGGTAGCTTACACGATATACTAGGTACAACTTTTTTTTTTGGATCATACTGACCACCCATTTTAATCTAAAATAATTATTTTTCTAGCCGTTGGCTAACAATATGTCAAATTTCAATTTCCTGTGTTACACAGTTTTCGAAAAAAAAAAAAAAGCTTCTTTGACTGACATACAGACGGGGACGAAAGTGGTCTTATAAGGTTTCCGTTTTTGCTTTTAATGTACGGAATGCTAAGAAAACATATTGAACGAATCAACATATTATTACAATTTTGAACCGTCTTTTACCCCTTTGTTTAACATCGCATTTACAACAGAACTTGAGACGATGCGTATAAAAAAACATGAAACGAATGAAAATCTTTTGTTTGTTTTCTTCTCTTTATACACCCTCTTTTCTTTTCCTTCGTTTTCCTTTAGTAGATGGTGAGAAAGACGAAATAAAAAATTTTCAGAGCACGCACACACTGATGACAAAAATAAACATAAAAAGTGAATTTAACGTGTTAAGAAAAAAGAAGAACTGTAAAATTAAGAATTTTTATGTGTTCATTTTTAAAAAGTTTTCAGATTAGGTGTGCGTGTCTTTTTCACTGTATCATTAATTTTTTTAAACGTCAAGACAATAACGAGGCCCGACACACGGTTGTTGTCAACGCTATAATGTACGTACATATGTAAAACGAATCTTATCAAAATTTAGCACAGCTCTTTTATTTAAAAAAGTATACCTTGCTGAAAATATTGTTTTATGTTTAAACGGTATGTACAATTCTACAGTTCTTTTATCGTTATAAAGGCCATACACGTATGGCACGATTTCCGTTTAGAGCACATTTAAAATACACATTTTTTTATTTATTTTTTACGAATCTTTATCCTAATCACCATGAACATTTAAGCGAATTTTTTTTATTCTAAAGTCGATCAAATTTTGTTTATTTCGGCTGATGTTTATTATTTTCTTCGTTGTGGTCCAACCTCCGAAGAAGATGCCACCAAATTTTACTTGGAATTAAGTAACAGCGAAAAAATACCCAAAAAGAGTCAGCCAAAAAGCTTGACACAAAAAGAATGGTGATAGGGATCACAGTATGATATCTTCGAATTACGATACATACAGATTTGATATGATTGCAATTTTTTTGGACCCAATACATAAAAATCAATTATAAAGAAAGATGTGATCCACAGAGGTAAAAAATAAAATGATACTTGCAAATTCACGTGCAGACAGGGCCGATTCGAGGGTGACGCAAACGGTGCGATCCTATAAGACTCCGCATTTATGAAGGCCGCTGGCTGATTGTGTAAAGTCAAAAACTCAAATGTGACCTTTGAAAGACGATCAAAGTGCGTTACAAAATCACAATTTCATAAATATGTATTAGGTATAATACATATTTGAAAAGATGTAATTTATTTGAATTGTGTGCAAAGGGAATAGCCGGATAAGTTATAGGTGAATCGGCCCCGGAAGCGAATTATTTTAATAACTATATTAACGGTATGGTGAAGCTGTAAGTAATTGATATCTACAATTTTGTTTTGGCGGCCAAAACTGAGTAGTTATGGAGATAACTAAAAAAAATTAAAAAATTACAAAGATTTTTTTCTTGGTAACTACTCAACATAGGAAAATAATTCCAAATCCACATGAAGGCAAACACTCTCAAGAATATTAGACATATTTATTATCGTATCAATTCTCGTTATTAAGGATAATAACAAGGATAATATCCGATCCAATGTTATTCTTATAGGGTTCCAATTGAGCGACCACTTCAAAAAAAATTCAGTAACTGTGCCCTAATGCACTTAATTACTGCACCAAGTCACATCGAAATTCAAGGGGTACAATATGATAAAAAAAAATTTATTTCTAATCTGCCGAACCGCCCCTCCAGTGGATCCGACCCTGAAATTATATACAACAATCGAAAGTACTTAAAAAATAACGTGCTGTGTCTCATAAAGTGTTTTTTCCTATCTCTTATAGGTTTCGAGATAATCAAGAATAATGGAAGGAGGTATATTAAGATATAGGCTATCTGCTCCTGATAAAATGTCCTGATAGAATTATGATTTATGTGACACTGCAGGTACTTCATAAATATATATATATATATATATATATATATATATATATATATATATATATATATATATATATATATATATATATATATATACTTCTCTAGATCAAAACAAGACCATTCTAGAAATATAATAGAAATTTATAAAAAAATGTGATGTAGTAGGCTTTTTAACAAGTAGAATAATTGTAATGCTCATTGGACTTTAATATTCTACATCTTAAAAAATCCTACAGCAGCACATTTTTCGTCAATTTTCTGTTATATTTCCAGAACGGTTTTGTTTTGATCTTGGAAAGTTATACATATGAAGTACCTGCAGTACATAAACGACAATACAATTACTATTGGGACTTTCTATCAGGGGCAGGCAGTTTATATCTGATGTACCTGCTTTAGTTATTCTTGATTATCTCGAAAACTATAAGAGATAGGAAAAACACTTTATGAGACACAACACGTTATTTTTAAGTACTTTCGATTGATGTATATAATAATATAAAAGTAGCAAGGTCACAACGATCCTATACCAAAAGTAGTAAGGTTACAGCGTTTCTGTACCAAAAGATTTATGAAAATGAAATAAAAATCTCATACGAATATACGGGTTTTCATTTAAATTGTAACTATAATATAGAAAACGTGAGCAACGAAAGAAAACGAGAGTGTTTTGTGCATTTCGCGCAAAACACTGAAATTTTAAATAAATTGTTACCTCTATTTTCGCCAAAAAATTTTAAACTTGTAATTTCATTATTTGACTTTACTTGGCGATAAACCTCAATATTAAGACCAGCAAAAAATCAAACAGAATTTTTTAACCAATCTTCAACATATCGACCGGTTTCGGTATCTTAAAACACCATTATCAAGACAAGAATATAAAAATCAATAAAAATAAAAAATGAAAAAATTTAAAAATTTTTATAAACAAAAGAAACTAAAAACCTTTTAGTTTGGATCAAAACCAATCAAATCAAACAGTGTTAAATATAGTAACTCGTTGGTTGCAAAAAAGGAAATATGTACATCACTACAAATGATATACGAAAACGGAAATATGAAACAACAAAACATCTTAAAACCAAACTTGCAATAGAGAACAGAAAAAGTAAAAGAAGAAAGAAAAAATCATTTTTAGAAAATAACATCTATAAAAGCCACCAATCGCCTTTATGAATCACATGTTCAAATTAGTTCCATTGACTTTCGTCTAAATCCATTGTCAGAAAACATGTTGATAAATCCATTTAAAAATTTTATAGGACGAAAGGCCAAAAAATGTCTCATGTTACTGAAATTTTTTATATAAAAATTTTCGATATGTTGAAAACATATTATGCCAATATTTTTGTTTAACAATTGCAGTCTCATAAGCATCTACTATTTGTTTAGAACTGCCAAATCGTTTCCATATAATTCATCCTATCGCTAACTGGACGAATTTGTGCAATGTAGAAGTATACCCCTTTTCAAATACAATTGAGCATGAGTCATCGTTAAAAAATTAAATAATTCTTATATTGGAAATAAATAAATCTTCTTTTCTAAAAACAAACCGCAAATTTAAAATTTACGCATTTGCAACAATAAAAGAGATGAAGCTAAGATAACGGGAATTCCTTATGAAAAAACATTTTTCATAAAGTTGACCGTCTTTGGCATTGATTATTTTTAGGCTATTCGAACGCCGCTTACGTATTTCATGTACGTCAAATAATTTCTCCCATTTTTTGTAGGGATTTTAATGTTGGGGGGATTTTAATGAGTTAATCTGACAACACTGTAAGCTGCATAAGTTATAAATCAGTAGACAGAGTACACTTTATCGGTAGGTACAGCAAATATACTTACTTCCTTGGCCGTCATGACGTGCAAGCACGATAATTTGTAAACAACAATAGCGAGAATGGCGTGACTAAAAATGTAAAACAAATTGTATATGTTAAAATCGGGACAATTAGCGTCTCGCCACTACTGTTGTCGGGACGCGGGACACATAGGCCTAAAATCGGGACATCCCAATTATGTAAATCGGGACAGCTGGCAACCCTAGCCTCTACCCCCTATTCGTACGTTGATTAAAATAAAGTGAGCAACAGTATGATGTGAATGAACCATATATCATATACAATATATTCTGTAAGTGTATACATATGTAACAGGAAGTAAAATTTTCGTATACGACCTATAAATTTTCATTTACGTAATTAACGTTTAATTATTCAAACATGTATTTTTAATGGATTTGTGAACTATGCGGTAGTAAGTCTATTTTCAAAACACGATGCTCCACATAAAAGACATATGTGAAAAACACTCAAGGAAAATAAAAATTAGTTATAATCCGATCAATTTAGCCTTAAAAATAGTAGTAAAGATACAGAAATTAGGGGAGAGCTGAAAATTGGTACGAATGTTCGAAACACCATTATAAATAAGTGTTGAAAAGTCCTCATCGATCCTGTACGTGAAAAAAATTTTATTCAAGTTCAAAGGTGTCAAAAATAGGTTTTTCGCATTTTTCAGCAAAACGGTAAGTTTTATCATTTGTCATAAAAATTGTAGATCATATAATTATCTAGTGCTGTGGTCTATAAATTAAACTTACTGACTGCTGCCATTCTATAAATTAAGTTTGCTGATTGGCTTAAAAGTGGCAGCAAAATAATATTTTAGTCCCTTGGGACTAAAAGTGGTACTTTACTCCCTGTTATGAGGGACTAAATCATGTCTTTTAGTCCCGGAATTGCAAAAAAACATTCCAGTACCTTTTTGGCAATCCTGGCAGAACTAAAACACTTTTTTAAATTTTTTTTTGTTAAAATCGAAACTTTCTTTTGAAAACTGTTACAATTATTATATTTTACATTAAAATGTCGACACAATCCCCCTAGTTAACCACCCTTAGACTTAATGCTAGAAAATTGAGAAAAAACAGGTCAATTACATTTTTTACGGAGATTTTATTTCTTATGATTGAGTTAAAAAAATCAAAAGGATATTTTAAAAATATGCATTCGCTGTGAGCTTTTGCCTGGAGGGGATACAAAAATCGACTACAGCACTCAAGGTGGACAAATATATCAGTTTATCAGGACGGCATCTGTACATAATTTTAATATTTTCTTTAAGAAAAAGTATTTTTTTTAAAATACTTGTTTGATTTTTTCAAGGCGAGTGCTTATTATGATTTCTATTTACCAGATTCTACAAAGCAATAAAAAAAATCATTTGTAACACTACTGCCAAAAGGCATTTTATTTTGAAATTTAAAAAAAAAATATCATAGAAGTTACCTCTTATATATGATTTTTCTGGGTTAATTATTGAAATATATTCTATTTTCAGGCATTTTTGAGGTATAATGAGTAGATATATGCCTTTCATTAAATAGATTTCAGTTTTTCAATATATTTTCCATACATTTTAAAATAGTACGATGTCCTGATAAATTGTAAATATTAAATAATCATTTGATATACGCGGCTATACTTTTAGCTCGAAGCAAATTAGACGACGAAGATTTTCTGGCGTAAAGAATAAAATTCTAAAAGAAAATAATAAATTTTTTAAAAAATAAAATAATTTACCCTTAAATTACCTTTCGAATACAATTGTTGTAAGTACTTATGTAAACTGTAAAAATTTTATTACAATTTTTTCGAAAAACTGTAACTTAACGTAAATTAACTCTTTTTAAATGATTTGCGTTAAAATTTTGTAATATTTCCACAATGAAATGACAGAATATGTCAAAATAATTTTTTTTTTTTTTTTAACAAAGAAAAAATGAATATGCAAAATCATTTAAGATAAGAATGCTATGTTTATACGTTCGAATCAATAACTGCTAAACGGTAAGTTTTATCATATTAGGTCAGACAAAAATTGTAGATCATATAATTATCTATAAGAAATGTCTCACTACTTTTTTTCCTAAGAGCCACCGTTTCTGAGATATAACTATTATAAAAAATCTCCCACCTGCGCCGGAAAAACTCCTGAACACAATTTTTTGTAATTTTAAAAAGGGATGTAGTGCAAAATGCGGCTGTAAAAAAGTCGGATTGTTTTATTCTCTTCCATGTACTAGTTGTCAAGGCCAGTCGTGCTCTAATGTTGAATCACCAACAGAAGAAGATTTGTATAATACCAACGAGGAGACATGTGATGCATCGCTACTGAGGCAATTTACTGGCACCCAACAAGAAGAACAAGAAGAAGAACCAGAACAAGAACAAGAAGGAGAAGAACAAGAAGAAGAGGAAGCTGAAATATTAGACGATTATGAATCTGACCAATAATTTCCCTCACTTTTTTTTAAAATCTATACCGCTTTCATCATTACCAATACTAATTTTTTTATTACTCAATAGTTTTCACTTAAACAGGATCACCATACACCGTGGAATAGGCTTACCGGGGAAACCCTTTAAAAACACTCGCTAAGTACACTACCTCAAAGGTGGCGTGGAAACATGTGCATGTTATGAAGATTACAACTTTTGTAATAGTTATATCTCAGAAACGGTGGCTCTTAGGAAAAAAGTATTCAGACATTTTTTATAGATAATTATATGATCTACAATTTTTGTCTAATCTAATTTTATGATAAAAGTTACCGTTTTGCTAAAAAGTGCGAAAACCCCATTTCTGACACCTTTGACCTTGAATAAAATTTTTCCCTCTTACAGGATCGATGAGGACTTTTCAACACTGAATTAAAATGGTGTTCCGAACATTCATACCAATTTTCATCTCTCCCCTAATTTTTGTAGCCTTGCATGTTTAAGTTGACCGCTGTATTAGTGATGTAGAATTTTTCAAACAACTAGATTTATTGAACTATTCAGAAGGTTATAATTGCGATCCAATCAAAAGCTTTTAACAATTGTATCAGGAAGCTACCTTTGAAGATAAAATAAACAATCGAATTTTTTTTACAAATTGGTTATTGGTAAAAAACATAAAATGTACGAATATAAATGGATATACATCCCAATTTTCAAAATGGTATTCGAAATTATTTGTGTTTTAGAATCTAAAAATAAAACGTCTTCTAGAGCATAAAATAAGTGGCTTAATCGTATGAGTGCGCCAAACATACATATTATATATATATATATATATATATATATATATATATATATATATATATATATATATATATATATATATATATATATATATATCGAGTGCTTAAAGTTTCAGTTTAGCTGAACGATGAAATGCAGACAAAAGTCGTGTTGAAATGCAGACAAAAGACTGCCATACGTAGTAGTGTTTCACAAGCACTCGATAATATTTGAAATTGAAAAATTGTAACTGCTTCTCGCATTACAGAGAGTACATACACACAGGTGACTGAATGTTGTGTGTGTCGGGCGCCTGTCGAGCAAAGGATCGATGGTGTAATGGATAATAATAATAATTTATTGTTTATAATCAACAGGATCTTAACAACGGTTGGCTTTAGCATATTGATTTTCAATAATAACAATCTAAATAATAAAAATAGGGCTGTAAAATTACTAAAGATGTAAAATAAAACATTGAACAATATTAAAAGTATTTAAGTAACAACGCTATTCCAAAGTTCAAAATAAAATTTGTTAAAACGTTTTCAAAATACGTATTTAAAAAAATTTAATAAAAAAATTCAAAAATCATTTAATCTATATATATATATATATATATATATATATATATATATATATATATATATATATTATTACAATACTATTTTGTCAAGTGCCGAGGCCATGCAGTTGAGTGTATTTTAAAGTAGATTCATAATTTAAATAGAGTAACAGTCTAAAATAAACGTGTATAAGAAAATTTCTGTAACAAATCAAAAAAAGAAAAAAAGCTAGCAAACCATTTTAATAAATAAACATTAACATATTATTTATTGACAGAAAATTATGTTTAATTGAACCCTATAGCCAGGCATAAACTCCATATTAAAGTATTTTAGGGAAAATAAATACATAAACCAAAATTGCACTATTCATTGAGAGCAAATGCTCGCAGTTAAAATGCTAACTTCGAATAACAATAAATATTATTGGTTTTTCTAATACTATCAATAGTAAACAATTTTTCAAAATAGTTATTATCATTTACACTGCCTTTTATATAAGATTTTAAATAATGTTGCCTATAGGGTTCTAAAAGAGGACATTTAAAATAAAAATGGTAAAAATCATCAATTTCATTTTTGTTGCATATTGGACAATGCTGGTCAAAATTTAATGTATATCGATGATCATTAATGGATATTCTGAAATTATATTTTCCGTGCGTTCTAATTTGTGCGATTACTCTTTGTTTTAATGTAGAACATCTTATCTTTAAATATCCATTATCCCTATAAATGGAATTGTACTAGTAACTGTAACCAAATTATATCACAATATAATTTGGAGTATTTATGGGTATATTAAGAGGACTTTTAATAAATTTAAGTTGAACCCTTTTCACAGTATCAGCATAATTGCATGCCCAAATTTTAGAACCATACAAAAGTGACGCGTTAGCTATGGCTTCAAACATTTTAGTTTTTGATTCCAAAAAATCCGTTTTTGTGGAGGAAAGTATTTGTTTTACGCGACGCGATAATTTGTTATCTTTAAAATATTTACCCAGATGGTTAATTTTATTTTGAAGGTTTCCAGGTGAAGAGCCAAACAATAAAAGGTCATCCGCGTACAACAATGTTAAAATATCATTTTTATGATCAATACTAACTCCCTGAAATTCTGCTCCTCTAAACCAGTGTTCCAAGTCATTAATGAATAAATTAAAAAGCGTTCGTGAAAGACATTCGCCTTTTAATACACCACAAGTGATATCAAAAGCTTTAGTGTAACTACTGTCTATTTTAACTCTGCAATTGGCGCCATCATAAAGTTTTTTAATTAACCTTAAAAATTTTCCACCTACCCTAATTGTACATAATTTTTCCCATAAAAGAGAATGGTCTATTTTATCGAACGCTTTTCGGAAGTCAACAAACATAACAAAAATTCAATTACCTCTGTTTAGATGTACGCCAATAGTAGCATAAAGAATAAATATATTATCAATATAGTTCCGGTTGGGTCTAAACCCGTTCTGAGAATTATGTATAAAGTTCTCTGCCCAAAGTAATAACCTAAAATTCAAAATATTTGCAAATACTTTTAGTACAGAATTTAAAAGCGCTATACTTCTATAATTAGAAATATCACTTTTATCACCCTTTTTATAAATTAAGGTAATAAGACTTCAGTCCATCTAATTGATATAACCTCCAGTGTTCATTATGACATTGTACATATTCAGAAGATAATGTGACCACTTTGCTGGTAAATTTTTCAAGAATTCTTACGTCCAACCATTAGTACCTGGTGATTTATTCCCCTTAAGTGTAGATAAGGAATACTCTAATTCTTCAAAGGTTATATCACAATCTAAATAAGGATGACTAGCATCATAGAATATGTTGTTTTGTACGCAATAATCGTGTGTTTGATACAAATTTTCGAAATAAATTTCACAATCTTTTAAGTTAAAATAATTTGAATTTTGATGATATCCAGGTCTTCTTTTGAATGATGTATTGACTACTGACCAAAACATTTTACTATTTTTTGTATTAGCAATCGAATCAACCAGATTTTTATTGTACTCCAGCTTGGAATGTTTTATACATTTTCGATAATCGTTTCTCAACTCTAAATAATTCTGAAGATCTTCTCTATGAAAAACTTTTAATTTCCATGTCATCTGCTTTTCTGGTGGCGATTTTTAGATTCTTCAAGTTTATATTAAACCATGGGTTGAAATTTTTGTTCTTCTTCTGGCCGCTGATAATAAATTTTCCACTTTTGATCATGTTGGACTCAGTTGCGGCGCTTTCCAGAGCTTTATACAAAGGGCATAGCCGGGTAATATAGGGAAAACGGCCCTTGACGCAAAACTGATTGTTTTTATAGGAAATAATACTTCTTAGCCCCAGATGCATTCCTGCCAATTTTCAACCCTTTGAGGTTAATAGTTTATGAATACACAAAGAGACAAAAATTTTTGAAAAAAAAAATTTTTTGACGAAATTACTGAGCTGATTTATTTGAGTTTAATATATATTGTGTACCCATCTTAGGTAAAGTAATAAAAAAAAATTAACGTTATATCCCTTTCTTATACTAATTTTTTTAAATTTTTAAATTTAAGTAATTTTTTTTTGGCACTTACGTGTTAGCGACACCCATCATTTTTTGTTCAATACTATATAATAATAAGTACTCTATAACATATTTTTATGGAAAAATTTTAGTTGGTAGAACATAGTAATATTTCAATACAAATGCATGCCATGTTCGGTACTACATATATTACTTATGTATAAAAAGGGCCATAAAGTAAAGCAACCGCCTTATTTCTAAAACACAGTAGAACTCTACGGAGTGCAATAAAATGTTCTCTTTCCCCCTGAGTTGCAGTTCTTGGAGTTCCTGTGACGATCTAATATATATATATATATATATATATATATATATATATATATATATATATATATATATATTTCGATTTGTTATAAAAAATATGTGTTAAAAAATACATAATTTTACCATGAATCTGAATATTTTAATGAAATCAATAAAATTATCTCAGCATACTTACTAATTAACATTACATCAAAATTATAAGTTTAGAAACTTTATTTAAATAAAGATAATAATAATAATATTAATAATACGTCTTCAGTGTTATATTGTTTTAATAATAATCAACATTAACTTAATTTGAACAAAAACTTCAATAATGTGTAGTAATAACAACAGTCCGGCTAAAACCTATTGTAAAAATATGTAGGTACATATAACTAACTTGAATAAGCTCGCCCCTCCCACTTGATGTTTTTGTTGCACTTCTTAAGGAGGTGTAGAAAGTGAATTTTTTCTGTAATAAAATTACATACGTTCATAACTACGACAAACAAGCTTACACAAACGTCTAGCTTTATCTGCTGTTTTTCTTCTTTTGTTAACACGATGACGGGTCATGGGGAATTATAACGAAATGACCAACTGGTATACTATTTTTACAGCTAATAAACTTTGTATGAAATTGTTGACGTCGTCAGACGTGGTGTATGAGCTAACAAAGTTTCACTTGACGTCTTACAAAGGAAAAAACTCTAACAAAAATGAAATCAATATCTATTTTGTTTTATTAATAAAAAAAGACAAACGGCAGATAATGGTGGACTTTTGTAAGTTTATCGTAGTTATGAACATATGTAATTATATTATTTTAGAAATAGAGTAGACATTTTGGTTTATAGTCCTTTTTATACATAAGTAATATATGTAGTACCGACAATGGCATGCATTTGTATTGAAATATTACTATGTTCTACCAACTAAAATTTTTCCATAAAAATATATGTTATAGAGTACTAACAAGGAAAGGTATCCAACTGTATCTCTCAAAAATTTTTGAAACTTTGGTGGATTGTAGATCTTATTAAAACTAATCCAAAGCCGTATTTCGTTCGTGCCCATAAGCGATTTAAGGAGGTGAAACTCACCCCTGAAAAATTAGAGTTTTTTTCAATTTTCTTAAATATCTTGGAAATGGTAAGAGCTTTGGTAGGGAAACTATATATATTTGTAAATGGCACTTTAAGATCGTTATTATGATATCAAAATTAAAGTTATATAATTATTGGGGTTTCACCCCCACCCCAACTCCTAATTTTTTCAGGTATTTTTTGTTTCAAGAGGAGACTGTTATATGTAAATAAAAATTTTTTAATTAATATAATGTAAAACCGTCTAGACCCGGACACTTTTCTACATTTTTTGGTATAATTTATGTTTATACATGTTTCCTTCATAGATATCACCAATAAAATTATTACCATTAGAAAGAGCATATATTATTTGTTATATCACTGACCCATTTGTTTCATTATAAGTAAAAATAAAAAAAATAAAAAATAATTAGTAAGTGCCCAGGTCTACACCCCAAATCTGTCTTGACACGAACACTTGCTTAAATAGTGTAATAACATGCAAACTAACCTCTTCCGTCGGGGTTAGGACAGTGTTTTATATCGTCTGATGTCTTTGAACCTGTCAAAGGCTTCAAAACATTTTGTGGGAAGGGAGAAGGGTCAATTCATAGTATGCCTCTCTATGAAGTAAACATGCGATATGACACCAGAAGGAGGTATAAACCGCGTAATTCTGGCGGGAATATAACGTATGGATAGTGGAAGTTATAGCCAGTGCGAATCGCGGCCATAGTGTAATAAACTGATGTGTCCGGGTCTAAACGGATATATGTATATAGCATGTATTTTTTTATATATACATCGAATATAACTTCAAACATCATTAAATGATGCGCGATAAAATTCTGAACACATACATATCAAAATTAAACCAATATGAAAATTATGACGAAAATTACATGTCTGAGTTAGACACACATTTTATTTCTTTGAAAAACTGGAGAATAGTAATCCTGTAAAATGAGATTGTAAAAGTTGAAATCCGTAGTTTTTATTGGTACAGCTGTTTAGAGGATGTTTTTCTCTCTCTAATGACGTCAAGAACAAATGTTTATTGTGGAAAGTTAATGTAGAAACTACTTACCTTGAAGATTGGTGCAAAGTGTCCGGATCTAGACCCCCTGTTCGGGTCTAGACGGTTTTACGGTATTTTATATCACACCAGTTTATTTGTTGTTGTATAAATACACCCTTTGTTAATATTAACTTGGGAAAATTTTTTTTATACCGACTTCTATGTCAAAGTAGACAAAGCCTAATACAAAAACCGACGACAATTTTACAAAAATTTTATTTTCTTTTAATAGCTCATACAAATACCATAATATTACCTTTTTAACATTTTGTTGGTTCATCGACAATCTATGTCGGGTATGTTAGTTACATATTTTTGTCAGTTATTTGAGCAATTGTGGAATGACGCCTTCCTTTGAAAAACTTTTTCAGCCGTCATTTTTAGATATACCGAAAAAGAAATACGTGGTAACACTTTGAAAATCATAGTAAATAAAATTCCAAAACCTTAAAAATATAGATCAGCGTTTTCTTTTTTTTTTAAAATTCCAAAATTGCCTTCATTTTCGTCTGTCTTAAGCTATTGATCACCTTAGAACAGTCACAAGACTGGCCTAAAAAAGCGGAAACATCTAGATTTCTATTCATCTGTTTTGAAACTTTCTCATATCTCTCAATGCTATTCCACTAGATACAAAATATCTTTTCATAAAAAATCTAGTAAGTTATAAAAAATAAACTCCATATTTACGAATTGAAGACATACCCAGTGAACATAGAAAGTAAATGTGATGTAACAAGGAAATAACAAGTTACGTAACTTTTTTGACTTATGGGTGACATAACAATTATGCAAAATTAGAGTTTTATGTTATATACCTAATTGTTACCTGTATATTACGTAACAGTTACATGCCATTGTGACTGTAATAAAATGTTACATTTGTGACTGCTATGTTACGTTTAGCTGATGTATCAAGGTTGCTTTGATAAAACGTCACAGTTTGACTCTTATGTTATGTCTTCGCAACCTAACAATGTTACTTTGATAAAATCTCCCAGAACTGACTCTTATGTTATGTTTTTGTGACGTATCAATTTTAATGAAATGTCACAACCATGACTCTTTTGTTATGTCCTGATGACCTAACAATGTTACTTTGAACAAAACGTCACAACAGTATTCTTATGTTATGTTTTTGTGACGTATTAACGTTGTTTTAATGAAATGTCACAATCATGACTCTTTTTTTATGTTTTTGTGACGTATCAGTATTAATAAAACATTTCACTTGTCACTTTTGTGAAATGTTTTGTTACCATATTAATTTTAAATGTATCAATTCGTGAGGAATTATCCATTTAAAGATTCCTGCAGTTTTTCAATCTGTCCTCTGTTGGCGTCTGATGTAATTAAATTTCATCCATCCATTTTTGTATAAGTTGATTTATGTTATAATATAACCCCATAATATATATAATATAACCCCATAACCCATATAACAAATAACATAAATCGACTTATACAAAAATGGATGGATGAAATGGATGAACGAATGTTTTATTAATATTGATACGTCACAAAAACATAACAAAAGAGTCATGATTGCGACAGCTCATTAAAACAACATTAATACGTCGTTAAAACAACGTTAATTTTGTTACATATTAATTTAAAAATGAAACTTTTATGAAAATTCTTGTAAGGGTTTATTTACTATTTTGTGATATATATTAATATATAACGATCAGAATAAATAAGTAAGTTTGGTCTAGTGGTTAAGACTGTCGATAATTTAAAAGATGCTTCAGCTTGGATAATGGATCGAATCCTGCAACAGTCAACAAAAAAATAATAATAATAATAATAATAGTTTAGGTGTTTGTATATGTCAATAAGTTGGTAATATGTGTATGTAATGTTAATAAGAAACAAAAAAAGGGAATTTTGAATTTGCATTTTGCAAAAGAAGGCGTAACTTTTATCTAAGGTACCTAAGGCATTTAAGGCCCAGCGGGTAATAAGGCCCATTAGCTATATTTCTTACCAAGAAAAGTTCTCTAACTTATCAACAAGTTTAAAATGAACTTTCAATCATTTTAAAACCAGATACAAAAGTTGAGCTACTCAGAATAACAAACTCATGTCATATTTTAACAAACAAATTTAGAGGTTACATTTTCGTTCGTTGATATAAAAATTGTGCACATTGTGAGTGTTATATTGATGATTTTTTAAAGGTATGTTTCTTTCAAATTGTTATCAAAATTGAAAAAAATTAATATTCTTTAAGTTTTACATCAATTGATTTAGTTTATTTCTAACGTATTTATATAAAATGTATATAAGCATAAATATTGACACGTTGATAATAAGGCCCATGCAAATTTTGTTTGGGCTTTATTACCAACACAATTAAAATCAAACACTACAAAGTCAAATCAATTAAAACAGGTCTGAAGTCATTAACAAATGAAGCAAAATTAGACGCACAACCTTAAATTACTATAGTTACTCTAATATAAAAATAACAAAAAGGAAAAAGGACAAAAAACTAGTACATTTAATTTTGATTTATTTGTTGCATTTGTTTAATGATGCCAGATCAGTTTTAGTTGGTTTGGTCGAATTTTTATTTTTATTCCTCAGTGTTTGGAAGTATGGCTGATAAAAAGAAGAGAGCGTTGTGGTCTGAGGAAGCACTGGCATCAGCCTTAAGCTATGTCACTCGACATGGCAATCAAAGAGAGGTTGCAAGGAGATTCGGAATTCTAAGAAGAACTCTTAGATTTAATATTTATTTATTTCGACTTAATATATTCAAACACCTAGTAATTGACTTATTCGAAAAATATGATAAAAAAATTAAAAATTAAAAATAATTACTTAGATAATTTTTTTATTGTTGTTTTCAATAACAGTCACGCAGTCAAGCGGGATTCAAGGATTTTCGAAACTTTTTTGAACGTGTAAAAATAAGAAAATATTTTGATATATAAGTTCAAGTTATTCTTAAAGTATTTTCAAGTTCAAGTTATTCTTAAAGTAATTAAAATCCCCCAATTAATTTTTAAAAAAATAATAAATGTACTATTTCAGGCAGTTGTAATAGGTGGGCCTTATTTTCTACACCAGTCGGAAATAAGGCCCAATTGCAGACACTTTTTAGAATCAAATTTTTGACTTGTATAATTACAAATTCATTAATTTTTTTAGGAATTTTTATCAAAAAATACGTAAATTTTTATAATTAAATACTATATTTTTGATATTTTATAAGATATATAAATAATAAGCGTATTTTGCTTAGGTGGGCCTTAATTGCCTTAGGTACCTTATAAGGTAACATCAAAGTTATATTTTCCTAAAACGCAACAAGAACATAACAATGTTACGTCACATTGTTACGTTTATATGTGGGAAATTATAAGTTACATGTGAGTCATATGTAACTCACATGTTATGTAACATGTGACTTTCAGTTCTGTCACTGTGACATAAAATTTACAGAAAAATGTTCACTGGGTAAGTGGATGAAGGTGTTATGTAATATTTTATATACCATATTAAATACTGTATTAAATACTTATCTATCTATCTATATCTGCATATATATATATATATATATATATATATATATATATATATATATATATATATATATATATATATATATATATATATATATATATATATATATATATATATATATATATATATATATGTCGTGCCCCGGAGAAGCTGAAGCGGTTCGACGAGAAAGTATACTTGGCTCTCGGTCGTCTTACGATCTGTATACCCAGTATTCTTCTTCTACGACGATTTATTGGGACCTGCAGTTAAGGGTGATCGCCACTCAAGTTTCTTGGAGAAACAGGAGAAACCGAGTTCTGGATTGGGTTGATACTTTCGGACTTATTTGCGTTGCTTAAACTTTTACTTGATGATCTTCTTTTAAATACTTCTTATTTTATTTTAAATAATTAATAATTTCGTTGTTTAATTGTTTTAATTTATTTTGACTTCTTTTTTATTTAATTATTTTGTTACTTGTATTATTCACTTTTAAATTTTAATTATTATTTTATTTTAAGTTTTTAATTTTAATTTTATTGTCTTTTGATTTGTTTTAATTTTATTTTTAAGAAGTTTGTTTCGATCGAGTTTACTCACCCAGATCCACGTGCGCAATATTTGCAGCCTCAGATGCTGTTCAACGGTACAAAGGTAAAAGTCGAGCATTCATTGTTAAAAAATTAACTTGCAAGTCGGGTACGACAAAATGATTATTCCAACAAAAAAAAGTAAATAATTATTCGTCGAAGTGCCTATCATGTGAAGGGTAACTTACTGCTTATTGAAAAATACAGTTGACTCTATAAAACTGCATTATCAAGCTGTTACAATTAGCACTATTCTCACCACTCTAGGTTAACAAATACAACCAAACCCTGCATGTAAGTACACGCAGAGTATTTGTTTTGTTATGGTCAGTAAATCATGTACGTGACAAATACAATCTTGACCGCAACATGACTACAAGTCAAGTAGTCACAACAATCAAAAATTAAAAAAATATTAATTTTGTTTATTTTATATTCATTTTACAAATTATTTATGTATACTTGAAGTACATTTTGTTATACAAAATTCATTTTTTAGATTGTTAATAAACTTCTAAACGTATAATAAAAATTTTACTTTGGAGCCAATCACACTATGAAACTGTGATATAGTCCTGAGCTACAACATTTTTATAGTGTCAACTGTATAGTATTTCCATTCGCACATCTTAAAATAAACAAAATCCCTATATTAAAAATGGCATTTTTTTAGTTAGTAAACAATGTTTTAAGTAGATAAGTATCCATATAAACAACATTATACCACTTTTAGATTTTCCGACTACAGCTAGTTTTTTTAAAATAAAATTAATACCACATAAACAATATTTATACCGCAAAAGCATAAAAGTGGATCATAAAATGTATCTAATTATATAAATGTATTTAAATTAAATTCAAGCAAAACACTGACGGCAATCTTAATTTATTACTATATCATAATAATATAGGGTAATTTCGTAATTTTATACAACAGTAATTATGTATATATATATATATATATATATATATATATATATATATATATATATATATAAATATATATATATTTCTTTTATACCTACTTTGCATTTGTTTTTTAACTGTTTTTCCATCCTCAGTTATTTTCCCTACAAAATGTTGAAAAACTTTTTTAAAAGGATTACACCTGTTCGAGTATAAAATGTTTACAAAATCTTTAAAAAAATTTAAAATATTTTGACCGGTGGTATGCAAGAGTAGTTAAACCGGTACGTTGCGTAAATAGAAAGGGGAGTCCATTTTATTTACAGAAAAGACAATATTTTGAATGTAATAGACTCTGGACTATGACGAGTCCAAAGGTAAGTTATGCAATATTGAACAGTATACAGTCGGATAATTTCGATAGAGACGCACAGGGCCGGATTTAAGGAGGACAGCCGGGGCACGTGCCCCTCCTTGTAGGTGTTAGGGGGCGACAAAAGTGCAAGTTCAAAGGCGCCAAAATGTTGAATTTGAGTTTTTTTTCTTTTTTTGCTCGTTACTTGTTTTTGCGGGGATTTTTGAATTTTTGAGGTTTTTTTTGCTCGTCACATTTTGCAGTTTTGGAATCTGGAATAAATTTCCTATAAGGCTGTGCCACGTGCTTTAGGAAAAAAAAATATTTGCTCCAAAAACCATGTTCCGGGTATCGAACATGTCTGGCTAATGAACTTGTCCAACGGTTTGGGACATCCAACATTTTCAGTTCATTTCACCAAATTTCGTAAAAGTAGGTTTACTAAGTGTCCGCACGATAACTCAAGAACGAAACATCTTATTTCTAATAAATTTGGTGAAAACGTTGGAAGTCCAAAAATATTGAATGTTATTAGTAAATAAAAACACTTTACTTTTCACCGAAACATGTCATAACAGTTTTTATATTCAATAAAAGAGGTATTTTGCAAAGTAAAGTGTTTTTGTTTACTAATATCAAATATGGAATATCATAAAGTAACGCTCAAATCTATTAAAAATATTGAATGAGTTCCTTACCCAGACACGTCTAATGTCTGAAACATGGTTTTTGGGGAATTTTTCGTGAAAAAAATTAGTTTTTGTCATGCTTTCCCAAAGTCAAAAGTCTGCAATATTTTCTTACACTATTGAAGAGAGGAGAAAAATTACATAAAAATAGTTTTTAAACCATTGTTCTATGCAACCTGCTTTCGAAGAAAAACTAATTTTTGTAAACAGAAATTCGCTATGTTATGCAGGATGCTGCGACAGGGGTATTTTATACTTAACAGAGAGTCACCTCAACCAGTTTTGTCAAGTATTTAAAATAATAGTAGGGAAGATTATATTTACAGTGCATTGGTAGCACAATGTCATAATGACCAAAATAATTTATCACTTTTTAAGATTAAGCTCCGTCTAATTTCGAAACAGTTATAAATTTACAAATTGTTTGCGAAGGACATTATCTTAAGGAAAGACACTATCTTTAGTTTCGTGTTAATTCAATATCCGATATCGAAGTGGTAGACAAAGAATTCTTTTTCCAGTTAGATTCCCACTAATTTAAGTTGGATCAAAATTTCATAAGAAAAATTTACACTGACTGAAACGTAAAATTTTCCATAATTGAAACATTATAGGTTGGCATCGTTCATATTTATCTGAACAGAAGACCGGAAACGAAATTTCCCTGAGCAAGGCATTTCTCAGAACTCATTTTTCTCATAGTTCATATTATATTTTCTGAAAGTTTCATTCACGCAAAAATGAGCTATATTTTTTATACTGGGTTCTTGGACTATCAACTGTTGTTAGAATTAACTGGCATGTGACAAATGAGGGGCTCAGTGGAAAAGTGGTACAAGTTTATCTTGCTGATACTGAGTTATTGAACTTAGCATATTATGGAATGATATTATCATTCCATAATATGATAAATTCAATAACTCAGTATCAACAATATACACTTGTACCACTTTTCCACTGAGCCCGTCAATTAAAATAGGGTGTAGGGAAAAACGGAGTCCGAAGTTCTATGTTTACTTATGTAAAACAAATATAAGTTCTTTTATTAATTTAGTATATTTGATAACTGTAAATATAATATTTTCTAAAAGTCACTAAGTATTAACTGTTACTAATCTTTATCTCAAACTCTCGTTATTTTCTATTAATTGTTCCACTCTGGTGGTAGATTCAATTAAACAAATTTTAGGACAAGTTCTTGAACAAATTTTTATTTTAAACACAATTTTACAATTGCGATAATTACATACTAAATTTAGATAACGAACACTCGTTAATGGCCGTAATGGTTGAAAACGTGTTCACATATTAAACAAAAATAGAGTGGATTTTAGTAAGAGAAACGTACACCTAATAAAGGTTTGTAACAGGTTTCCGACAAATACTTGACTTTACTAGCCAGTAGTCCATAATCACTATATCCCAGCTACCCAGTGATTCATAATGACTATAATTTTGCTGCCCACTTGTCAATAATTATTATGACCTTACTACATAGTGGCCCATAATCACTGTAATCTTGCTACTCAGTGGTACACAATAACATATGATCTTACTATCTAAGCCAGTCTAGCTCTTTATTTTAAGCTATTTTTAGATCTCTAATATACTGACGGACAATTTTGACCTCACATCAACTTCTCTCATAATTCAATAATATCTAATAAAAAATTTCTCCAGAATTCTAGGCAACCTAATATAATATAATATAGCCTATGTCAACCTGAAATTGTTTAGCTTCCCAACAGTAACAAAAATTTTCAAAAATCGGTTGTGTAATCAATTTTGAAACTTCTGGGGTCCTCAGGACCCTGGCCGATAATACAAGATTTTTTAAACTTACTTTTCGATACTTTTCGTAAACGTAACCTTTTGTTCGTAAATTTTTTAAGCATACAGCGACTACAGTCAAAAGGTATTTTTCGTTATCAAAAATTAGCGGTAACAAATTATTTTTGAATAACGTGTGTCTTAAAGAAAACCCAACAATTTTTAAAGAAAATATCAATAAAGTAACAATACTTTGACGAAAATATCGTTAAGATCGTTGAATATTTGTCATCGATAATTTTCGATAATGAAAACTATAAAATTTTAACAGTGGAAATATGTCCTGAATACTTACAATTTGTATTTATACGAGGTATACGAGATATTTATTATGAAAGTTTACGATACCGAAAAGTAACGAAAACTAGTGAGGAATGCGCAATATGTTTGATAGAAATAAAAAAAATAAGTTGGAAAAATACAGCGCAAATAAACGAATGTATTTCTCCCTAAACCCCAATGTATCTAATTCGGTACTGGTGCGTCTCACCAACATTTAGATAGTTGAAAAGAAAATTTGAGTACTTAGTGTGCGAATAGGTTATATATTTTTTTATACTTCGAAAAAGGAAAAAAAAATCTTTTAAGCACATTTTTCTATGCATTGTACATTGTGTTGATTTCACAGACAACAAAAAAAAGTGGTGCATCTATTCCTAATTGTTATTCTTAGATACTATCAGATTAAACAAGTTATATTACAGTACACATGTTGATCCTTACTGGAACGAAAATATTGCTATTGTCCGTATTAACATTGCTCATTGTCGATTAAGCCTACAAAAACCAATATTTTTAAAAGCCAGAATACAATCTATAATCATGTTAAATAAACCAAAATACTATGTTTGTGTTCTGACAAAAAAAAATTCCATTTGAAGTTTATTATTGTACCTGCAAAGATGATATTTTAACTGTACTAACCTCTTTTGTTCATGTACAAAGGGTGATTTAGTTTCAGGGTATGCAAGGCATTTTAGGCGTTTCACAAAATAAGTGACATCAGACAGACACAGAATATTTAATGTCACTATTTTATAGCTTTATTAATTGTGAGCTTCATGTCTCAAACTGGGACGTCATTCATTATTTATTACTGAACTAATAGCTAATAGATGAAATCACAGACCAATGAACACTATTATATTATACTGATTATACTACTAGACAAAGCGTAAAGCCAGTTTCGAGGTATTTTTCTTGAAGCAGGTAACAAGGGTGAGACGGGTGAAATTTAATGAAATAATATAATGTTAATTTTTGAGCAAATGCGACTATAATTATTGCAGGACATAATTTGTATACGTACGTATTTTGAAAAAAAGCGAATACCATTTCTTCTTTCAAAATTTTGCAGTTTCTTCTCCAAAAAGTAAAATTTTATTATCAACATTATATTTTGACAATAATTATTTGAAAGTGTAACTACGGATACGACTCAATTACTACGTAACAGAATACTATTGAGGTCGGAACTTAGTCGTAACTGATTGCTTCAATTATACATTTATATTATATGTCTTTATAATATAAAATATAATATGTTCACTGGTCTGTGGGTGAAATATATGGTGGTTTTGATAAAATAATTCATAATTACCTGGCAACTCAGTCCTGTAAATAGAATTATTCTTGTTAAAAAAAAGCTAAAATATTCATTACTTAAAAAGAACCTATAAGTAAACGTACATACCTGTATTCTCTATTTTTATATACCTACTTTTCGCGTTATCAAGTCTAATATTTATTGCATGTTGGAAAAGTTATAAAATACATATCTCATAATTTATACTAACAAAATGTCTTGAAAATAAATTAATCGTAAGAATGTGTAGTATATTTTAATTTAAATTTTAACACCGGAAAATTAATATCGCTAGATAATAGCAACAATTATTTCTGACAAGGAAAGGGCAAGAAGTTGAAAATTAAAAAAAAAATCTGAAACTTTTAAGTATCGCCTTTCTAACTAAATGTAGATTAAATTTCTAAATTTTAATAAACAATTAAAATATTATAATTTTTATCTTTAAAAATGTATTTAACTTAAGCCGGCCACTTGTGCCCTAAATCCATTCAAAAATATTCCTACGGTGGGCCATAGGGTTTTCTCATAATATGAATGAATTACCTGATTATCGTTTATTATGAGACTAAGGAAAACGTTTCAAGAAAGCTATTCTAACATAATAATATGTTATTAATTTAAATTTAAATCAAAACACAATTAGAAAAGAACATTTTTATATATTTTTTTATCAAAATTTGTTTTAAATGTTGAATAATTTTATGTATTATCCTTAAGTACTTCTATTCAATTTTAGTAGTGACAAATAAAATTATTCTTTAGTTATTTAAAAATTCGATTTTGAAGATTATAAATTTTTAGCCTTCATTTAAATGATTAAAAACGCAGTGATATTTGAAAATGACGTCATTTTTTATAGCAGATCTTATTACTGTAGTTACGTATTGTCTATGACAAATTGCATTTTCATTGTGACATTTTTACAATTCTAATTGACCAAGAGAAGTTGTTTTCTTTGTAATTTATTTTGAACTTTTTGGTTTGCAATTAATTTTGCACTCAAAAAAGATTGATGGAAGGAATACATCGTCACTTAATACGTAAAATATCCTTATCAACTTGTTTTATATATATTATGTTAAAAATGCTTTTATTTTTTGCTACAATTTTAAAGTTACGTCAAACTGTTTTCTTAAAGTGTATTTAATACTTGTAGGGCTTCATGAAAATCTTACAGTGATGATAAATGAAAAAGATAACAAAGTAGAAAGTTGTAAATACCACTAAAACTGAGCATGATGACTGCTAAATATTGTGTACAAATTTGAAACCATGTTGACAAGTGTTGACATGAATGAAAGCCACATCTGTTTGAGTTAAATCGTGACGTCATTGCATACGTCACTACGCCAAGTCGTTTTTCCCGCCAATTTGTTTATTTAAAATTAAACAATGGTTTTTTTGAAGATTTTTAAAAATTTAACAAAAATGAACTAATTTATACGTAAGAACAAAGCATTTAGAATCATTTCTCAATTGCAGTCAAGTACCCTATTGGTAACTATGATTAAAAACTACATTTTTTATAAAACAATGTAATCTGAGATTTTCGATTAAATTACATTTTGTAATTGTAATTTGTAATCGTATCTGAATTACACAATATATAATTTAATTACATAATTACGATTAATTCTACTTAAGACACTTATAAATATGAACAAAACTGCTATCTAAATTGAAGCAATTTCGATAGTAAAAAAAATTAGGTTAAAGAAGAAAGTAAAGTAAGGTTGACAAATAAACTGTTTATTTTGTTGATTTAAGGCCTAACAGAGCCTAAATTAACCAGTTATAATCAATTTATGATAAGTAATTCGATATCGGTAATTTTCGATAACGAAAAGTAAATTTTAACAGTCGCAATACTTTTGGAATACCCATAACTTGCTTCGCTTAAGCCTTCAAAAATTTCGTTTTTTTCTTCGCTACGACGTATCGCTTATGAAGTATTTACGATTACGAAAAATATCGTTTAAATACAAACAATAAAAAAAATTTAGATTTTAGAATAGCGTAACTTTAGAAACACTTTTTATAACTACTACCTACAGCTAGTGTGTTAATAATAATATAATGAGTACAAGAAAACTAGTTTGTTGACGGTCTGGCCGTCCTTAGGATTTTATTACAAA
Organism: Brachynemurus nebulosus; assembly: GCA_035578155.1. NCBI lineage: Eukaryota > Metazoa > Arthropoda > Insecta > Neuroptera > Myrmeleontidae > Brachynemurus > Brachynemurus nebulosus. The sequence goes on from JAPWDM010000004.1 coordinate 42,822,299, forward strand.
TTTTATCCTTAATGCCGGCCGTACGTTTTTCGTTTTTTAAATTTCAAACGATAAACGTTTTAAACAATTTCTAACTTCTTGAGAGGTGTATTATAGTGTTATCAAATTTCGTAAATTCAATCGTTTTTGTTAAAAATTTATAAAATAACTAGCCGTATGCCCGATAGGATTTCCTATCGGCAACGTCTTTTTATTAGGTATTCATTGCTCACGTTCAATATTTTTCAAAAGCCTAAATACAAATTTCCACGTTTCTAATTTCAAAAATGACGAACTTCCCATCGAACTTTCATTTCCTGTTTTAACCCCTTAGGGAATGAATTTCCATAAACGGTTACACAACTGACTTTTACTTATAAATAGAAGCCTAAACATCAATTTTCATATCTTCTGTGCTAAATTTCGTCCATCTAAACCCAACACTTTAGGCTGTTCGTTGTCTGTCAGTCAATGTATAAAATATTATTTATTTGGATAGTCATAGTAACATATTTTTATATATCTAACTTCAAAAATGACGAATTTCCCTAAAAATTTTCATTCCCTATTTAACCCACTTAGGAGGCGAATTTTTAAAAATCCTTTCTTAGTGTTCATCTACGTTACATAGGGAACTCCTGTGCAAAATTTCATTCTTCTAAACCCAACGGCGTAGGCTGTGCGTTGTCTGTCAGTCATTCAGTCAGTCAGTGTTAGAAATTTATTAAGCAGATTGCTTATTTCCCGCACTAAATAAACTTACATTTTCAACACAAATTGTCATTTATCAGTCGATTAAGTGTAATAAAACATTAACTACTTGATACAAATTATTCATATTAAAAATCGTAAATCCAGAATAGACGAACCTTTTATTTCTACATATATGATTGTCAAGCATTTTTTATTTTTTAACGCCTTATTTTTAAAAAAAAAAAAAAGCAACCAGTGGCCGACCTTAGAGCACCGGCCGATATTAGGCAATCCCACCCTATATTGTAAAAGACTTATTGGTAGGTAGTATTTGCATGGTAAATCACATACTTACTTAATAAGCATTAAGTTAATATTTTGTAGTATTTAAGATTGCTTTCTATATGATGTAAACGTAACATTTTTAAAATACAGTAGAACTTCGATTAACCGTCAGTTTTTATTCGTCACCACATAGTTAACAATAAGTGTTAATACGATTATGTAATTGCGAAAATAGAAATGAAAGTTCAAAGTTACTTAAATATTTCACACGGAATAAATATACTTCGTCACTAGCGACTTGTTTTTTATCAATTGCAACTCTTTGTTTAAACACCTCAATGTCCTCAACACTCTATAACTATATAATCAAATAAATGATTGAACACACCGTAGATGTACATATAGTCCCATTACCCCTATAATAATGCATATTGCAAGTATATACATGTACATAGGTATGTAGGTATATCATGACATTTGTTATTATTCTGTTGAGTAATGTAATATGAAAGCTGATATATCATATACTTTTACTAAACATATTTCATCCAAGTCATTTGTGCATGTTTTCACCGCGTTATATTTATGCCATGCCGCGGGGTTGCCTGTGCTATTGCTACGACTTACTGCTGTTGTTATTGTTGCTTACATAGCAAAAACTTGCAAGCTTTCATGTGCAATTTATTCCTGTTTTTATTTCATATATTATATTCTTAAATGTGATAAATACAAAAAGTATAAACTTTTAAATGTGTATATGTATCGCATACAGTGAATACAGCGTGTAAACAAAAATATCAAATACACAATGTATCAAACGGGCATTCTGATCTGACCAAATCTATTACATAATACCTTCACTCAAAAAAACAGTCATTTAAAGATCCACTTGCAAAGCATTAAAAATTAGCCTGTAGTTAGCACAAACTGTCCGTGTCTAAATCATTCGTATACATTCTGTATAAATATGTATCTGTTGAAGTTATTTATTTATTTAGATGCTTTATTATTTTTTCATTATGTTTATCAAAAATTTTTAATATAATAATAGTAAAGCACAGACAAATATATATATATATATATATATATATATATATATATATATATATATATATCTGTTTGCTTAAATTGTAGACAAAATACTGTTCTACAGTCAAGTCTCCAGTAACGCCGTACCCTCAAGACGCGGTTTCGGTAGAACGTAGGATAAAAAGTGGAGACAGCCTTCCTTTACTATAACACGGTTTTTGTAGAGCGCATGCTTATTTGAATAAAAGTCCTCGAAACAACGCTATTAAACTTCTATAGTCGTAATCACCGTAACCTTGAACGTATATTTCAAATATTTTGCTTTCATAACCGTAAGTACAATGACTTGATTTTGTCGATGTATTTAGAGTGTTTAATTACTTCCGGGCGCGACGGAAGGCGGGATAACCGGTGTTGTAGCTCTGTGGCCCGGATTGCAGGAGGGAGCCTGGAGCAGTGGATGGGGTTCCATAAAAGAGCTTTTTTTACTGGTTAATTATTTTTTTAAGAAATATGCTTTGTTCTCAGGGCCGCTTGTTCTCTTCACGACCCTGCTTACTTCAAAAAGTCAAAAATGGTTTCCATGAAACACGGTACAAAAATGGTAATTTGCAATAATTTCAAGTCTCCTACAACGTGACTTTGATTTTAACAGTTAGAATTTACACCCTTGAGGCTCAATCATTATTATAAATATATATTTTACCCGCAACCTCACCATGTTTAAGCTACAATTTCATGCTTTTTCGACGTTTTCGAAGTTTGTACTACTCGCGCAAGTCACCGAAATAAACCTAGAGGACTGAAATTTTGAGTATCAAAGGGGTGCCTTATGGCGGTCTCAGCTTTTAACCCTTACCCCCGCCATTTTTATACCAAAAAGAACATAATTTTTCTTGTTTTTTAATAGTTTCGTTCGGGTCAAAATCTCCCCAAATAAACTTATAGGGCTGAAATTTTGTGCACAGGTTAAGCTAATAGCCAGCCACTGCCTTTTGGAGGTTTCGACTTTTAACCCTTACCCCAACGACTTTTATGCCAATATTTCCTTGATTTTTTTGCCTTTTTTCTAACACGCCTAGAGACTCTCTGAATAAACGCACAGGGCTGAAATTTTGTACATGTATTGAGTTAGTAAACAGTATCCAGTTTGTGCCTTTTAGGGATTCCACATTATTTTTCCCCCGAGTTCTCCCATTTTTACATCCGAATTCAATGGTATTGTTAAATGTATTTAAAATGCTTTATATTTATACTATAAGGCACGTAGGCGAATAGTAAATTTAAAAATTTTAAAAAATATGAACATACTTTTATAACAAATGCAATACATACATATTAAGTAATTTAAAAATGTTATTAAAGTTAATGTTTGTTTATTAAGTAGGAATTTTGGATTTTTATTTATAAAATAGAAATTTTGGATTTTTTTGCAAAAAAAAATATTTTCATAAAGGCCTTCCAGTTTACTATTTAATGTCCTTTTTTAATATTTAAAAATAAAACACAAAGGCAATTGGCGGATAAGCATGGGTAGGAATGCCCACGTACGAATTGTGTTGGCTTTTTTCCTGCTAACTGCTATCGGCACAAAATTGAAATTTACTGAGATTCAGCCCTTAAAAACTTAACACCTTTTTTTAAAGCCCCGATCAACCGGACATTCATCATCAGTTTTGAAATCACCAAAATGTCAAATCGCTTTTAAACTTTCAATCACATTTCGCTTGTCGATATTCAATACCGAAAATGAATGGAAAAATTCGACGTCCGTGGTGAGGCCCCGCTGCTCACGGCGTTTTTTTTTTACAATGTAAATTCGGCTTTAAAATGTCCACCATAGAATTAAATGCGGGACTACAAAAAGTATGTTGTTTAGGTCAATTTTTTGTGCTCTTTTCAAATATCTAAACAGATTCTGAAAATTCTGATATACAGGTTATTGTTTTGAGAACATAAGAATTTATTACTTATTTATTAATACGGTCCTGAATTTTTCCTCTGACTGTTGTGTCAATTGTTTTATCAGTGGAAGAAAAACATGTGCACCAAATATCAAAAAAAAATTATTGGATAGTTCCTTAGTTATTATCGTAGAAATAAATGAGTAAAATCGATGAAACACCCTGTATCTCGGTTATAAAGACAGTTAGACTCATTAACTATTGGCTTTTAGAACCAAGTAAATGACCCCTATCCACAGTTAGCTTTTGTCCGTTTACCAATGAAACCGCCTGTATTATTTACATCTTGTCAAGCTAGTCATGTTGTGATAACAAATTCAATATGCATCACAACATTGTAATATAACTTTCGATAAATCAGTAGTAAAAACTATAATAAAATTTCAAATTTTTGAGACAATTTGTTATTTTACTACTATTTAATGTTATTTTAGATAAAATAATTAAGCAAGCGTCTGGGCGTTCATCCTATGAAAAAAATACTACATAATATTCGACGAAGTTTATGATGACTGAGAAAGTTAAAATCTTTTAACAGTTGGTGGTAGTCAATGTACGAAAACATTGCATTGAGAGAATTCCTAAAATCTCAATGGAATAACACACACAACCGAGGCAGAAAGTAGAAGCTCTGTCAATTACAATATACACCACAAACCATTTCTCGTTAGTAGAAATAGTGATGGCCACACTTTAGTGGGAGAGATTTAATTGAATTTTTCCACTTCAAGATAATTAGATTTTGTTGTTTAGAGGAAAAACAGGAAACCGGAAAGTATGATATGTATGTACCTAGATACGTATCAACATTTCTTTGTGTAACAATTATTTAATACAGCAAGAGAAATTCCCATTTGTTTAAAGAAACGTCGGTATTTATCATTGGTGTTTTTCCGACGTCGAATATGTCTATTGTTTCCAAACTGGCGTACCATGATTGATTTCTGAATGTTAAAAAAAGTGATGATATGGATGATGAAAGTACTTAATTTGGAAACTATTAGCGATACATAAACGTACAATATTCGAAACAGAAACAAAATATATTTTAAATCCTGATTAAGAAGTTGCGCTTTAAATTAATGTGGGTCCTGCTTCCGTTATTTGATCATGACGTTTGAGGTCTCTTTTTATTTGCACTCTCTAAAATAGTTAAAAAACAAACAGAATCTAGTATTTAATATTTGCTAAGATACCTGTTGAAAACGTTAAAAATTTGGCAAAAGTATTTGCACGGCAGATAATAAATAAAATATAAAAACGGGATGAAGTATCGTGAAAATCTCGAATACCAGACGCTAAGCGTCACTAAATTCAATGTGTGCGTCTCAAGTTTGGAGCTGCACACCACCGAAGTAAACAAATACTTAATACAATGAAAAATAAAATATCTGTGGCAATGAAGCACAATCTTTTTCTGCTAATTTTTAATGAAACGCTTTTATGTATCATTAAAAAACATATTTTCCTGAAGCTTCAAACAATTTTTAAAGCATAAAAATTCCATAAATATATTTGAAGACATGAGTGGATGAAGGTATTACGTAACATTTTTATAATTTTACAATAGAAGCGTTTGAAAATTTTTATTTACATATACTTCCCATATAATGTACATATACATGTTTGTTATTTAATTTTTACAAAACTACTGGACTTAATGAAACCAAATTTTAATATATTTGTAATACTTCAGTATAGAATATTTCAAAATTTTGCAAAAAATGATTTTATTGAAAAATGTTACATAATACCTTCATCCACTCATGTCTTCAAATATAGATCTGTCATCCAATCAACCTTTGTAGTTGAACAGTTTCAAAGTTACAATAATCTATTGCAACAATTAAGTAACGGTTTTGTGTCACTTTATGTATAAAAGTATTTGAAATTCACTTATTCCATCAGTTCCAGAATTGTTTGTAGCTGTTTGTAGTAATTTTTCTCTAAATTAGGAAAAATTTAAAAAAAATGTTTATCCGAAAGTGGGCTGCAGCCATTTTTGAAAAAAATTTTATACTGTAATGGGTTGAACTACAAACGAAATATTGTTACTACAAACAACTACAAACGCAATACTATCAGTTTATATTTTAAAAATTTTATTTAGAAAAAGTGGGGTGCCAGGCAGTAGCGGCGCTAAGGCCTTCGGGGCCCTCCCGCAAGATTTTCGTAGGGGCTCTTTTTTAGGGGTGAAAAAATGTTTGTAATCAGCAGAATGAGTCGGCAGGAAGGGAGAGCAGTAACAGAGGGGGCAAAAGACAATAGACCGTTAGGTGAGCCTTGCGGGTAGCTAACGGTACACATCAAATATACATATACCATGATTCACGTAAATAAAATCTATCAGGACTAATCTATTTATCCGACAAACTGATTAAATTTGGGTTAATAAAACCTTTCAAAAAATATGTATGTTTAGAGTAATAAAACTTTGAAGTACTGAGACAAATAATTATATATTGTTTGATTTTTTTGGCAAGTAAGAAAATTTTCAAAATTTTACATCTGGTGCATTGTTGTTTAATTTTTAAAATTCTAAACCTATCGTTTTTTTTTTATAGTTATGTATTATTAATATTATTTTTATTGTTATATGACCTACTGGCTGCAAATATCATATTTTACCAAAAACGTGTAAAACAAACTTTTTTAGTATATCTATTATAGATATACTTATAAATAATAAAATCACAAAGATCGGGAATTTTTATTCAAGGGTATAATAGTCCTTTGAAATTAGCCCATATGCTTGTCATGTGTTTTCTTCTTCAAAACTGTAAAATTTGTAAGTGAAATGAATATTTCAACTGGTATAGTTTTTCAATATTTAAATGAGATGACTTTTCAAGTACGGCAATAATCAGCAGTATTGTTCGCAGCATGTTACCTACTTATCTATATGAATGCAAAAAGAAACCGTCGCTTGTAAAACAGGTAACAAATTTAAATACAATTGGAGTGAACATAGGGTGGTATTTGTTGTAAGCAATAAAATAATTTAACATCTTGAAAGTTTATGGCCACTAATAACACCCTCTCGAAAAGTCATCCCAAAAATTGTTGGAAAAGGTATACACCCCATTGTAGCATTAATGCAATATTTTCATATGCAACTGTTAACTGAAACCGTATAAACACTGTTGGACGTCTCTAAATGACAACTTTTTTTATGTACGCCGCAATTACGTTTGTTCGAAGAACTGGAATCTGTTAAGTAGGAGTTATTGGTTGTCTACATATTGTCCATGAAAAATAAAAAAAATAATATCGATCGGTTAAAAAAGATTGAATTGGTACAGTTAGAATACAATAAAATTAAAATCTATAAAGTCAGTACCGTTAACATAAAAAATCATTTTTTCCTGCTGTCTTGGGGGCCCCCAATATGCCCGGGGCCCACCCGCAACGCGGGCCCTGCGGGCCCACTATCGCCGCGACTGGTGCCAGGTTCACAGAGGTATCCAGTCATGTCTACATTTCTTATTTACTCATAGTGACATATCCCCTTAGTTAAAATAGTAACAATATAAAATAATATTTATTTTTAGGAATTCGTAGCACAACAACGATATCCTTATAAATTCGTCAAGACATTCATCGCATTTTCACACTTTTAAATAATCAGTTTAGAACCATTTAAAAATACACTTTTGGGCAACTTTTTTTGGTAAAAATATTTATTGTAATGGAAAAAAAAAACTTTTGTTCATTAAACTACATTTAACTAAGTCTACCTTGAAAGCCTTTTTCTTTTCTTGACCTTCCATCTGCTCTTGTAAGCTTGCTAAAGGTCAGAAGCCCAAAAAAAAAAAAAAAAACGGTGCCAAAGATCCAAAGAAAAATAAGTCCGATTGGAATAAAAGTTGATGCATTCTCTTTATTATGGTGTTTTTTTGTAAGACGATCTAGAATCAGCCCTTAAAATAAAAAAATTCCATTTTTCTAAATACCTAAAAGATAAAAGAACAGAGCAACTTTCGCATATCTTTCTCAGAATTATGCTAGAAAAAAGTATTAGGTCTGATTCTAGACAGTCTCATAGTTTTTAGTACTGCCTTTCTTATGAATTAAGGTTTATTCAAATATAATTGTTTTAAAAACCGATAAATCGTTGACACCGTTTTAAACTAAAAAATTGGTATGTGAGTCACATATCAATTGGTCGATTTTAGTATGTGGGAAATAATTTTGTTATGTTTACAATTTATTAATGTAAGATCATGAAATCATAATGGATAAATAATTTAATGAATGGCTTTTATTAGGTAACACTCTGAACCCTATATGTCTGTCGACAAATAACAAGCTACCCGTTGTACCATGATTGCATTAGCTAATCGTCCAGAATACGTTGTGGCTTTTTTAAATGACCACGTCGCGTTGTGGTCAAATCTTATGAAAGCCACGACTCGAATTTCGCGTTGTGGATGACTTTAAGTGACCACAACGTGCTGTGGCCATTTTTTTCGCTCAATGAGCGATTTCGATCTTTAAAATTGAAAATTAGAGACTTGTATCAAAAACTGTGACCTATGATAGTTAGCATTTTTTTGATTTGTGTCTTCTCTTTAGCTTCATAACGTCACTTAAATCACTTAAACTATTTCTTATAATTGAGTTCAATTTTTTACGAGCTTCCAGCAAACAGGACCAAGTTTAGAACTAGGGGAGACAGGGGCATGTACTAACACATTTTACTTTTTTACATATTAAACGGAAATGAAACTAGTTAGCGATTTTTTTTGTAAACGTTATGAAGCATCAACTATCTGTCTATAATTTCTGATAAAAAAAAATTACATATCCCTTGTACTTTCTATGGAAAAACCCATTTTCTTAAAAAATGTGTTTGTTAATACTTACCCCACTTTTGGGGCATGTTTTAACAACGTCGGGGTAAGTATTAACATTAGAGTTTTAATATGATTATGATATTTTGTAGATATGTACTTATAGGAAATAAAACAAAGTATCATATTTAAGGTGTTTATTATTAGAAAGAAATTAATTTGACATAAAAAATCTTATTTTAGATTTATCTTTACTTAATTAGTTAAAGTTAATCATTATTTTAATTTTTTTCTGAGGTAATAGTTAGTCAGTCCTTATTAAGTAGCAAATTACGTTACTTTGACCTTGATAACGAAACAAAAATTGGTAAATTTTCAGTTTTCGATAGACAACCACAGTCGTTTGATATCTTCTATATTAAAAAATATTTACTTATTAAAAAATTAGTCTTCGTCTTATTTAACATTATTATAATTCTTGAAATATATAACTCAGATCAAGGAAAACTCTTCCTCTGCTTCACTGCAGAAAAGATATAAAAATTAAAACCATTTAAATTTAATATTCACATATGTACACACACATGCATGCAAACATATTTGGCAATGTCACGAAAAAAAATTTAGTAACCTCGAAGCATGAAAATGACGGTATTTGGATTTCGAAATCGGGATGAATACAATAACCTCCTTAGAGGGAAGTTAAAAACATAGTCTTTGTTGCAAAAAATTTAAACGAGGTAAATGTTAACATGTTAATACTTACCCCATGCATTTTGTTAATACTTGCCCCGAAGGTAAATTTTTTACAAATTTAAATTTTTAAAAAGAATACGTTGATAATGCGGTAAAATTTAAACAAAATACAATACCTGATGGAATATGCTACCGTTTGAAATAAATTTAGTCTCTTTTAGGTATACAATCATGCTTCAAATCAAAAAACCGTCGACTTAAAAATGTTCTTTTACCTAATAAAATCTACGCCTTACTCACAACTTTGTTTTGCGACAACCGGCCGAAGACTGATTGGTCACAACGTATCCGTGGTCATCTACTGATGACAGCAACCGGACGTACCTAATTTTTTCGTCTGTAGTTTGGTGGAAAATGGTCTGTTAATACTTACCCCCGTTAATACTAGCCCCTGTCTCCCCTACTGATCACGAAGTCAAAGATTAGAAAGATTATAAGGACTTAAAAATCGTTGAGGTGGTTGACAGCAGACAGAAAAGAAAACCGTTTGGCTCAGTCATGACAGTTTATAAATTACATATACTGTGTTTGCATAGTTATATCCACAACTGTCTAAGTAAATACATTTTTACAACAATATTTTTTTTGGGATATATAAATTTCACGATGAATTTTTTCAACCTTCTCCCAAATTGCGTGGACTAGCTTTATAGAAGGATGGACGTAATGAAACCAATATCTTCTATTTCATAGCTTTTCTTTATTAAAAATGCCAAAATATTTTCGATATGTTTAATATCATCTTCAGTGGCTAAACATCAAAAAAAATTTTTTTACAACGTAATAATAAACAATAACATCATTTTTTATTAAAATTTAAAACCAATAATAGAAAAAAATAGCAAAAATAAAATAACTTTTTCTTTTAACAATAAAATTTCAAACATTTACACTAAAAAAAGAGTGAAAACAGATATAAAACAAGATTACAATGTAGTATATAAAATAAACTGCCAAGATTGTGAATTATCATATTATGGACAAACGTCACAGTCGTTAAATAATAGATTAGCCCAACACAAATATGACATAAAAAGGGGCAAAGAGGCAACTGGATTATCTGAACATTCGATAAATAATGATCACAGGTTTAATTTCGACCAAGTCGAAATATTAGACAGAGAAAATAAATACCAAAAAAGATTATTAAGTGAAGGTTTTTACATAAAACTGAATGAATCAAAAAATTGCAACAAGCAGATAGAATCATTAGCTCTAGATAATGCCTATTTACCGATTATTAAAAAAATAAAATAATAATAATAATAGAAATCAATAAACAATATTTCCAAAAGATGCTTATATAATACATTGTAATCAAAAAACATAAACAATAAACACATACCAATATGTAAATTGAGACCGGACTAATTTTGTCTAGAATTTTCGAGAAATTTATCTTTAAACAAAAAATTTACAAATTTAGTTCATTTGATCACTGTGCTGCCATACCAATAACAATGTACTTGAGGAGTACATTGTACAAACTGTGATAATTTAAAAAAAAAAAAAATTCTCTTGAAATTTTTTTGATTTTACATTTTAAATATGTTTGACTTTTTTAATTGTTTTAAATTAAAGTAATTATTTTATAAAAAATTTTTTCGATTGACAAATTTCCATGTGAAATGCAAAAAAACTAGTTAAATTGTTCTAATGGATTGTTGGTATGGTTGGTTGTTATCCAAGAATGACAATCTGAAATTTAGATAATTTCTGGTGAGTAAGATTGTAAAAAAATTTTTTAACATTTTAATATACATACTGTTGCAGTTTGTCCTTGTCTCAAATCCGCTAATATTAAAAAATAGGTTTTGTTTGTTTCATTAACACAAATAGATATTCTTCCAAACATAAAATTTCCTATATATCAACTAAGTCACAAATTCTTGTTGTTTTTACAAAAATAAATAAATAATCCTCCTATCCAATATGTAGCTTATAACCTAAAAAATAATAGTATAAGTTAACGAAGAATTGTAAATATATAAAAATGATGTTATTGTTTATTATTACGTTGTAAAAAAATTTTTTTTGATGTTTAGCCACTGAAGATGATATTAAACATATCGAAAATATTTTGGCATTTTTAATAAAGAAAAGCTATGAAATAGAAGATATTGGTTTCATTACGTCCATCCTTCTATAAAGCTAGTCCACGCAATTTGGGAGAAGGTTGAAAAAATTCATCGTGAAATACATTTTTATGTTGTCTGAATGAATAAATGTTATTTGTTATATGAAAGAAATAAATTTTGCGAATCTTTTAGCTTCAGCATGTTATTTATTCATTTTTAACCTTTCGCTGGTTTTCTTGCAGACATTCAAATAGTAAGCAGCAAGCAGCAAGTAACATGATTGAAATATACATTTTTTATTTTTTTTCTTACTTGTATAAATGTCTATTTTATATTATATAATACTGATATAATATATACCGAGTGTTTTAGAAGTTACAATATAATTATTGTGTAGGTAGTTGGTAAATTTTCACGTTTTCAGCTGAATTAATCAAAATAATCATGATAAAAATATTTTTTTGACTCTAAGTTATACTAAGAAAAAGGAAAGAAATGACGATTTCTTTTATAACGGCCTCTGTTATGACTTTTCAGTGATAAAAATGCAAAGATTATATCATATAAAGAGATAAAAGTATTAGGCTATCCTTTTTGTCTAACCGTTCGCAAAAATATACATCAGGGACGATTTTAGCCCCCTACACCTTCCTCAGCTAGATAAGGAAAGAAGTCGAAAACAGTATAGTAGTACAGTCACATACGGTGCTTAAATGTTTGATAATAATTAGCAATTTTTAATAACAACTTTTAGCACAGTAAAACAAAATCATTAATGAATTTACTGGTTAAAAATAACTACGGGCTTTAAAAAGTAACTATTATCAGTTTTTTAATACCCTTGTTTTATTATATTTATTATTATCTTGTAGTGTTTTATATATATGAAAATTGATCCTGAGAATCTCATCTTTCTAATGGTATCAGTTTTATAACCTTTTTTTTTTTTACAAGCAATGTGTTGCAAAAGTGCTCAGAACAGTGCTATGTCGACTTTGTCAATTAATTGGTGCCAAAGAGCTATTAAGTAAATTTTTTGATTTATTTTTTATGTTACCGAAGAGGACTAAAAAAGTAGTCGAAACCGGTCTAGCGAATATTTTATATTTTTAATTTTTTGTGAGTCCTTAAGCGGAAAAACTTTATTATTATGTATGTATGTGTTATTAGGGTGTGCCAAAAAAACATTTATATTTTTTTTTTCTCGCTCTCCGCTCAAAATATCCTAGGATATGTCTAAACAAACATCCTCACCTTTCTTTCTTTTTTAACACGCCAGTAGATAGGCTAGGAGAGAGCGGGGACACTGTGCGCTTCAAAAGTATGGACACACCCGAATGCAAGGTACCCGATCAATTTTGAAACACACTGTATGTCGATTGACCTTTGACTCGACACACATACAAAGTACATGTATTTAAAATTTGTTGTTGACATTTGACCCCACACGCGCTCATATTTTTGGCCTTGGAATTCCTAAGAAATGAGTCATCATTAGCGACAAATTAATTCTAGTTAACCCATTATGCGTCATCACAATTTGGTTATTAAAAGGGCATAGCCGGGTAAGATAGGGAAAACGGCCCTTGACGCAAAATTGATTGTTTTTATAGGAAATAATACTTCTTAGCCCCGGATACATTCCTGCCAAATTTCAACCCTCCGAGGCTAATAGTTTATGAATACACAAACAGACAAAAATTTTCAAAAAAAATTTTTTTTGACGAAATTACTGAGCCGATTTACTTGAGTTTAATATATATTGTGTACCCACCTTAGGCGAAGTAATAAGAAAAAAATTAACGTTATATCCCTTTATTACACTAATTTTTTTAAATTTTTAAATTTAAGAAAATTTTTTTTTGGCACTTAGGCGTTAGCGACACCCACCATTTTTTGTTCAATAATTTGTCTCTTAGTACTCTATAACATATATTTTTATGGAAAAATTTTAGTTGGTAGAACATAGTAATATTTCAATACAAATGCATGCCATATTCGATACTACATATATTACTTATGGATAAAAAGGACCATAAAGTAAAGCATCTGCCTTATTTCTAAAACACAGTAGAACTCTAAGCAGTGCAGTAAAATGTTCTCTTCCCCCGTGAGTTGCAGTTCTTGGAGTTCCTGTGACGGTCTAAAAAATATATATTTTGAGCTGTTATAAAAAATATGTTTTAACTTGCTAAAAAATAATTTTCAAGGTTAATTTTACCTTCTGAATCTGAATATTTGAATGAAATCAATAAAATTATCTCAGTATATTTACTAATTAAAATTATATCTAACTCAACAAAAATTATAAGTTTTAGAAACTTTATTCAAATAGAGATACTAATAATAACAATAATACGTCTTAAATGTTATATTGTTTTAATAATAATAAATATTAACTTAATAAAATGGAACAAAAAACTTCAACAATGTATAGTAATAACAACAATCCGGCTAAAACCTGTTGTAGTTATTACATGTACATATAACTAACTTGAAGAAAGTAGTGTACAATTGTACGCAATATGTAGCTCGTCCCTCTCACTTGATATTTTTGTTGCACTTCTTAAGGAGGTGCAGAAAGTGGATTTTTTCTGTAATAAAATTACATACGTTCATAACTACGACAAACAAGCTTAGACAAACGTCTAGCTTTATCTGCCGTCTGTCTTATTTTGTTAACACGATGACGGGTCATGGGGAATTATAACGAAATGACCAACTGGTATACTATTTTGACAGCTATCAACTTTGTATGAAATTGTTGACATCGTAAGACGTGGTGTATAAGCTAACAAAGTTTCACTTGACGTCTTACAAAGAAAACAACTCTAACAAAAGAGAAATCAATATCTATTTTGTTTTATTAATAAAAAAAGACAAACGGCAGCTAATGTTGGACTTGAGTAAATTTAAACTAGTTTATCGTAGTTATGAACGTATGTAATTGTATTATTTTAGAAATAGGGTAGATATTTTATTTTATATTCCTTTTTATACATAAGTTATATATGTGGTACCGAACATGGCATGCATTTGTATTGAAATATTACTATGTTCTACCAACTAAAATTTTTCCATAAAAATATATGTTATAGAGTACTAAGAGACAAATTATTGAACAAAAAATGGTGGGTGTCGCTAATGCCTAAGTGCCAAAAAAAATTTTCTTAAAATTAAAAATTTAAAAAAATTAGTATAATAAGGCGATATAACGTTAATTTTTTTTTCTTTACTTCGTCTAAGGTGGGTACATAATATATATTAAACTCAAATAAATCGGTTCAATAATTTCGTCAAAAAAAATTTTTTTTGAAAATTTTTGTCTGTTTGTGTATTCATAAACTATTAGCCTCGGAGGGTTGAAATTGGGCAGGAATGTATCTGGGGCTAAGAAGTATTATTTCCTATAAAAACAATCAATTTTGCGTCAAGGGCCGTTTTCCCTATCTTACCCGGCTATGCCCTTTAGATTTTTAGTGTTACCTTGACTTAACAATTACCCACCAGGACTAACGTAGTTTTTGAATCCAAATCTAACGCATGCGCAAACTGAATTTTAAGCCACAAATTGGTTTTTCGAGAACTGGGTTACACTGCCACGTCACAAATGTGGGATCACCCTGACCCAGGGGGTGTGCGCAAACTTTTGAACCGTACTGTACTTAAAGTTTTGGTACACTGCCGTGTTAAAAGTGTGGACTCCCTTGACGAAAAGGTGTCCGATCACTTTTTGAAGCGTACTGTACTTATTTTGTGTACGTGCAAACTTTGCCTTTGACTCTAATACGCGCTTGCCTTAATTGCGTCATCTTAAACGAACAAAGAAACGATTTGACTCGACGGCTAACGATAAATTTTGTCGGGGCACTGTACCAAGTGCTAGATTTTAAGCACCAATCATGATTTTAAAACTACCTTCGGACTCTGGGGTCCAAATTTCCGACCACCACCGTACTACCGAAAATCGGGAGGTCGCTAATGATAAATTTTGTCGGGGCACTGTACCAAGCGCAAACATTGGTCAAGCCCCTGTACCACGCGCTAGATTTTAAAACTAACTTCAGACTCCGGGATCCAGATTTCAGACCGCTACTGTACTACCGAAAATCGGGTGTCGACTGTATTGCAAGATATTTTTTGTATGTAATTAAAAGCACGTTTTCAGCAAAATCAGCGCTTTATTTAATTAATTTGTTTGTTTACTTTCAGTTCAACAATCGTTTAGTAAAAGACTTGTATACGGTTTCAGTTTGTTTATCTAGGATTTTGGACTCAGGATGATATAATTCCGTGATATGTTTGCATCATAGTCGGGGGATTTTCATTTAAAAACAAGTCAGGTCTTATTACTTCCAGAAATTTTGTCGCCTTAAAAATAAATTTGTTTATTTTAATAGATCATAAATCATAAATATATCTAATAAAATGTTAAGTTTAAAAACTGGTGATTCATATTCGAGGATTTTTTTTCAGTTTGTTTATTTATGTAAGATATGTTTTAATTTTAAAAATGTTTATTTAAGATTTTGCTGAGTCATAAGTTCTTTTGTTAGATTTTGAATACGAAATAATTTTCTCCTAATTTTAAATTTATGGCCTGATCATAATCGGCGGTTTTTTCATTTTGTTTATTTATATATGTTATAATTTTAAAAATGTTTATTTAAAATTTTGCTGAGACGTAAATTTCTTTATTAGATTTCGAATACTAAATATTTTTCTCGGAATTTTAAATTTATGGCTTGATATTTGACCTTCGGTTATTTGCGTTGCAAAATTTTGAGTCAGCATTTTTTGTGATTCCCTTCCAGAATTTTCCAAGCAGTCAAAATCATATAAACTGAGGTTCGTGTGTCCCCTAAAATCACTTCTTCAGCAATCTTCAAGCAAATAATATTGTTATAGTTGCAAGAATTTGTATCAAGATTTCTTTAAAGTTAAAATACAACAATGGCTTCATTAAACGACGTGACAACTAGAATGGTGGAAAATAAACGAAATACGCTATCATTATTGGAAATGAACACTCGGGATGCGGATGAACTAGAAAAATGGATGAAACATACGAACACGAACATGCGACTATTCAACAAGGCTATACGTGGAGCAGAAAATTTGGGACGACGACAACACTTTGAATCTTGTGCGGGAAAAATGAAAGGGTTTCGTATCAGAATGAAGACGCTACAAAAACATGGTAAGTTTTTTTCAAATATAAATTTTATAATTTTTTAATGATTTTTTTATAATTTTGATATGTTGATTGTTTCAGGTGCTGGTATGAATCAACGAAAACAATCCGACCGAATCCAGTGGGCGGACGTTGAAACAGCATTTGCGAGCCGAATACGAACGGGAGTGATAACAAACATAACGCACATAGAACCAAAGGACTTTTTAGAAGATGCCAGGTCAATGTTCACCCGACGAATAAAAAATATACTAAAACGATACCTAACAATAAAAGTCAATACAACGTTTTACGGGTTATTCGTTAAAACTGATGGTGACCAAGATAAATACGACATGAAACACTTCAACACGTCGAATATCATAATAGATCGTGGAACAGACATAAAACAATGCTTCGTGGAACACGTACAGGAACCAATTCTTAGAAAACTGAGCGAGTTGCGAGTTTACCGAGTCGGGAAGCGGGTGGCATTGCCTTCCATAATTAACTTAGCCGTGAATATCAGTAAGTATACACCTTCCCGTGGATCAAGCTACATCGAATTGCCATAGAAAGTAAAACGAAAACAAGCATGTATCTACGTTAAAAACTTCAACGATAGGGCCTGTTTCGCGTGGGTAGTAGTATCAGCACTTTATCCTGCTACATGGGGTAAAAATTCATATCGAACCACCTCTTACCACACTACTTAACGATAGTAAATTTAGACAGGATAAAATTTTCAATGATAATTCAGCAAGTGAGCAAATTTGAGAAACAGAACCCAGCTATATCAGTCAACGTGTTTGCGCTAAAGAAACAAAATGGACTTTTTGAAACCGTACCTGCTGCGTTAACGAAAGAGAAGAAAGAACCCCACATAAATCTACTGATTCAGAACGAGTATTACGACGACAACGACAACGATCAAGATTTACGCTACCATTTTTGTTGGATTAAGGACCTATCAAAACTCGTGTCAAGACAATTATCAAATCGTAATGGGAAAAAATACGTCTGCGGTCGATGTCTGAATTACTTTCGTACGGAAGGTAAACTGATAAAACATATGGAAGAATGCGTTAACATGAACAACTGTCGGGTGATAATGCCAGAAGGAAAAAACAAATACATATCATTCAAAAATTACAGCAACAAAAAACATGTTCCATGTATAATTTACGCCGACGTGGAATCATTCCTACAACCTGTGACAGATGACGCAAATCAGAAGAATACAACAACGTATCAACAATATCGTGCATACAGTATCGGTTACTACTTTCGCTGCTCCTACAACAATCAACTAAGCTACTATCGATCATACCGCGGACCAAATTGCGAGAAATGGTTCGTGGAAGAACTGGCAACGTTACGTGAAAACATCTTAGAACCAATATTTGAAAACATTATACTAATGAACGAGCTGACACCAGAAGAGCAACAACAACTTAAACAACGAAGTACCGGATGCCACATCTGCGAGGAACCATTCAAACCTGATGATATGGTTGTTCGTGATCATAACCATTTGACCGGCGAGTACAACATGGCGTGATCAAGGATATAGCAACAGCATTCGCGGAATGTATCAACTTACTACCGATCAACAAGGAACGATGCATAGCATTTACAAAATAAATGCCGGCAGCGAAATTACATTCAGATTCATCGACTCTTTCCGATTTATGGCATCAAGTTTGGATAAATTATCTTCATACCTCAACGAGTTCAACATGGTTTTATCACAGTTTCCGAATACACACTACAAATTACTTACACGCAAAGGTGTTGTTCCGTACGACTACATATCAGGCTGGGATAAATTAGAAGAAACATGTTTACCATCACGGGAAAAACTCAACGACAACGATATCACCGTGGACGACTACACACGCGCACAAAAAGTTTGGGATACATTCAACATACAAACTCTTGGAGAATACTCGGGTTTGTATATGAAAAGAGGCAATACGCGGAATACGTGCATGCGAACACACGGATTCAATCCAGCTCATTACTACACGACGCGATGCCGGGACTCACGTGGGATGCTGCCTTAAAATATACAAAAGTGGAATTGGAACTGTTATCTGACGTGGATTAATTATTATTCTTTGAACGTGGTATTCGAGGTGGATTGAGCCAGTGTAGTAACCGATACGCGAAAGCAAACAAATATGTACAATCCGGATGAAGAATCAAAATATCTGATATATTACGATGTGAACAATTTACATGGATGGGCTATGTCGCAGTATTTACCGACGGGCCATTTTAAATGGATGGATAATACCGAGATAGATGTTCGGCAAATAAGTGGCGATTCACCCATAGGATACATATTTGAAGTGGATTCGGAATACCTGAGAGAGCTACACGATAAACACAACGATTTACCAGTATGTCCTGAGAGAATGTACAAATCGGAAATGTAAATAGCAACGTTATATAGAAATAATATTTACAACACGGGATGAAATTAGTGAAAATTCACAAAGTGTTGCAATTCGATCAATCACCTTGGCTCAAATCCTACATCGATTTAAACACGGCTTTAAGACAAATGGCGGGAAACGAATTCGAGAAGAACCTCTACAAGCTACAACGTGGTTTTCGGGGAAACGATTAAAAATGTGCGGAAACACTCGATAGTGAAATTGTTAGCGAATGGTATGGACGATATAGTGCGGAAGTTATGATAGCAAAACCGAATTTCCATAGCCGCACCATATTTGACGAGAATCTCGTCGCAGTCGAACTACGCAAAACTGAAGTAATTATTAACAAATCTATATACGTCGGGCAAGCAATTCTGGATATTTCGAAAACATGTGTCTACAACTTCCATTACAATTACATACAGCCAACGTTCGGGAACAACAGCAAATTACTGTACACAGACACTGATTCAGTGATATACGAGATAAAGTACCCAGATGTTTACGAGATAATAAAACGTGATATTAAATACTTTGATACGTCGGATTACGGCGCAAATAATCAATACAACATGCCAAGACTAAATAAGAAGATAAACTTTTTTTTCTAAATCCTGTGAATCCAAAAACTCTGGAAATAAATTACCGATTTTGGCAAGTTTCTCACTCTTAGAGAGCTAAAGTATTTTAGATGGACAATAACTATATTATACGAAATTCACCGGGATCTCACAGTCAAAAAAACGCTAAAAATAAACTACTATTTTGAAAATTCTTTTACTATTAAAAAGCTAAACTATTTTAGATGGGTATAAGCTATTTTATATTCGGCAAAGTACTTTGAGCCTAAAAGCGCCAAAAATAAATTACAAAACCCATTTTTAAAATTTTTTTGCTGTTACAGAACTGGAGCTCTGTAACATTTGGGCTACAAGCGGAGTGCTGGTGGCTCAAATATGTCAAAAATTAACTCTCTAATCGATTTTGAAATTCTTTTGCTCGTAAACCTTTGGAAATTCCTTATTATGTAGAATGCTGCGGCAGGGGTATTTTTATTATTAACTAGGAAAAAAAGTTTTTTCGTGAAAAGTTTAAAAATATAAATAGTCTGAAACCTAAAATGAAATCATCAGGTATCAAATATTTTCGATCGTTTACGTTGTTTATCAAAAATTATGAACTTTGCTCAAAAGTAAAGTACCTTTATTTTTGGCAATGTCAAAAGTTGTTATAAACAAAATTGATCAGAATTAAAAACTACATTCGAATATGGAATTATATCAAATTACAAGAAAAGTCAGGTTTTGTTGCTTTTTAAAATTTTTTACAAACTGATTTTATTTGGATATTTCTAATTTTGTAAATTTCAGTACCGACCATTTATTTCCTTTGTTTATTAATACCCTGACGGCCATAACCTATAAAGACAAAACGCCCAACTGGTACATTATTTCGACAGCTAATACATATTATGTGGAATCTTTGACGTCTTCGACGGGGTGTATAAGTCAGTAAGACTTCATTTGACGTCTTATGACGTTAATGGCCGTCAAGGTGTTAACAACAAGATAACCTATTCGTTTTTTTCTAATAAACAAAAGAGACAAATGATCGATATTGAATTTTACAAAATTAGAAATTATAATATTTTAAAATGGAATCAATTTGTAAAAAAATTGTAAATAAGAGCAAAACATGGTTCCCTTGGTAATTCTATATAATAACATTACATCTGAATGTAGTTTTCGATTTTAATCAACTTTCTCCATAACAATTTTTGATATTGTCAAAAATAAAAACTTTACTTTTGTGCAAAATTCATATTTCTGACAAATATTATAAAGGACTGAAAAAAATTTGATATCTGATAATCTCATTTTACATTTTAAGTCACAAACCATGCAGAACTTTGTACAAAGAACAACTTTTTTCATAGAGTTAATAAAAAAAGTTCTCAATATGATTCCAACCTAAACAGAAACACTGTAAAAAAAAATTAGATAAGTACTAAAAACAAGACTGAAACAAGTTCCATAATATGTAATAGCGACAAAAGATAAAGAAAGGTAAATATATACATGTTTGTACAAAATAAAAATAAAAAAAGAAAAATGTATATTTATTTTGGATCTGTTTCTAACTAATCCTAACTACTAAAAAAAAAAAATAGAAAAAGAAAGTTTTACAAATTAACAAAAAAACCTAATTAAAATTTTATATGCTCGATTATTAAATAATTAGCATTTATGTCCAGGATTAGTGCTTTAAATTTGTTTATTTTTATAAAAAATAAACGCCGTAAAGAAATTTCACTTTCAACGGCATTGTGATTTACCGTGCACCAATTACAACCTTGCCGGTTTTTTTTGGCGATCCCATTAGTGATCCGTTCCAGTTTTGTTGGCACGGAACACTAAAAATGTTTAGAAGGTTATACGTCTCCTTTCCTACGTCGGAAACTTCTTTCCTACTTTTTCATGGTCGGATTTTATGATAGTTTTCTTTTTTTTTAAACTTTTATATTATTATGGCAATATTTGCTTGAAAGTCTAAAATCATTTTGTTTTGTTTTTGATTTTTTTTTTATGTCTGAATATGTTTTCTGAAAGTATCCTCTATAATCATTATATTCAGCATATTCATATATTTGAGATACATCGTAGATATGGTAACAAAAATACAATTTATTTCTCCATCTTTGTCTCCTAGTGTGCGCTGACTTCATTCATTTTATTGTATTTCCTTTCTGTCTTATTCACATCAAGAAAATGTGCTAGATTATTATTTATTGTTTTGATTGTTATAACGTTTTTATTCGTATTTTTCGCGCGTATAATGTGAAAAAAACGGAACAGAGGAAGGAATATTAATCATAAAATGTATGCGAATATAGTCAAGATATGGTGGCATATTTATAATAATGGCGATTGACTTTAACTCACTTTATACACTCATCAAGTTTATCAAATGCTAAGTAGTTTTCACAGTTGATAAATCATTTTTAAAATGCAAAGTATTTTGATGATGAAATTGTTTTATGTAAGTATTTTCTTTTATAATTTTATTAAAAAGTCATTACGACTATATAGTGCGCGCACTTTTACACTAAACTTCTGCACGGGCCGACAATATTTTTATCAAGTTGACGCAGCACTGTACCACGTGAAATATTCCAAAAACGTGTATAAAACATACACCAGCATAGAACACTAGAAGCCAACTAATATCAAAAAAGTGTAATTCGCTTGGAGCCATTTGTAGGCCTGTCACAGCTTAAGTCATGTAGTCAGTGGCTGTCCGTCACCAAACGCACAATGCATTGTATTACATTATTAGACATTGTTAGTTGAACAGCACACATTTCTCTCTCTGGTAATACGTGTGTTGTAGTAGTATGTGTGAATACGCACACAGACGCAACCATTAAACCAATACCACCGCAAACAGTGTGTATCTACACCACAGAGTGGGGAGATTTTACGTCACAAACTCATTACAAGTGGAACAGAGACATAGACAATCTAGTTTGACCCCATGTACACCAGCAAGGTATGTAAACATGGCTTGCTCTCTGTCTAGTTACTATGAGTGATGGAACGATTTGACCACAGAATACAGAAACTATCTTACTATCTCTGCACTAGCGATACCAGCGTGTACATGCTGTTTGTAGTTGTGTATGTATGATATTTGCATCTGTGTGAGTGGTTACACACACAGGTACATATACACGGATTGCGGAAAAAGCAACATGCTGTGTAACTAATAATGATCTTAACAATCACTAACAACTGACGCACATTCGCTCACCGCTACAGAAAGAATGATCGGCTAAGCAGTGAGAAGGCCTCGACAGGCCTACTGTCCACAGATTTATTATATCTATGTTGTTTCTGTATCCTGTGGATGCGATTCTACTGCAGCTACGCACTTACGCAGCAACATCACCCACATGTGTGACACACTGAGTGCGATCGGCCTCTATGGTTGTTTTCGCTGTTTTCAGATGTTGAAAACGCGGACCGTAGTGTTAATAAATTATTACAAATAGACGTTGCAAACAATATATATATATATATATATATATATATATATATATATAAATATATATATATATATATATATATATATATATATATTATATATATATATATTATATATATATATATATATATATATATATATATATATATAATATATATATATATATATATATATATATATATATATATATATATATATATATATATATATATATATATATATATATATATAACTTTTATAAATTCTTCCATTAGACCATCGACCCTGTATTCGACAACCATCCAAGCCAAACAGTCATTCAACCACTTGTGTGTATTGGTATAGTTTTTCAATATTTAAATGAGATGACTTTTCAAGTACGGCAATAATCAGCAGTATTGTTTGCAGCATGTTACCTACTTATCTATATACATGCAAAAAGAAACCGTCGCTTTTAAAACAGGTAACAAATTTAAATACAATTGGAGTGAACATAGGGTGGTATTTGTTGTAAGCAATAAAATAATTTAACTTTTTGAAAGTTTATGGTCACTAATTACACCCTCTCGAAAAGTCATCCCAAAAATTGTTGGAAAAGGTATACTCTAATGCGAGAAACAGTAACAATTCTTCAATTTTCAAATATTATCGAGTGCTTGTGAAACATTACTGCGTATGACAAACTTTTGTTTGCATTTAAACACACGCAGTATTCACGCGTTCACTTACCGTTCAGCTAAACTGAAACTTTAAGCACTCGATTTCTTTAATTAGTATGACCAAAATCCACATGTAAATTAAAAATAACAAAGTGATTGAAAAAATTATCCGGATCGGCCGGGAATCGAACCCAGCATCTCCCGGTAACTAGCCAGGTGTCTTCGCCATTGGACCAACGATCCTGTGGTCGACAGCCATTTACATTTGGATTTTGGTTATGCTAGCCAAAGAAATCGAGTGCTTAAAGTTTTGGTTTAGCTGAACGATAAGTGAACATATGGATACTGCGTATGTTTAAATGTAAACAAAAGTTTGTCATACGTAGTAATGTTTCACAAGCACTCGATAATATTTGAAAATTGAAGTCATGTGTCGATGGTTAAAGTACCAAACTTTATAAATATATTTTAATATAATGCAGAAGACAGAAAAAATGTCCGAGTAAAAAATTGTACTCACTGTATTCTTAGATATAACACACAATATGTTTCTAGAAGCTGTGAGTGTGAACTATTGCGAGGTTTTATGGTTTAATTTCTAGCATTATTGTTATGCTCTTTAGAGCCAAATCTTAAAATTGAAAAAAATTCCACATAAATTATGTGATTTCAAACTTTATACTACACAATATACATATGTATAAAAAAAATTAGATTATAATTGAAAATGAAAATTTTTTGATTATTTTCTTGAATTTCCTAACAAAATGGTCGAGATGAAAACGGGAAATTGAAAAAATCAATTAAAAGTCCTACTGGTGTGCATTCTCATCATAGGGAGTTTTAACTAAGTCAATTTCCTACTAAATACATGCTTCTAAAAATCCCGCATTAAGTTATTAAATTCAATAAGAAAAAAAGCGCTAGATGTAGTGAGTTTGAAACTTAATGCCATCAATTTAAGTTTAAATTCCATACAGCAGTTATGTCTCTGTTGAATCCAACCGCTTTTATCTGTACTTGCTCTTTCTTTACTTCTCTAACTAAAGTTATTTTTCAATTGAGTTCTTATTTCGCACACCATGAACATTTTTCAAATTTTTTTCACAAAGAAAAACATTAATCTAAATAAAATTATGTCATATTACATATTATATATATATATATATATATATATATATATATATATATATATATATATATATATATATATATATATATATATATATATATATATTTCGATGGAAAACAGAATCACAGTCATCATAGCTGTGAAAAGAAATATGTTGATTTAAATTTTAATAACATTTGCTTTTCAAAAAGAAAAGAAAATTCGTCAGTAAACACAGATGTAAGTAGTGGAGTAAGTGGGATGTAAGTAGGATTGTACACCTATAAATATTTTCTGCTTGAAAATTGTAATCCAGATGTATTGACCTCTTGGCATACTATTATATACTGATCTCATTTGCGTATCTACCATAACGTTAAAAAGCTCATTTTTTTGGCAGGGGTACAATGAATAAGTACAGATATGTCTTGCGAAAATAGTATTCCGTACAATCAGTTCTTATTATGTATTTTATATAAATAATAACATATGAAGCTATAAGTACAATATTTTCCTGACGAATAAATTATATTCATCAAATAAATTATAATTATCGATTAAAAATCAAAGACAATTTTTCTTTATTAATACCACTTTATTTAATGTTTTAAATTTCTGTGACATGTTTCGGCCTGTATAGCCATTGACGAACAGTCACATAACAAGCCATACGGGCTGAAACATGTCACAGACCTTTAAAACTTTAAATAAAATAAATGGTATTAGTAAAGTAAATATTGTCGTTTAATTTTTAAAATGGAATACCATAAAGTAACGCTCAAATCTATCAAATATATAATTTCAAAACGATTGTATGTTTGTCTTGGCTTATTTACGCCGAACAAAGCAAGAACAGAGGTATTTGTGACCCGCCAAGGGAAAAGGGACCTTATCTTCCCGGACAAAATTTTACAGGACGGCAAGTTTTTGTGGTTTGGGCCAAAAAATGACATTTTTAGGTTTTTATAGTTTCTTACTCTATGTATGTTTCTGAACAATATTTTGTCAACCATTAACTCGAGTTCAATCTAGAATATATTTAAATTAATTTTGTCTGAACATTGTTTGTTTTGGATTTTTGTAATAATAAATGTTTTCATTAAAACGTCTTTTTTTCTTTTTTACCTACATCATCTTAAATGCAGTGCGACAAAAAATGCAATCAAGTCACAAATTTATTAATTGATTTATATTCAGCATTAAATTTCTGACAAAATGATATACAATACATGGGAAATAATGTAAGTAGCTCAGAGAAAATTTAGTTAACAAAATTGAAAACTTTGGAGCGCGATTTCTCAAAACATAGTTGTTTCAATATTTAAAGTTCAAACATTCATAACTCAGCCATTTTTTAAGATATCTTCATAATTTTTTCACCAGTTTGTTTGGTTTTTAACGTAGATTAAGAATATACTAATAACTCAATTTCGAAAATTTGGAAGTTAAGGTCCCTTTTCCCTTGGCGGGTCACATTTATTAAATGTATGAACGCGCACTGTTTGTCTTTCTTTCAATCATTATTATTGGCACTATTTGGGGGGAGGGGGAATTTTAGTCTAAAGAGCGATAATTTAGTCCAGCTTTTTTTAAAGTTTAGAAAGTAGAACAAAAAAAGAGAATTTTTCCAAAGTAGTATTTTGAAAAATTTGATTTATTCGATTGACGGTTCGGTTGTACAAACATTAAGATAAGTATATCAAATAAAATAATTAGAAATTGTAATTTATTGTTTTTTACACAAAAGCAATGCAAAAAATTTCTTGTTAAGAAAGCATTAATCTAAGCACAAAAGTAGATTACAATACCTAAATATTTTATTTGATATATTTTAATTTATAGTTGAAAAAATCTAAAGCCGATCCTGTTTATGCAACCGAACTTGCGATCGGTGGTGTAGATTTTCAATCTTCAAATTTTCTTTTTCTCCAGTTTCTGAAAAATTCACAAAAATACCTGCTTTATCCACAATTATTAAGAAAATTAGCCAAGTGTTTTTTTCTCGTTACCTATATTTTTGGAGAAAATTTTTTCAAAAATCTTGTTTATCCCCGGGGCCCGCCATTACTCTCCACCACGCTACTAGTACTAAAAGCATCTTGATCAAAGTCAGTCATCAAATGAGTCTTCCTTTTCATGTATTAAGGAAATTACGTAAGAAAATACAGTGCTAGTTCCAGTCAATCTAAAGTTTATTTTTAATGTTCATTAATTTTTTCACATTTTCTGAGCAATCCTTCTGGTGACTGGGGACAGAACTTCCAAAAACGTTTTCCAAAAAAATAAAACTATACAATTTCAATAATGTGTATAATATTATACACATTATTCAATTTGTGCTTTAATAGGCTTTCTTTTGTACTTAGTGCTGTTGGGGACAATTTTTGCCCCACTTTTCAGATTATCACCTTAAATTAATTCCCAAATCAGAAATTCAACTTCACATTTATAATTAGGCCACCACACTCTATCTCAGTGCTTTTCAATTTTCACGTCGAGTCAATTTAAAGAATATCGCTTGTGATAGACGAATGGACACCGAAGTGATTTCAAGAGTGTTCCGTTCGGCCAATTTTGATACGGGACACTAAAAATATACCTAATGGAGAAATGAAGTTTATGTAAAAGAAAAAATGAATAAAATAAATGCGGTTTTATGATGTTATGTATGTGTACCGAGGGATATTTTAAATCAGTTTCAATTTATTCTGTTTCCCCACATAGTCAGTCGGCTCAGCAACCGGCCAAATGCCAAGATCAAGATAAAAAATTCATAAATTTATTTTATATAAAATAAATCGGTTTTAGTCAAGAAAAAAATAAATGATAACAAAACAATTGCTGTTTAACTAAATATACTTACATGCATAGGATATGTTTCAAAAATATTGAAAATACATAAATCACTGCCGTCTATAACGTAGGCATCAGGGACCGATCACACAAGCACGTTCTTATATACGATGCGGTATAAAATTTTAATAATGTGGGTAATGAATATATTTCGGCATAAAATTGTATTTAAATTATTATATATGATAAAACATAAATGCAGCGTAAGAATACATGTAAAGTATAGTTAGTTTCGGTTTGCCACTAATTGCGGCAAACGGTTTTAAGGTATGTAGGATCAAAATAGTTTGAGGTTCAGAGTTGCGCAAAGGATGTGGAAGCGTGGGTTTAGGCAACGTTAATGATGGTAAATGTCAGCTGTAAGTAAAACGAGATATTTCATCTTAACAAAGATCTAACTATTTATTAAGTTAAAATTTGCTCAGTGGATAAATCCCCTGGCCTAGTCACGTGGACGACTAACAAAATAGCTATCTTACAACTAAATAAATTCAAATTTTAGCGACAGCCTGCAGAAAATTATTAAAACAAAATTTAAAATTAAAAGAAAATTGTTCTACATGTTTCAATCATTTGAATGATCATCTTCAGGAAAATCAATAACTCAGTTGTCAAACAACTGAAAAAACATCAAAAGGACGTAACCTTTAAATATCAATTGGATGTCAAAAAAGAACAAACGGAAAACAAAATTAAGAAAATTAAAAAAATTAAAATAACGGATCCCGTACGAAATAGGGAAAGTCAAAATCATGATAAAGTTGAACGAAGAAGACTAAATGCAACCCAATACTTACCGCATCAGGAAACATCAAGAATGCAAACAAGAATTCCATAGAAAATCGTAGAAAAATGCTGGTATCAGTCACAAAAAGATTATGTAAGACACAAAATTTTTGAAAAAATTTAAATAAATTAAAAATTTTCATAAACATCAAACCAAGTAATTATTACACTTAAAGCACTCAAAATTAAAGCCAACATATTTTAGTAGAATTTTAAATTATTATAGTTAGTAATGAAAATTAAATTATTAAATTAATTGAAATAATTAAAAACAATAGTTACGAAAATTCATGTATAGTGTTTGAAGTTTTGTTATGAAATGGCGATTCAAATTGCTCAGCTAGTATTTTCATGAAAGACATGAAAGATTTTAGTGAATATTATTTTCGGTTTCTAGGGACCTCAAAACAAATTTCTGTTATAGTCACCGCCGGAGGTCGCGTCATGAAAGTGGCTGTAATAGCTGAATTCCATTCTGGAAATTCGCTAACATACCTAAAATCAGTGCCTCCTTGATTTTTATAATTCAGACATGATATAGAGTAAATGTAAATAAAAAAAAACCTTCTTTATATGATTTTTCCGCCTCATTTCGCCAAATTTTTTTCACGAAAAATGTCCAAAACACCGTAAGCGTTTTCACGAAATTTCTTAAAAATAGGATGTTTCGTTTTTGAGTTATCGTGCGGACACATTTATATATATATATATGTTTACTAAGTGTCCGCACGATAACTCAAGAACGAAACATCTTATTTTTAAGAAATTTCGTGAAAAGGTTTACGGTGTTTTGGACATTTTTCGTGAAAAAAATTTGGCGGAATGAGGCGGAAAAATCATATAAAGAAGGTTTTTTTTTATTTACATTTACTCTATATCATGTCTGAATTATAAAAATCAAGGAGGCACTGATATAGTTGTTTTTAAGAAACCTCCAAGAACTTACAAAATCTTTTCAGGTAATTTCATTGAGCTCTTTTAATTAGTCGTAATTTTTAAAATATTATATAAAGTCTTTTATCTTCTCTAGAAAAAGTCTTATCCCTTGAAAATAAAAGATTTCTATCGCAACATCTGTAATTAGAGGTACCCGTGTAAAAATCCACACTTGTCTCTCCCCTTTTCGACAACGGAGTTAAACGGAATTTGACCCTACCATAATTAAATATGGCATTCTGGAACTTTTGAAATACATGGTACGCAAATAAGAATGAAACCTGAGTACCACAGTGACATATTATCTGTATGTTAAGCAGTGCATTAAATCAATTAATTGTCTATCGATTTTGCATAACATAGTTGACATCTAACTACATCTAATTCTAAACTGTGATAGATACTTGACTGACATTATAAGCTTTTGGCTATGGGGTTAATTATACAAATAGCTTTAAGATATTGGTAACCGCAAGGTGATACCGATTATATTAATTTGGAAATGATTCATTTGTGTAGGATGCATAGTTGATCTATTTGAATATTAAATTTTCACATTCCATTTGATAAAATATATGAACGCGAGTATAGGAGGGTAAAATTATTTTACACGGAAATCAGATATACAGTAACTCAAAAATGAAAAGCTAGGTGAAAAAGGATGTAAATTCAACGTTTGATTACATGCTACGAAGGTAAATATTGCAAAAAGAGTAGGTAATGACCATGCTATACAGTTTGTAGTAGGTACCAATAATAAACTACACGTATGTATTTAGTTTAATAAAAAAAAGTCAAAATTGCTAAACTTTATACATTTTTTCGAGTTTTGTGAGTTTTTTACATACTTGTGACTAGCGTTCTTTCTAAGACAAAAATTTTTTTAATTTCTGCTTAATATATAGTACCTATTTGAAGATTACACATAGGAGATGCAGAAGATACTACTTCCAAGGAAACTAACTAAAACGCTTCATTTTTCAAAAAATAAAGATAAAAAGAAGCCCTTATGGTGATACCTATACCTTTGATGCCCCCCTTAGATGCAGGTCCTCAGATACCTTCAAAGCCAGCTTCGAATCTCCCAGTTCTAGGTCAGCAGCGAATTTCGAGGAATAGTTAGGTAGGTAAGGACACATAATTTTGAATTTTTAATATATACTTAGATTTTTATATTTAGACAATGACGTAATAAATAAACTCAACCCTTCAGAGTGACGTCATATGAATTTTAAACCAATAATTGAATACAAAATTTTTAACCACCTTAAAAAATTCCTTCTCGATTCAAAATTATGAGTTAGAAAAAGCTAATATAATAATTTAATCCAACCTAATTAAACAAAAACAACTGAAATATGAATGATAATAATATAAATTGTTTACAAAGAGGCGACTTACGTCGTTACCTATTTTTAATTACACTCCAGAAAAAGACGTAATTATAATGAGTTGTCTGTCAAAAGTTACTCTTAATAAGATTTTTAAATTTTTTAAATTTGGTATAGTAAGGCTCAACGTAATGGTAGACGATTAATTAGATTTTACCGGGCAAATGGTTTAAATAGTTACAAATTATACCAATTTAATCACAAACAAATCAACCAAACTTTCCAATCTTACCTAAATTTTTTTATCAACAACAACTCACATTTTATTTTAAAACTGCTTATTTTTTAGCTTATCGTATTTTTTAACTCGACCTAGTAGTAGATTTTTAAATAGTTTTTGAATTATTTTATTGATTAGAATTCAACTATTTTAATGAAATTTCGAAAGGAAAATTATATATACATATACATATATATATATATATATATATATATATATATATATATATATATATATATATATATATATATATATATATATATATGTACTGGACTCTCGTTAATTCAAACCTGCGATTTAATACATTGTTACTATAGTTCTGAAATCAATTAAATTTACTAATACGAATTTTTGATTCGTTTTTATCGTGTTTACTTACAGTGAAATGACCAGTGAAATATTTTGTACCATTTTTTTCGCTGTAGAAATCTGTCCTAACTTTTTTTTCATTTCAAAAGTGAAAAAACTACAATATTCTTATGGGACTATTCTTATTCGATTGTATATGTTTAATAAATTTCGATACCTATTTAATTATAGACTATTATCCTTAGGGTAGTTGGTCGATAAAAGGATTTTTTCCAAGGGATTTTAACGAAACTTCTCTAGATATTTATTGAATTCAGTACCAATTATACGAGTCTATTCCGATTAAAATCGACTACCCCAATTTTGAGAAAAACGATTTCAAAGTTTTGTAATTTGAACACGGGCTCTTATGGGAAAACTCTGTTTTTTTTTTAATAAAATGAAAACATGTCAAAGGAATTTGATAAAAATTTAATTTTAATATGTTATAAAATACAAGGTTACAAACCATATTTAATAAGAAAAAAAATTATTCACCAAGCCGTTTTTGAAATATAATTTATAAATATCATTTTATAACGTTTTTACAACGCTTTTTCAACAATGTTTTATATTGGTACAACATAAGCGCGCTGACATTATAAAAAGCAAACGGTATACAAATAATAGAGTACCTATAGTGTATAAAATTTGGAAACCTCGGAATACCTGCACAGTGAATGAATTTTGATGGGACCTTTTCGATTGTGTTGTTGACAAGCTATATTAAAATGTTTACAACTTTAAAATTTTCGATCATTGCTTGTTTAATTACTATGTTAATTTTAAGAATATCAATGGTAGCGATTACAGATTTCTTAGAAATATTTCGTCTTCTATTGGCCGGAGGCCAATATTATAGTTACTATGAAAGTTATAGATTAGATTAGAGTATACCCTACAAAAAAAAGTTCTAATCATTTTCTATGTAAGAGTTACCCATTTTGAAATATTATCGTTTAAAAAACAAAACTGACATTTTCAAAAATTTTACCGATTTGAGGGTAATAAAAAATAATATTTGGACAACAAAACTGCTGGCACATATCGCCCTGCTACACAGTAGATAGGCAATACCTCGCTTTGCGTCGTTTCGGTTTGCGTTTTTTCGAAGTTGCGTCGCTGCTGAATTAGTACTAATTTTCACTGTGTGTTGTTAGATTTTCATAGTTGTGTTGCTTTGGGTTCGAGTCTTTAATTTTTTTTTTCAAAATTTTTTGAAATTTTCTATAGAAAATCATAATTTACTTTGCGTCGTTTTAATTTACGTCGTGCTTTTTTGGAACATAACCACGACGCAAATTGAGGTACTGGTGTATTGTTATCTAAACAAAAATATTTCATAAAATCTGGTTCATAATTGCCAGAACACTATATATAAAATTTCGCTCAAATTTCTATGAGTTGTTACTTGCTTAATAGGCATAAAATGGTATAGTTGCCAAAAATAAAAGCCAAGTCCTTTTCTCGAAAATTTCACTTAAACATAAATATTTCATATAGATAATTGTTTTTATTGCTACAAAAAAAATAAATAAATAAATAAATAAATAATTTGACTTATGATTTCAAGAAAACTATCAATAGGCTTTCGCTCAAATTTTTGTGAGTTGTTACTTGTTTAATAGGCCATAAAATGGTATATAGCCAAAAATAAAAGCCAAGTCCTTTTCCCGAAATTTTCACCTAAACATAAATATTTCGTACAGATAATTGTTTTTACTACTACCTACAAAAAAATAATTTGACTCATCATTGCAAGAAAACTCTACATAAAATTTCGCTCAAATTTCTATTAAGTTGTTACTTGTTTAATATGCCATAAAGTGGTATAGTAGCCAAAAATAAAAGCGAAGTCGTTTTCTCGAAATTTTTACCTAAATATAAGTATTTTACACACTTAATTGTTTACATTGCTACAAAAAATAATTTAACTCATGACTGCCAGAAAACTGTCCATAAACTTTCGGTCAAATTTTTTTGAGCTATTCCATGTTTAATAGGCCATAAAACTGTATAGTAGCTAAAAATAAAAACCGAGTCCTTTTTTTAGCGAATTTCCAAAACTGGAAATTCAGCTTTTACGCCAGGTGTCATGGTGCGACCTAAGCCCGAGACCATATCAGAAATATGTTTTGAGGTCCCTAGAATACGAAAATGATATTCACTAAAATTTATATATATATATATATATATATATATATATATGTATCCGCGCGATAACTCTCGAACGAAGCGTTTAATGCTTATGAAATTTTGTGTGCGAATTCGATTTTCCAAATCGTTGGATGAGTTCGTTAGCCAGACACGTCGGATGCCCAGAAGTAGGTTTTCCGGGCGTTTTTTGTCAACAAAATGAGTTTTTTGCCAGAATTAAGCAATTTTTCAAATTTTTTTTTACACTAAGCCATTGTAAAAGGTAAAACGAAAAAAAAATGTTTTTATACCGTTGCTCTAAATTACTTACTTTTCGAGAAAAACTAGGAAATATGTCGTTCTCCATTTCACTCGCACTCGCATTCTTTTTTTTTCTGTCTCATTTTTTGCGAGCTAAATTCGAAAAAAGCCGCTTTATAAGTAGCGTGTCATGATTTTTTTAATCCAATTTAACGATTCGGCTATATTCTATTTCTCTGTCAGTTAAATGTTTTTATAATGTATCTCTGTTCCATTTTTTTTTACAAAAAAAATCCCGACGATATCTGTTATGTGATATGATCAGAATTTAGATTATATTTACACCTTCCTAAAATTAATAAGAGTTTGCTTCAATCGTATAAAAATTACGTTAAATCATATTCAAACAATAATATTTTTACGTAATTTTTTATCCAATTGACAATACAGTTATGATTAGAATTGTATAATCAGAGCATTCTAATATTAAATAATTTTGCACATTCAATTTTTTTTTTTAACAAAGAAAAATTTTTTTAAATTTTGACACATTCTTTTATGAAATTTCGATTAAGAAATATTAAAAAATTTTAAAGTGAATCATTTAAAAAGAGTTAAAAATAAATTAAAAAGGAAACATTTCTCTATTTTAACATATTTGTAAAGAAAATTTTACAGTTTACTTACAGTTTTTTGAAAAAATGTAATAACATTTTTACATACAATAAAGATTATATTTGAACGGTAGGAAATCCACAAATTTTTTTTTATTTCTTTAATTAATTATTAAATTTGGTTTTAGAAGAAAATCTTCGTCTAATTCGCTCCAAGCCGAAAGTATAGCCACTAATAAGGACATTCCACTGTTAAAATAAATGGAAAATATATTGAAATTTATTTAATGAAAGCCATTCATACACATTTTTAAAATATCCTTTTGAATTATATAACAAATAAAATCTGTGTAAAAAAATCTAATTGACGTGTTTTTTCTCAATTTGCTAATATTAAGTAAGGCTCGTTAATTAGGGACTGATTGTGTTAAAATTTTAATATAAAATATGGTAATTTTAACCCTCTTTAAAAGAACATTTCGATTTTAACAATAAAAAAATTTTAAAAAGTGTTTTCGTTTTTCCCGGATTACCAAAAACTGTTCATAGGCATATCTGTGACTAAAGTTGCCTCCCTTTCTTAAGAAAATAAAGTATTTTTAAAATTTTGTGCAAAAGAATAAAACACAATTAACGAAAAAGAAGTACGCGTTTCCATATTTTTAAGATTTTGTAGTACAAGAAAATCCTTATAAATTCATCATATCTGTTATTGCATTTACTAGCTTTTACGCAATTTAATAAACAAAAGTCTGAAAATGGACGTAGAATCTCACTGTTATTAATTATTATGTCTTAGTCTTTTGAAAAATTATTTTTTGAACTAAAATAAGAATAGGAGGAATATAAACTTAGGGGTAAACGACAGGAGTATATAAACTTTATTTTAGATTCTACGTTTATTTTTACAGAAAATCATCAAGTACCTATTATTTCTTTTTTGAATGTATAAATACAAAAAGTTCGAAATTATTTTATATTAGAATTTCAATTTTGGTCGACCCTACGGGTTGTCCCCATTTACTCTTTTCTCGTCTCTTTTGACCCCAATTTTTCATAGAGAAGAAATTATACGATTTTTGTTAATTTTTCAAAAACCACCGATATTTTTAAATTTTTTTGGATACTGCTGATAAAGTGACCATCTTCGCGTAAATTTTTAATATATTAAAGATTAGGTACTCATAAAATAAATACAAAAAAATACGGTGTGAAGTCGGAATGCGTACCTATTCATCCTTGTCTACGGTAGCACATTATTTATTGACATAAATATTAGAAACGCAGGAAAAGAGACCAGGAATCAACAGAGAAGTGGATTATGGTACGATATATTTTCTGAAAAAAGTGCTTAGGACCAAAGTTATAGAGTTCAAAGTGATGCACTTGATGATCTTGAAGCACTTGACTCTCGTGATGCACTTGACTTTGAAGTTGACCTTGAGGTCAATTTCCAAAGTCATTTGAAAATCATTTAATATTTTTCAAAAGGAGTAGTTTACTTTTCATCCCTAAATGGTTCAAAGTATATTCGAACGAATTTCACATGCAAGATAGAAAATAAGTGATCAAGAAGTAATTTTGAAAAATACTTGCTCAATCGCAATCGGAAAAATAATAGTTAATCATATGTTGAATTTAATTCCTAATATGATAACTATAGAGTAGCAATAAAAATTTTAAAAAATTTTGAAAATTTCTAATATAACATAAAGTTAATGTTTAACTTACAATTGGAGTGATATTAAATCTTTTCTTAACTTCTAAAATTACTTACAAAAATGTTTTCTTCTAATTTTTTCTATAAATTTGCGCCTATTTTTTCATTTCGTCAGGTTTTTATTTTTTTTATTTTAGAAAAATAACGCAACAAATCAATTTTGAAGATAGATTGAGTCAATACATGAAATTACTGCTTATAGGTACAGGATATGGTCAAAGTTCGGCAATGGCTAATCATTTTCAACTGACCTTGAAAATCGATTTCAGGGTCACTATCAAGTGCATCGCTTTAAATTCTACAAATTTGGTACTCAGCCCTTTTTTCAAAAAATATGCCGTTTCAAAAATATTTAGCTATAACTGTTTTCATCTACAGAGGTTGAATGGTGCTTTCTACCCCTAAAAAGCGTATTTAGCCGAAATAAAAAAACACGTATTTAATATTTTTCGCTGTTTAATAAGTATGTTAAGTTTCATTCAAATTGGCAAGTATTAGTTGGGTAGTGTTATTTGTCAGAATGTTTTGCCGATCTAGTTTTTTCAATATTTCTTTGCTCGTTTTCAGAATTTGTATTTTAATTTCTACGGACAAATAACTCATTCTTTTCTTCGATTTTAGTAACTTTTATTTGCTGATGTTGACCATTAATTGATCGAAACATATCAAATATTTTTCAATGATTTTTTTAGCGAATGTCGAAAATTTTGAAAATTTTTTCACCGTTAGTAAGTTAAAGTATTTGAATTCATTAAGTAATTAAATGATGTCCACAAGAACCTTACGAACTACCATAAGTTATATGAGATCCCTAGGACCCGTTTTTTACTGTTAGGATAAACTTTTTACTAAAATTATTTTAGATGAATAAAGGTTATGTTGTATGATTTCCGCCAGGGTTTACTGTTCCCATTATTGTAAAAAATAAACTAACCGACCGATTTTGAAAATTTTTTCACTGTTAGAGAACTAAATTATTTTAGATGGATACAACTATGCTGCACAAAGTCCGTTCGGGTTCTTGGGTTCCAAAAATATCAAAACTAATTACCCAGCCGATTTTAAAAAATCTTTTACTCTTAGAAAGCTAAACTATTTTAAATAGGTACAGTTCTTAGATGAGATCCGCCAGTCCCCAAAATTTGGAAATTCGCTATGTTATGCAGATGCTGCGACAGGGGTATCAAAATTGCACCGTTTTACTCCGTTTTCCTTTTTCTGATTTCTGCGTTCCATTTTCTGTTATTACAAAATTCCATGGACAAGCACCTTTGCAGCTTCAGTCGCATAACATTTTCTGAATTATGGATTAACTTACTTTTAGATATCCTGCAATTCTATACAAAATCAGTTATTTATAGTGCTTCCTTCCGCTCGTCAATCGATTCTAAAATAACAATTTTTATATTTCAATATCCACACACTCAAACTTCCGTGTAGGTACTGGTAACAACAGTTTTAGGAGTACAGTTATTTTAAGCTCTTCTTGTAGCACCTAGGTCCTAGAAAAAAACTGTAACCTCACTTTTATCTTTTTCCAGGAACTCAATAGTATTTGAGCAAAATTTTGTCAAGATACATTAAGATTTTTAATTTGGGCCCTATTTGATGACACTGATGAATGATTTTGACCCCACGTGACTTCTAAATTTGGTATTCTGAAATTTTGTACAAAATAACTTTCTTATAGAGCTTTATTCGGTTAACCCTTTATTCTGTTTGCCCAACGACATTAAAGTAATTATTTCATATTTAAATTGCATATCTAATTTTCAAAAAAATTATCAGAATCCGTCTAGCTGTTTAAATTGGTACCCATTGAATGACTCTTGGGGATAATTCTAACCCCACCTTACTTTTAAATCAGATATTTTAAAATTTTTTAGAAGATTAGTTCCTTATAGTACTTCCCTTCGAATCTAGCCATATTCATTTTTCAAAACCGTATCTAATGTTTCATTCCTTGAGGTGCTCTCCATAGATATACATATTGAGAGTTTTGGAGCACTTTAAATTCGGACCCTTTTTAAGGTCCCGGGACTCTAGAAATCAATTTTACACTCACCCTAATTTTTTGCAGAGTTTCAGTAACATTTCTGTCAAATCTGGTTCTGATCCATCTAGTAGTTTATTTTTGGCCCGTTTTGGTCCAAAGGTCCTGGGGTCCATTTTGACCTCATATTCATTTCTCCCAGATGTCAACAATATTGAACAAAATTTGGACAAAACCCATCCAATTGATTATTTGTGGCACTTTTTTGGGTTTCTCGAACCCTGAGGATCAATTTTAGCAACACATTAATTTTTTTCAGTATCTCAATATTATTTAAGCAAAATTTGATGAATATCAGTTAAGTGGTTTATTTTAGGTCCTTTTTGGCATCTTAGGACCCTAGGAATCAATTTGAACCTAGCATCTATTTTTTCAGGATCTGAATAGTATTTGAACAAAATTTGGTAACGTTCCGTCCAGCTTGCTTTGGATCCTTTTTGGGTCCTAGGACCCTAGGGGGCCAAAAGCTAGAATAATTAACTCGTAAATATTTTAGTATATAGTATCAAAAACTGACTTAGAAAGAGAAAATAAAAAAATGATCACTGTCAATGTGTTCCGAGGTATAAAGCTAACAACACACTCCACTAAAATATAATAACTGGAGAATATTAATACATTATTTAATTTTTGATAAAAGAAATTTTTTTCGCTGAGATAGGTATACTTTTGTACTTGACTATCTCAGAGCAACTACGTTAAACCAGTTTTGTCATATTGAAAATGAAACCTTTATATCATTCGCAAGCGTAATACGGTCTTTGTTATGAAAAACTTCGGAGGACTGCTTATGAAGGACTGCTTTCTTGTTAAATACATTATTTATGTCGTTAACGTATAAAACAAATAATAATGGATATAAAACCTATCCTTGCATCCTTGCGGTACTCCTCTTACAACCGTTTTGTAACTCGAATAAATATCTACACGTCTATTTTCCACAACAAAAGTAACTCTGACACACTGTTTTCTCATTTTAGGATAATAATATTCAATTAATAACGTTACCTATTCCCCTGAATTTATGTTTATAATATGATAATAATATATCGATTAACACATTAAAGCATTTCGAATAAATATTTTATTACAATAGTGGATTAGTAATACATATGTTCACCTTCTAAGTCGTCTGTGATTATTTAAATTTAGGATAGGCAATAGTTGTTCTCTTTTCGTGGCGATAAACTGGATCCGAAATGCTTGTGTGAACCGCACCGTACCTTATTGGCCAAATATCTAATTATCTAATACCGTTTAAATATACAATTTCATCAGATTATAATTATGTTACTGGAACTTAAATAAAACTTTTTTTTTCTATTGGTTAGGTACGCAACAGCTAAAGTCATATGCATCGTTGTAATATGCTATTGAGTTTGAGTTTGGAATGATTATTGATGGATACCTAAAACAGTTTGGTAATGTAAATGATATATCACCCCAGGTTGGTTTCGGACTACCAAATAAGAGCGGAGTTGCTAACCACTAGACCAACTCGAGGTAAAATAAAACTTCTCATCTACTTTTTATTGCCCACCACTAACACCACCTCCATCAGCTCTGGTGAATTTACATAATTTCCCTATATCCAATCAGGTGCAAGCATGTTACTATTTAACATAAGTTGTACTTATTCAATACATTATGGAAAGTATCTATAGACATCTATAGCTAGTGGTTTCATCAAATGTACATTTATATGTAAAATATAAATTTATTATTATATACTCATTCTATAATATAAGGTGCACTATTTTCATAATTTTCATAGTGTGAAGGGAAAATAGTTTAGATATCCAATGAAACTACTTATATTAACGCATGAATAGTTATCTAAACAGTACGAGTTATTTACTTTCATAAAAAAGAACTCTCTGGTTAAAACTAGGAATTTTACGATCTTTGTTTTTAAGTGCTTAAATACGTTGTCAAAGTGACAATTTTATATTTTCTGAATATAATGCTACGGTAAGGTCTAAGTTTGCCGCAAATTAGTGAAAGTTATTTTTTTAGATTAATTTTTCTAATTTTTACAACTGAAAGTCAAA
The DNA here is from genome assembly GCA_035578155.1 of Brachynemurus nebulosus. NCBI lineage: Eukaryota > Metazoa > Arthropoda > Insecta > Neuroptera > Myrmeleontidae > Brachynemurus > Brachynemurus nebulosus. The sequence continues at coordinate 42,862,655 of JAPWDM010000004.1, forward strand.
ATTACTCTTTAATTTAGACCGCAATCTTATAAAAATGTAAAGAATTCAAAAATTTTGACATACCTTTAGAAGAGTTAATACTACAGCTTATCTCGGAAAATCATTTTGGTTTCTTAGTTCAATTAATCAAAAATGAAAAAAAATATCAAGAAACCTGACAAGTTAACAGAAATCTTTCTTCAACTACTTGAGTCGTATATTTCTGTCTATACGTAATAAATAAATTGAAGTGTAAACATCGATTACCGTTCTGCCTTCTGGTTACTATTTACAAAAGAAAAGTAAATAAAAAAAATTTACTTTTATACACGTAAGTAATTTATATTCGCCAGTTAGTAAATACATTTTTGCAATTCCGGAAATAACAGACATGATTTAGTCCTTCATAATAGGGAGTAAAGTGCCACTTTTAGTCCCTTGGGACTAAAAAATTCACTTTTTGTCCCAAGGGACTAAAAAATTATTTTGCTCCCGCTTTTAGATCAATCAGCAAGCACAATTTACAGAAATTTAACTTAAATAGCGTTGCTATGTAATTGAAAATAATAGGCAAATTCAAACTTGTAAACAGAGACAAACAGTTAGGTATATTGTATTGTATAATTCCACTGATTTATCCGACATATACTTAGTTGATGGATTATTATTACATACAATTTGAATGACATTTAAGTTTTTCTTTTTTAATTTTTAAAATTTTAAATTATTCGGAATTGCAAAAAATAGTATATATACAGCACAGCACTAAAGTGTTTCTTTTCATCCCTCGTGTGATTTGTTGCCCTCGGGCCTTTACAGGCCCTCTGGCAACAGACTTCACACTCGGGATTAAAACTCACACTTTAGTCCCTTGGTGTATAACATACTATTCTCTTCTTTTTTTTAATTACATATAAATTTTTTAGTTGAAAAAATAACTTGCGTGTACTTCTTACTCATTATGTTTAACTTTTAGCATGGAATTTTCGAATCGCATTAAAAGCCACAAAAATAGCAATTGTGGGCCTCCGTTTAATAACATAGGTACTACTCTTCTATCACAGAACATTGAAATTTAAAATTCTGATCTGTGAGATCAAATTATTTTTTTTTTACGATTAAAATGGTTCATCCTATACACCGTCGACACATCTGTAATATGCATATGATCACGGTGCATAAATAAAAAGTTCCAATAAAAACTAGTAATAAAAATTGTAACCAATATTTTTCTATCTACTTATTCATAACCATGTGTAGAGATATATCCATCCATTTATTATAACTACATAGATATATGTCTCCACAGTAGTGCCAATCAAACCAACCAGTTGAACCGGAATTGAACCAATCGCACAATAATATCCAACCAATACATAAGTATACAACTATAACAGAACCAGATATCTTTTATACATGAAATACCAACAAATTCGAGTACAATTTCAGTACCACACTTCAAATTCAAGTGTATCGGAAAGTATTGCATATTAAAAACTTAAGTTAGTGCATTTATTATGTAATATTCTAAATAAATTAACGTACAGTTTTCCACATATGTATATGTATGTAATAACATTTTTCGGATGGAACAACATCGTATTAAAAAAAACATGGGATCGTTACTTTGTCACCTTTCACAACAAAAATCGTATAAACACGAGTCGACTTTCGGCCATTACGCCATCCTCAGGTGAAAAACACAACTAAAAATTGTTCTTTTAGGCGAAGCTATTTATATTATAAAAATTATGTGAATAATGTATTAGTGGGGAATATTAGAGATAGAGGCAGATATAAGTATATCAAAACAAATGTAAGGGAAATCCCAAGTTAACAAATTTTTCGATAAAAGTAAATTTTTTTTATATTATTTGCATAGGTACCTACAGCGAATTTTATTTTAAAAAGGTTAAGTGTAATCTCATTAAAATGACTGAATTAAGTTGGGAAAAACACGGCATTTACGACACGTGAAAACAGCGGTAAATGTTAATTACAAGAAATAAAGAATAAAATATACAGGTAACGGTCGGTGCTAAATTGTCAAAAATAGAGATATGTATTGATTTGCACGAAACGTTACACCCCCATCAGGTGGCTGCTTTTGTTAAACTAAAAGGATTGTTAAAAGGATGTAAAATCAGAATTATTGTATAAGACCATTTGACTATAAATATTAATTACCAGGAATCAATAAAATTTTTAAACAGGTACCTGTCAGTTAAACTATTCAAAAACAAAGTGTGAGATGTATTGTGTTATAAATTTAATAAAGGCGATTTGTTTAGATCTATTTGGTCATTTAAGATGACGTGGTTTGGGTCTTTGTTCAATTTGTTAATTTCCAGGGCTTCCAAAATGTTGAGTTTACGGCCTTTTTTACAAATATGTAATATTTTGGGTTGTTGATCCGCAACATGTTCTTACAATTTTACCTATATCCCGCTTATCATTCCACACACACTATTGGCCGTTTTCTTTATAATGCGAAAGAAAAATCCGACCCCATGAAGAAATCACAGTAACATAACCTTTATAGACCAGGGTGTCACGATTGTTACACTTTGTTCTCTATGCTATTTCAATGGAAGAAAGTGCGTTTGAGAGGTTAGGTCAGCCTCATATAATAAAATTGCAACAGTCATAAACTATTACTTTAAGGTAGTTAGTCGATAAAACGATTTTTTCAAAGCATTTTAACGAAACTTCTCTAGATATTTATTTATTTCAATACCAATAATACGAGTCCTTACCGAAAAAACTGCAACTTATATCCACGACTGTATAATTATTGAGACTGCCACATCCTACACTTCTATAAGCGAGAATGTTACGGAACAAGTATAGATTTCTAACATGAATTAGCCTAGAGTCTCCGTTTTTGAGTCCATAAGTAAGAGCTAGACTTACACCTGCATAAAGATAAGCTTCGGTACATGAGAAAAATTTTCGATCCTTCGAACTCGAACTTATTCAAGTTTCACTATTCTAATATTATATGAAACCAAAAATTATTATTTCTTGTAATTTGTTAAAATCAAAAATCAAAATCGCAGCATCTGCATAACGTAGCGAATTTCCAAATATTGGGCACTGGCGGATCTCATCTAAGACCTGTACCCATTTAAAATAATTTAGTTTTCTAAGAGTAAAAGAATTTTTAAAATCAATTGGACAATTAATTTTTGGTATTTTTGGGATCCAAGAACCCGAACGGACTTTGTGCAGCATAGTTGTATCCATCTAAAATAATTTAGTTCTCTAACAGTGAAAAAATTTTCAAAATCGGTCGGTTAGTTTATTTTTGACACTTTTGGGTCCCATGGATCCTAGCAGACCTTACATAACGTAATTTATATCTATCTAAAACAGTTTAGCTCTGTAGCAGTGAAAAAATTTTCAAAATTAGTCGGTTAGTTTATTTTTTACAATAATGGGATCAGTAAACCCTGGCGGAACTCATACAACATAACCTTTATTCATCTAAAATAATTTTAGTAAAAAGTTTATCCTAACAGTAAAAAAAGGGTCCTAGGGATCTCATATAACTTATGGTAGTCCGTAAGGTTCTTGTGGACATCATTTAATTACTTAATTAATTCAAATACTTTAACTTACTAACGGTGAAAAAATTTTCAAAATTTTCGAAATTCGCTAAAAAAGTCATTGAAAAATATTTGATATGTTGCGATCAATTAATGGTCAACATCAGCAAATAAAAGTTACTCAAATAGAAGAAAAAAATGAGTTATTTGTCCGTAGAAATTAAATTACAAATTCTGAAAACGAGCAAAGAAATATTGAAAAAACTAGATCGGCAAAACATTCTGACAAATAACACTACCCAGCTAATACTCGCCAATTTGAATGAAACTTAACATACTTATTAAACAGCGAAAAATATTAAAAACGTGTTTTTCATTTCGGCTAAATACACTTTTTAGGGGTAGAAAACACCCTTCAACCCCTGTAGATGAAACCGTTATAGCTAAATATTTCTGAAACGATATATTTTCTGAAAAAAGTGCTGAGTACCAAATTTGTAGAATTTAAAGTGATGCACTTGATGATGACCTTGAAGTCGACCTTGAAATCGATTTTCAAGGTCAGTTGAAAATGATTAGCCGTTGCCGAACTTTGACCATATCCTGTACCTATAAGCAGTAATTTCATCTCATCTATCTTCAAAATTGATTTGTTGCGTTATTAAGTAATTTTAGAAGTAAAGTTAAGAAAACATTTAATATCACTCCAATTGTAAGTTAAACATTATGCTATATTAGAAATTTTCAAAATTTTTTAAAATTTTTATTGCTACTCTGTAGTTATCATATTAGGAATTCAATTAAACATATGATTAACTATTGTTTTCCCGATTGCCGTTGAGCAAGTATTTTCCAAAATTACTTCTTGATCACTTATTTTCTATCTTGCATGTGAAATTCCTTCGAATATACTTTGAACCATTTAGGTATGAAAAGTAAACTATTCCTTTTGAAAAATTTTAAATGATTTTCAAATGACTTTGGAAATTGACCCCAAGGTCAACTTCCAAGTCATCATCAAGTGCATCACTTTGAACTCTATAACTTTGGTCCTAAGCACTTTTTTCAGAAAATGTATCGTTATAAATTAAGTGTACTTAATTCTAGATAGTCTTACAAAAACATCATAATAAAGAGAATTCATCCAATTTTAGTTCAGTCGAACTAATGGTTTTCTTTGAATCATTGGCACCGTTTTTTTGGGACTGTGACTTTTAACAGGTTTACAAGGCCAGACGGATGATCAAAAATACAAGAAAACACGATGCCAATGGGATGTGACACACAGCTTCCTCGTATAAAATAACTAAAAATATTTTAGAAACTAAACCCCAAAATACTTGAAAAAATTGAGCTAAGTGGGACTAGCAGTAAATAAGATATTGACATTTAATGGGATTTCATGGTAGCGCGGTATATATATATATATATATATATATATATATATATATATATATATATATATATATATATGTATACAAATATATATATATATACATATATATATATATATGTATATATATATATATATACATATATATATATATACATATATATATATGTATCTATATATATATATGTATATATATATATATATATATATATATATATATATATATATATATATATATATATATATAGATACCGCGCTACCATGAAATCCCATTAAATGTCAATATCTTATTTACTGCTAGTCCCACTTGGCTCAATTTTTTCAAGTATTTTGGGGTTTAGTTTTGGGGAAAATGTGTCTAAGAACTCACAAAAGAAATTATTGGTGTAGCCGTGTGGTTGTAAACTTTTGGAAGTAAAAAGAGAGAAAGAGAGAAAATATCTCGAAAATTATTTTTTTTTGTTATGGAAAATAAAAAAACATGGTACTAAATTGTACTGTCAAATCAAGAAGAATTTACAGGAAGATTATCGTGCAATGTATTGTAAAAGTTTTCCTTAATATATTATTAGCGAATTTCCAAAACTGGATATATATATATATATATGTATATATATATATATATATATATATATATATATATATATATATATATATATATATATAAATTTTAGTGAATATCATTTTCGTATTCTAGGGACCTCAAAACATATTTCTGTTATCGTCTCGACCTCAGGTTGCGTCATGAGAACGGCCGTGATAGCGTATTTCCAGTTTTGGAAATTCGCTAAAAATATATTAAGGAAAACTTTTACAATACATTGCACGATAATCTTCCTGTAAATTCTTCTTGTTTTGACAGTACAATTTAGTACCATGTTTCTTTATTTTCCATAACAAAAAAAAATAATTTTCGAGATATTTTCTCTCTTTCTCTCTTTTTACTTCCAAAAGTTTACAACCACACGGCTACACCAATAATTTCTTTTGTGAGTTCTTAGACACATTTTCCCAGGCCCCACGTTGGACGCCAAGTGTAGTGATGATGAATGTCTGATCTTAAAGATTATATATTTTTTCCTTTATCAATAAAAACATCCAAATTCACTACTAAATTATTTATTATTATTTTTATGTGACACAAATATGATTATGAACATTTATTATAAACTAGCTGTTACCCGCGGCTTCGCTGGCGTGAATTTCGTAAGTTAGTAAAGGTAATTCCTAGTGGGTAGTTCGTGAAAATTTTTGCCCCTATTTTTTTATCCTAAACTTTATTTATTGAGAACTATTTGGCTAGTGACCTAGGAACAACTAGAAATTTTCAAAAACTAATTTGTCATTTCTTCAAACATAGATATAACATAGACTAAAAATCTAAAGTAAGCCTATCAAGGAGATGTCAACGAATTTGGTATAGAAGTAAAAAAAGTATGTTGACTTAAAATACTCAAATATTATATATTTTTAAAATACCTAATATTTGTACACTTTACTCTAAATAAGTATCCTCCCTTATACTATTGGAAAATTTAAATCCCACTAAGTCTGCTTGGACTATGCTTGAATATTTCCTAAAATAACTCACTCACTGTTGAAGACGCCAGAACAGTAGGCGTTAAAAATGTAAACTTTGACCTCCTTCTATTTTTTTGCGTTTATTCCCTATTTTACTCTTTACAGGATTAATTTTCAAAAAGTGTTAACTGTGAAGTGTTAACTGTGAGTAATAATCTACTTTAAATTAGTTATTCCGAAACAAACCAGACAAATGTAATTCAAAATTAGTTCTTTAAAGTGAATCGCTTCGCTCACCAAACAGATTAAAATTCTATAAAAGGGTAATTTTCAGACTTTGAAATCCTTTCATAGATTCCCATATTTATGGTTTTAGAATTAATTGAATTTTGAATTCTTTTCGAGATCCGAAAACCCCGTGGATTTTTCCAAATTACGTTCAGTTCTTTCCTAATTAGGCTTTACTACAATCCTTTTCTAAAGTGAAATTTTAATAAGAATGTTCTGAAGTTAATGTTTAAATTTTTTAATATTATTTTTATCGTAACCGAGGTAATCTATTGTTTTTCTTTCTTATGTTTCTGTTTATTATTAAATTAGTATTTTTGATAGGTATATCAACTTTTGTCGTGAATATATCAACCTCCATAACGAATATCGTCAAGATTCTGACTGAAGATGTTGAGATGATGAAGCATCTAAGGAATAATTTTACAATGTTTCACTAAAATCTGTTCAGTGGTTTTTGTGTCAACCGTGCCCACGGGAAACCTAACTTATCATTTTATTATATAAATTCGATGTAACTTCCAAAATATAATTTTTAGGTGTAAGAATATCTGATATTAATTGATAGAGTTTACATTTTTTTACATAGTTATAATAAAAAATTTAGGTGGTTCATTTAAAAAAAAGTTTTTCACAATAAAGAAAAAAATGCTTTATGTGACCACCCTGTATCATGTCTAGGAACCTGAAATGCCACTGTCAGATAGAATATTAATAACAATTCCCAACGAATTCAAATTTGTTGTTAAAACACTTAAAATAGCAAAGTTGGTGTCAACTTCCGGTATAACCGGAAGTGGAAGCAACTTAAAAATATTTTAATTAAAATCTTCATATCTGGAAACTTCTAAAACCAAATTTTCAAAAATCTACTTTATTGAAAAGACCATAAACATTTAATGGAGATACTTTTTGAATCATCCTGTACACAACCATTTGGAAGATCACATTAAAATGTGGTTAAGATTAATCGGGAGGTTAATATCTATATTCCCTGTAAATTTCAACTCAATAGCTTCAGTAGTTTTTGAGTTAAATCGGTTCGTACAAACAGACAGACAGACAAAAATTTTTTTAAAGTTAGATTTGCTATATACGTCAACTTTGCTAACTGAAAAACATATTAATACCTAAAAATTCGAAAATCACAGACAGACCCTTCTATTTTATTTATAGGTATTGATTGATTATAAAAATATATTAAAACTTATGCGTGCGACTTGTTTCCAAAAAATATCCTGTTTTTATTTTAACAAAAGCCAAACTCTACATAGATTCCAAAAATTTAGACATGGCCTACATTAAAACTTTATCTCGCTACACATTTCATTTACCATTGACAACGACATCTCGATCTTTGGGCTCTGACGTCATACACGCCAATGAATCGTTTTCATCACATCAACCGCCAATTCTAAATTCATAATTTTCAATTAAAAAGATAAAATACTTATAGATTTTTCTAAATTAATTTAAATGGTTAATCATTATCATCGAATTATACTCTATGTTAGTCACAATATTTCATTACCAATAACTACATCAGTCAAATACCCAATTTTCAAAATCGAATCATTTATAATTTTTTTCACCCATACAAACATATTGTTATTTTTTTATAATATTTAATAATATTATAATATTCATACATTTATAATATTTCCCTACTCCTGTTGAAGAACACACTCATTATATATCTATTAATTGTTGAGAAAGTTAAGCATTATTCAAAGGTGTGGAGGAATGACCATTACTCAATACCTTTTTGAACAAACGAAATCACGGTATTAACTATTATTCAACGGGTTTGCGATTGTTTTATGTATGATGTATGTATCAAGTTTTAATTTAATAAATGTTGCGTAGTAACGTTCAAGTAAACAAAGTAATATATATTTTGTTTTGATCGCTTTATTATGCAAATATTTAATGAAATTAGAAATAGATTGAAAATTTGATTTAAAATTTATATTCAATTTTATTTAAATCAAAAAGGAAAAAAGTCCTAGACAAAATATCGTATTCTACTCGCTTGCAATGGCTATTACTCACTCAGATGCATTACGACCGGAATTTCATCTTCGTGAGAAAGAGCTATCATTACTAGGCTCGTTGAATAATATAATATTAATAATATTTTTTCTACTCCTGTTGAAGAACACACTCATTACATATCCGTTAATTGTTGAGAAAGTTAGGCATTATTCAAAGGTGTGGAGGAATTTTCATTACTCAATACCCTTTTGACCAATGAAATCGCCGTATTAACCATTATTCACTGGGCTAGCTTTTGTTTTGTGTACAATATACGTATCAATTTTTAATTGCAAATTTGTTGCGTAGTAACGTCTTAGTAAACAAAATAATGTGAATTTTATTTTGGTCGTTTCCATAGATACATATACAAAAAATTAATAAAATTAGAGATAGATTAAAAATTGTATTCTTTTAATTTAAAATTTATATTCAATTTTATTTAAATCAGAAAAGAAAAAAGTCGTAGAAAAAATAACGTATTCAACTCGCTTGCAATGGCTATTACTCACTCAGATGCATTACGACACTCGCCTCGCAAGCTCGGCTCGTGTCGCAATTTCATCTTCGTGAGTAATAGCTATCATTACCAGCTTGTTGAATAATATACTATTATAATATTTTATAATATTATATCATACAATATTGTATCATAACAATATTATATCATACATAACTTTCAATATCTTGAAAGTCATGTAAGTCTTAAGGTCATTTAAAATTCAATAAAAAAATACATACATGTACAGGGTGTTAGTGAATAAGATTGTTGATAGTGATTGTTGAGATTCTTTTATGTAAAAAAGTTCATATAAACCCAGGTCCGAAAACACTTAGTTTCCAAGATACATGGTGTTCAGTTTCTTGTCTTTTTTAATATTTTCCTAAATATTTCAAAACCGTTTTGAGATATTGACACAAAATTGGGGACACACTATGACAAGATAAATACCCATATTCTGAAGTAGACAGAATATTTTTACTCAAACCAATGGCGTCCGTACAGCCATGTGATGACATACTTATTTTTGAAGAAAAAAAAGGCACGCCAATGATTTTTTCCAATATGAAAATGTTTTTTCAAATATCCCATAGATTGTTGACAAAACTGACCCCTTAGTATTTTGTCGTTTATGTAGGTGTTTTCAAGATAAAAAATAATTTCCAGTTATTGTTCCTGCCACAAAACCGATATGGGTTATCTAATAGCCCATCTACTCTGTATTTTGGAAACTAAGCGTTTTCGGACCTGGGTTTATATGAACTTTTTTACATAAAAGAACCTCAGCAATCACTTGTTAAAATCTTTCGCACTTATTCTCTAACACTCTGTGTACTCTATATATATATATATATATATATATATATATATATATATATATATATATATATATATATATATATATATATATATATATATATATATATATATATATATATATATATATAATTTTCGTATTCTAGGGATCTCAAAACATATTTCTGTTATAGCCCCGTGCTCAGGTTGGATCATGAGAACGGCTGTAATAGCTGAATTTCCAGTTCTGGAAATTCGCTAAAAATAAAAAATAAAAATAAGTTAAAAACGACTGTTGCATATTAGTTGGATACTGACTTATTAAGTCAGGTTTTCGTAGTTCAGTAGCTAGAGATTTTCACAATTCTCGTGATAAAATATTTTTTGTTTCATTTAATATTAGAGTTACCCTTCTGTTGGTTAATAATATGGTTATCGAAACTTTATATATGAGTTAAAAAATTCAAAAAATAGTTTTTAAAAAATGTCACTCTTAAACTGCGCAAAATATGATACTGACTATTACAAACTGGTAAGTGTGACGAGGTCACCTAATGCGATGACAGAAATGACGAATTCAGAAGGATTTTGTTGTTAGAACTACTAAATCCTAAAAAATTAGTTACATATAATATATACATACACAACAAATCACACAAGGGATGAAAACACTTTAGTCCTGTGGTGTATATACTATTTTTTTTTGTAATTCCGTATAATTTAAAATTATAAAAATTAATAAAAAAAAAAATACCTAAATGTCATTCAAATTGTATGTAATAATATTCCATCAAGTATACCTACTTTGGATAAATGAATCGAATTGTACAATACAATATAACTCTTTGTCTTTATCTGCAAGTATGAATTTGTTTATTATTTTCAATTACCTAGCAACGTTATTTAAGTTAAATTTCTGGAAATTGTGCTTGCTGATTGATTTAAAAACGGGAGCAAAATAATTTTTTAGCCCCTTGGGACTGAAACTGGCACTTTACTTCCTATTATGACGGACTAAATCATGTCTTTTAGTCCCGGAATTGCAAAAAATTATTTATTTATGTATACGTAGGTAATATATCTTTGTATACTAGTGCATAAGTATACTAAGAATATGCAAATATGATCGTTTTTGACTATTTCAATAGGAAGACATATGTTAAAATCCTCCAAAATTCGTATCCACTTTACTCGGAACACTGAGAGACCCGGCAGCCAGATTACTCAATAAATAATATCGAGGTAGCCAATTTACTTTCGTTCAAAATATGCACTTGGGTGTGGGTTGAAATACAATTTTTAGGTGTGTCATTCGAGCACATTTGGACTTTTAGTGGATTTCCACATTACAATGTACTGAAATATAAAAATTTATCTACATATATAAATAATGTGTAATGTGTCGATATATTCTAGAACACTTCGAATAAAACAACTACAAAATTGTCATTTATACAATGGTGGACATTAATAATAATAATAATAGCAATCGATTCGAGATTGTATGTTACGATTACAATTTCCTAAAATTTACGACTTTCAGTTCTACTAGTGGGTATGTAATATTACGTATTTGAATTTGTATTACATACACAGATACAGACAGTGACGGCGTGTGTTATCCAACGTCGTTTAGTTCAATAATATTAGCAAAAGTATGTCAAAACTGCCGATTTTACTCGAAACAAATGACGTAGTAGGATTTAAGAAAAGTGTAAAAATATTGATTGACGCAACTCAACGACTGTTCTATTCTACCCGGACTTTAATTTTTCTGACTCCTTACTTAAGAAGTAAGCAATTCCCTCGGTAGTTACTATAAATAAAATTAAAGCAATATATATATATATATATATATATATATATATATATATATATATATATATATATATATATGTATCCGCGCGATAACTCTCAAACGAAACGTTTAATGCTTATGAAATTTTGTTTGCGAACTGGATTCCGGCGCGGCTAAGTTCGTTAGCCATACATGTCGGATGCCCAGAAATAGGTTTTCTGGGCATTTTTTATCTTTCGATCCTATCATAAGACAGTTCGATTTTTACCTCATTGAAAAGGAAAAAACATTATGAAGAAAATGTTCCTATAATTTTCTTTCTATGTTAAGCAGTTTTCGAGGAAATCGTAATTTTTCACTTTTGCCTCACTTTGCTCTCTTTGTCAGTATAACAAGTAATTTATATTTCTGTCTCAATTCCTTATAAAATATAGAAAAATTTCATTTTTTTACGTAAAACAAATGTTAGTTATTCAAAATCTGTTTATTATAAATACCATATCTCTGTCTCATTTTTTAGTCTAATTTTTCGTTGAAAAAGTTAGACTTATATACAGCCTATACGATAAGAATAGCGAGAGGCGAGAGTAGGGGTGCTATTTTCTACCCGCAGAACACGATTCTGTAGAAAAAAATGTCATATATATATATATATATATATATATATATATATATATATATATATATATATATATATATATATATAGGGTGGGTCATTTTAATCTTTGCATCGAAATATCACGCCAGAGGCATCACCTATCAAAAAATGACCTTTAAAAAAGTTGTTAGGTACGAAGGGGGACATTAAATGGTGACGTTAAATTTGACCTTGAGTTTCATTTTCAAGGTCATTTTGAGGTCAAGTCGTATTTTTCAAATGGAACGACCTACATTTTATTTCGGATTCTGAGAGAGCGTGAAATTTCACGTCGAAAATGCTATGAACGAATTTTTTTTATTGACCTTTAATTTTCATTTTTTAGCTACGAAATTTATTAGTTATGAAAAATTAATTTTTCATAAATTTTTAATGTCATTTTTGCTGGGTTTTGGCCTTAGAATGACCTTCACAGGTCATTAAAAACGAACAGAAGCTCCTATTTTACGCGTCCAAAAGATGCCGACACTTTAAAGTTAGGTTCTTAGGGCTCTTAAGGTCAATTATAGAAAAAGTCGTTTATAGCATTTTCGACGTGAAATTTCACGCTCTTTCAGAATCCGAAATAAAAAGTACGTTGTTCCATTTGAAAAATACGACTTGACCTGAAAATTACCTTGAAAATGAAATTCAAGGTAAAATTTAAGGTCACTATTTAATGTCCCCCTTCGTACCTAACAACTTTTGTAAAAGGCATTTTTTGATAGGTGGCGCCTCTGGCGAGATATTTAGATGCAAAAATTAAAATGGCCCACCCTGTATATATATATATATATATTTTTTTTTTTTTCCCGCTACCTTTTAATATGTGTGGGGCCCCCCTATGGAAGTTAAGAGTTGAAATTTGGTAAGTGGGGCTTATTACCGATGCACTTCATACTATCAAAGTAGGGTCAAGTTTTGTGCAAATTTTGAATCCGACCCAACTTTTAGGGGGGTGGTGGGGGCAACAAAACAATAAAACTTTTCCAAACCGATTGGAAATAATGTTTCGGTCGATTATCTACAACATATACAAAATTCAGCTTTCTCCAGGATGATTTGGAGAGAGTAGAAGGGGAAAAAATGAATTTGGCTGGATCTAACAAGCCCACAGCCCACCAGAATTAACGTAGAGGGTTGAAATTCGGTGTGTTGATAAAGTTCGGACCTAGAGTCTACTTTTTGGAGGTCTTAATATTTTATCCCCACCCCCACCATTTTTAAACTACAATTTCATGGGGTACCTTTTGGGGTTCTCAGCTTTCAACCCTTACCCCCACCATTTTTATACCAAAAAGAACATGATTTTTCTTGATTTTTAACAGTTTCGTTCGGGTCAAATTCTCCCCAAATAAACCTAGAGGACTAAAATTTTTTGTACAGGTTAATTTAATAGTCAGCCACTGCTTTTTGGAGGTTTCAACTTTTAACCCTTACCCCCACGATTTTTATGCCAATATTTCCTTCATTTTTTCGCCTTTTTTCTAACACGCCTAGAGACTCTCTGAGTAAACGTAGAGGGCTGAAATTTTGTACATGTGTTGAGTTAGTATCCAATTAGTACCTTTTGGGGATTCTACATTACTTTTCTTCCCCACTTCTCCCGTTTTTACATCAGAATCCAATTGCATTGTTAAATGTGTTTATAATGCTTTATATTTAGACTATAAGGGGCGAATAGCATATTTAAAAATTTAAAAAAAAAATGAGCTTACTTTCAGTTTATTATTTAAGGTCCTTTTTTAATATTTAAAAATAAAACAAATTAGCGGATAAGCATGGGTAGGAAAGCTCTCTTACGATTTGTGTTGGCTTTTTTCCTGCTAACTGCTATCGGCACCAGATTGAAATTTACTGAGTTTCAGCCCTTAAAAACTTTCAAACCGATTCACTAAGCCGTTAAAAAGTTATTAAAAAAAAAAAAAAAAAAAAACTAATTTTACACGTACTCTTATGAAAATTCGAAAACAGAACAGATTAAATAACTTTTTAACGGCTTAGTGAATCGGTATGAAATTTTCACAGGGGCCTTAGTATTTAATGAGGAACATCCTACTAAATTTTCAATCGTCTCGTAGCATTTTGAAATTCCTCCGAAAAATCCTCAGAATGTACTCAGCTCTTGTAGTCAGCTGAGAGCTATAGTTTGATGTATTGTACAATCAGTTGTAGTGATAGCTATTATTTAACAAAGATAACTATTTATTTACCTCATAGTTTGTTATACAACGCAATTATTCACGAATTTCTAATTTCATGTACTTTTATCTCCGATTGTACCTCCCACATCCTTAAATATTTCTTTAAAATTAAATAATCTATATACTCGGTTTCAATATATTCGTTTGCAGGTATAATTTATAAGAATTTAAAAACGAACTGTTTCTATACACGAATTAGTATTGAACGTAGTACATCATATAGCCGTGTTATGTACTGCTTAACAAGTATACGTACTAGTGTTGGGTCGAAGCGACTCTTTTATGTGTGCTAGCACACATGACTCCGCACAGTGAGGTGTGCCGCACAGAGCGAGCGACTCTTTTGGAGCACACAACGTACCAAGCACACTCGCATACTGTGTTACGTGTCATGTTGTGTGCGATTAAGTTTGAAACGAATCACAACTCTTCTGGAGCACAGAGCACAGTGTTTTATTGTGGTATAGGTGCTGTGCTGTCCTTTCTTTTATTGCTCTGTCATTTCTTTTATTGTCCTTTCTGTCCTTTCCTTTTATTGTCTTTTATTTGTCCTTTTAAGTAGGTACATTTTAAAGTCTGTATTAAATAAAATAAAATTTACTACTTTACTCTGCGGCAGTAGTTTTCTGTACAATATTTCGGACATATTAATAAAATAACATATAATACGTAAAAAAGTTATGCTGTTCAATTCATATGAAATATTTTTAAACATTATAAACTGGAACACAATTTGTCAAATGTCAACCCAGGAAGTAGGAACCCATAAATAAGTGCATAACATGTATCTTCTTCATTTTTGAAAAAGTTGAAATCTTTTGTTTGTGCCATAATATGCAACATATGTTAATCTGACGTCCAGTTGAGTACAGCATACAGAAAAAAAATGTGCTCAATTATGTGCCATGTGTACTAATGGCGGACTGTGCTAATGACTCCTTTTGTAAGAGTCGCACAGCACACCCCACACTTAAAAGAGTCACTCTTTTGGAGTGACTCGCACATGTGCGACCCATCACTATTACGTACGTATTGACTTCTCATACAAAATTTCCTCATTGAACGAAAAGTAACTTATTTTAGGTGGATAGCAGTATGCTGTACAAAGTCCGTTTGGGGTTTTGGGTCTCAAAAATACCAACAATAAACTACAGCCGATTTTGACTAAACTATTTTAAATGTATGAAAATAATTTGCTGATACTAAAAAATTGTAACTTTCACGTTTTTCAAACAATAGTACCTATATTGTGCAATAAATGCGGAAAGTTGTCGATTGCCCAAGAGAGATAAATTGGGCACACGATCGAAGTGAATGCGCTCATTTGTTCGAGCCAAAATATTAAAGTCTTTTATTACTTATGCGGTATAAATCCCGCATGAGTAATAGAAGAAAATATAAACATTGGTTTTATCACGGAGGAATTGAACTGTTAATTTATTTAAAAATTTCGCATCAAAAACCTTTTATTTAATAATAACTTTTTTTCTAAGGATAAGGCAAATATAAAAGGCTTAGGTACATTATTTTTCTAAAGTGCTATTTTCAAAATAACAGCTAATAGCACTGTATGAAAATTCTTCTTCTTGACAAAATATTTGCTTAATTTAACGTTTGTACACATATCTATGCAGACGTGTTTTCGAAAAGGGAAGAAAAATGTACCTATGCTCTCATAAATTTTACCTATATTAACTAACACTTGTTGTAAATGAATTTCACCTGTAAATTAATTTCATCAGATCTGATTCTTATTCAGAGTAGATATCCTTAAAACAAACACACAACGCATATTGTTTATATTACGAAGGGTGACAAGAGCAGCTGAAGACGAAGTCGGTACAAATATTACATTCGTGCATATCCCATGCAAATTTTAATAAACTTTCTTTTCTTGCCGTCTTCGTCGTGCGATGCGGTATCTGTTTACGTTCTAGACACTGAAGCTGTTACATTTTATCATCGCAATATCCGACCAAAGCACATACCATCCTACACATATAATATATTCTTGCCGCAACGTTCCATGGAACAAGGAAATTGTAATTTCCATCTAACTTTTTTCTACAGCTTTAAAAGACGAACGCGTAATATGAAACGTAATATTCGAGAAACAGGACAAGTATATACTTAGTCATCAACAGAATAGCCAATGGCGTGGAAATGAAAAAGGCTGGTTTATGAAAGAAACTTTGCACATATAAGTAGCTAGGGGATTTATAGCTGTTTTTTACATTTTTTTTAGTTTATATATATATATATATATATATATATATATATATATATATATATATATATACATATATATATATATATATATATATATATATATATATATATATATATATATATATATATATATATATATATATATATATAAATGACAACACGTTTGTTGCTGCCGTGTTAATTAAATTTATATTTTGCAGTTAATTTGCAAAAAATAACACTTTAATTTTTTAATAAATTTAGCATGTTTCGATGTATGTATATGATTGATCATCATTAGGCAATTAGTGGCAATTGTTATTCTACATTTCATATTTTAGATACAAAATATATCTTAAGTAGGAAAATAGTAGGGATAGGAATACTGTGAAGGTTCAAGACGAGGAAAACTAAATGAATTTGGTTAAGCACACGTAACTTATGTGAAGGGCCAAACATTCAATAAATAACAAACTAATCAAAGTAACAAAATATACAAAAAAAATGAAAAAACTGAATTATAGCACTGAAAATAAAATAGAGTTGCAAATATCATTTAAAAGTTGATCTAAATTACAAATATGAACTTAAATTGTCTCTAATATGGATAATTATTTTCCCATTGTCTACTTCGTGTATTCAAATATTCCTTTCTGAAAGGTGTCCTACGTCTATTAAATCTATAGATATCCTATGTTAGGTAAAATAAAAGTCGGTTTGCTCGCTCCTGAACCATAGCAGATGTACTGCTCGCCGGATTCCAAAATTTCTGGCAGTTTTACCAACGAAGAAACTATTACAATTTTAATTTTATATATGTAAACTGTTAGCTAATCCTAGCTCTGCTTTTATGCTCTACTTACTATTAATTTGTTAGTCTTGCTGACATCATGTACACTGTATAATAAGGTTATAAAAAGAAAAAAAAATTGAAAAGGCTTATTTTAAGTTAAGAAATTAGTTTTCACAAGAAACACTTAAGCCACCTTTCAAATAAAATTGTATTTATTCTTTTTATTATACATCGACATCTACAAGACATTATTTTCTATGTAGAATCACTAGAATCTGATTCTATTAGTTACGGCACATCTATAGAAGCTAGTAAAAATAATTCAAAAACACATTTCATTGCTAAAATAACAATGTACATATATATAGTATTTTTTAACATATCGTTTAATTAAAATTTATTCTCCGGAAAAAATAAAAAAAAAATTAAAATTTCACCTGGGGATAAGTAATTTATTCACATAAATTACACAACGAATGGACACTGACAAGAAGAAATAAACATAAACAATTTATCAATTTTTATGACCGTTCTTGTACTTTTTTGTATAATATAATATATAGCCGGTATATTTAATAGGAAATATGTTAAACACGTACTAGAAAAGTATATTTCTTCTGAACTTGCTAACAACATTCCCTTGATACTGTTAAATTCATTGTGCATAATATATAGGTATGTTCCAACAAACACTAGAATTTCCAATTCAAGTGAATCCAGTATTTAAAATTCGATAATGTAATTTGAAGGTCAAATCAAATTAAATTCAGAACTTCAGTTCGGAAGTGTAGGAAAATTTATATTAATTCTTAGGGATTTCAAAAGCTGTCTCTACTAAAGACTTGAGTTATGTATTCTATACATTCCATACTACGAAGAATATTTACAAATAATATATCCACTAAAAAGTTATTATGTACTTTAAAAGACGTTAATTTAATTTTTAAATAAAAAGTACGAACTATCTTTTTTACTTTACTCCGTATTTTACTTTATTGCTTACAAAAACAATATAAATATAAAATAAATAATTAAAATATATCTGTTTGCTAATTTAAAAAAAATATACAGTATAGCACCGATAATGGAAACATCAGTTTTGGAAATTTTTTGAGAGCATCATATTGGTCAACATCACTTTTGGAAAGTTTCATCAAAAATGTCAAGTACATAAATATTAAATCCATGAGCAATAGACCATGACGCATGATTTTATCAAAAGAAACAAATAAATATACCGCTAATAGTAACGACAAACAACAACAGATCTCAAAGCGTGGGAATGTTAATTTTAATTATTGTGCATAGAATGTGTATCTATATGTATTCTGTTCTGTGGCCGTTTTTATCATACGTAAAATGTAAACAAAATTATTTCAAAGCAGATTAATAAAACGACAATAGAAAAAATATTTTCTGAGATAAATAATTTTTAATTCTTCACTTCTTTTTTTCTTTTATTAATATTTAAGAAAACATAATTTTAATTCAAAACATAATCTTACGATATTTGTGAATCGCCCCTGGTCAAATAGCATCACTTTTGTCAAGCACCACTTATGGAGACTACTTTTTCTTGACAAAACTGGTGCTCTACTGTACCTATTATAGCAATTAAATAAAGTCAAAAATTTGAAATTTGTCTTTTGACAAAACAATTCAAACTTAAAATTTGTCTGTTTATTATTTAAATTTTTAAATGATAAGGTTAAAAATTAAATTTTCGTTAATGCGCATGTCTAGGATTAGAAATACTTACTCTGAGGCAAGAATTTTAAAAATCAATTCGGGTGAGTTCAGAATTAGATTTAAGTACTTGTCGGAACACAGAATTTGAAATTCTGTGTAAACTGGAATTACAATTCTACCTAGTTGGGGCAGTAAGGTCAACTATGCGCATGCTCATTAAAACGAGAATTAATTCGAGTATTTGTTGGAACATACCTTATATTATATTTGGCGCCGTAAGTACTATACACAATACACATTCTAACTTACATGTATGTGTATGTGTTTGGTGTTGCTTTCATTTTTACATAAGTATTTTTTGATATGTGCCTACAAGGAAAAATTTGAAGATTTCAACTTTTAAATTTAAATAAATGTAAAATTAATTTTGTATACATCACAAACTAATATTTTCCACCAAATGGAAGTTTTTGTTGTTTAGTTCCAAAACTAGATTATAAAAGTGTACATTATAATATATTTTAATACACATAACACAACGGTATACATACGGATTTTGGTTGTGTACACATGTACCGAAAAGTTCTTTGTCTGTCTGTCGGTAGTATTGTTGTAAGTTGGTAAAATTTAAAATAAAATACATTTATTTACATATATGCCTAAGTATGAGATAGAATAAGTTCCAGTGTAAATGTCTTCATGAATGCCACGAAATTTGTAGAATTTCATTAGTGGGGGTTTTATTGTTTCCACAGTACTGTTTCGCACTAAAAGAACCCATTATTATCGATTTTGAATCGTAAGCGTTAAACTTTGATTAATATATATACTGACAAATAGCCATGTAGATTAAAATAAAAATTGGACTACTATGGCATCTTCGATCTCGTGTAATTTTTTTTTTACTAGTTTCTTTCATGCCAAAATAGTTGTTCTTTGGAAGAGTGTACAAGTTTTTTCAACAAATGCTTTAAGTGCGTTTTCCCGAAAACTTAAGATTTTCTGCGTCGAGCAATGTAACTTTCAAACTATTGAATCAGTCTTCTTCAAAGATATAATTGATCTTTAATTATTTGACCACAACATGAATCCCTCCAGTTAGTATTTTGATTTAAAAACCTTTTTTTTAAATAATATAAAGAAAAGAAGATTTTAAAAAAAATTTTAGCTGTGACTCACCATTTTTAAAGTTTTTGCGTTTATACTCATGCACTCTAACGAAATCTTTAATTTTACAACCTGAGTGTTGTTCAACGCAAATTTGAGGAATCAAATTTGTGTGGCTACTACGTCGCCATTTTAAAAATTTTTGATAACTTATTCACAATATGATGTACTTCAATAAAGTTTTGTCATTTCTGCCAAAACATTTCGAATAAATAGGGTCATTTCCCCCATAATTGATCAAACATTGTCTTGAGTAGTAATTTTAGCTAGTTGTCAATGTATTAATGATCTTAAAGTGTTCCATAATTTTTTTGGCGCCAACGTTTACCTTGCTCTCACATTAAATTTAACAAAATTTAAGTTTTCTCAAACCAGTTTTAATAATGTGTCACTTAAGAGATTTCCAAAGAGAATTTTAATAAAAATTATTATCGTTGAAACTCGACAAATTTAAACAATGATAGAACCGACATTTCCCCGTTTCAATGTCCCGTCCACTGAAATTGAGGAAAAAACAAACAAACAAATTCGATAATAGTTTTCTAGATGTTAATATATGCATGTACCTACGTACGGACATTGGTATATATATACATAGGAAACGCACACATTACGCAATCCATTGGGACCAAATGCAAATTTGAAAGTCAAAGATCACGGGCGTCAATGTTTCGGATTTATATATTTCTATGATTTACTGTTACAGACTATTACTTGGACACTAACACATTCAAACATATTTGCTTTAAAACACGGAGGGGTGCCATTATACGCATCTTGTGTGCGTCGAAATTGCTAAATGGGAGCGTGCGATATGGGAGTTTGCTATATATATATATATATATATATATATATATATATATACGTAGAGTGCTATGTTGACGCCTAAATTAATTAACATTTGTATGTAGATCTACTGGATTTGCGGTATGAAGCCAGGTACAAAACAATTCTATACATGCGACATTAAAGCGAAAAAAAATTTGTCCAATAGTTCTGAAGTTATTATTATTTTTAACATTTTGACACAACCGAAAAACCTTAGTTGTTAAAAATCGATCAAGCTTGGGTAGAAGTTTGTACAAAAAGTTATTATTATGGGCAAAATTTTTGCTCCAAGACATGATTTAGGAAAATTTGAAATTTTTTTTTAAAATCCCTTTTTTATAGTAGTGTTAGAAAAATTTTTGAAATGTTGCAGTAACAAAAGTACAGTAGTATCCTTTACTCCGTAGTTACATTTTCTCAAAATATCTTTCTTCATAGGAAGTAATGGTAAAATATGGACCCTCCCATCTGAATTCAATTGAGGACGAAGTTTCGAAAAAATTTATAAAATATAATTTATATAAATTTCAATTTGCCACAACTTTTTTCCCGACAATATTCCTTGGAAATGTCTTCATTCGCTTTTTAGAGACTGACAATTTTGATTTCTTGGTGCTAACTACATATCATGAAAAAATAACCTTTTAGGATTTTTCCATCAAGTGGCTTTTTTTACCTTTTGACTACGTCAGGTGACCTTTTCAAAAAGTTTTAGCGTTTAAAATTTAATTTCTATTTTGTTCATGAAAAATGGAGTTGTCGGCTTTATTTCTTATCACTGATGGGCGGGCATTGGGTAAAACATCGGTCAATCCGCGGCCCACAGGCCGCAAGTGTCCCGCCTTAATTTTTTTTTTGGCCCGCGAGATTCATCAAACTTATACAAAATATATATTCATTTTAAAACGACCAGGGTAGTGAAAAACAATATATTAAAAATACATAATATATGAGAACGCATAATTTTATATGCGATTTGCGGAGTTATGACGCGCTTTTAAAGTGGCTCGCAAGATCATTTGGGTTGGCCACCCCTAGGGTAAATGAACACTGGGAGAAAATTTTCTTTAAGTGATTTTAAGTAATTTCACGTCTCGCAACGCTATATATTAAAATTTATAAATCAAAATTCGTATTTTTTGTCGAATTTAATTTAGATAATATGTGAACATTAACACTTTCAGTCCTATAGCTTCGGCATCCGAAACCAAACAAAACATCCCCAGAGGCCGACCGCGATCAATGAATAATTGATTAGTTGGATACGCCTTATGTGTGCGATGTTTATCATCGTTCATCACACGGATGTGTTCCTACTCACACAAATATATACCAACACACACTACTCTTTTGGTTTCTATGTATAAAAAATTTTAAGATAAACAAAAATTACATAAAAAATATAATTTATATTTTTAAATAAAATTGATTTGAATGTCAGTGTATATGTAGTATGTACGTATCACGTACCTATGTTTACAGTTTTACGTATACATGTTGAACTGTGTTGAATCTATTCAGTGTTTGAATCATTTTATTTTATGAATTTGTTTATATAAAGTTTATTTTTAAATATTGCCGGCTTTCGGGGAAGTTTGCTATGAAAGTGCTCGGGCCTCCTTATACTCCTTATACTTTGGAAAATGCTAATATTATTTATGTTTCTGAGACAGCGGTAAGAGTAGATAATATTTATGTGCATATGTCCTACATAAATAGTACAGTAGGCTGCTGTAATGTTACTCCTTTTTAGTCGAATTTTTCCTTGAAAAAATAAGACTTATACAGCCTATACGATAAAAACGGCGAGAGGCGAGAGTAGGGGCGCTATCCATTTTCGGACCCGTAGAACACGATTCCGAAGAAAAAAATGTGATATATATATATATATATATATATATATATATATATATATATATATATATATATATATATATATATATATATATATTCCCGCTACATTTTAATATGTGTAGGGCCCCCCTATTGAAGTTAAGAGCCCAAATTTGGTAAATAGGGCTCATTCCGATGCACAACAATACTATTAAATTCGGGCCAAATTTTTGATCCGACCTCACCCTTAAGGGGTGGTGGGGGCCGGTAAGACCATGAAACTTTTTCAAACCGGTTGGAAATGATGTCTCGGTCAATTATCTAGAACATATCCAAAATTCAGCTCCCTAGGATGACTTGGAGGGAGTAGAGAGGGAAAAAAGGATTTTGGCTGGATCTAACACGCCCACAGCCCCCCAGAATTAACGTAGAATGTTGAAATTTGGTGTGTTGATAAAGTTCGTACTTAGGTTGTGATTTTTGGAGGTTTTAATATTTTACTCCCATCTCCTCATTTTTAAGCTACAATTTCATGCTTTTTCGACGTTTTCGAAGTTTGTACCACTCGCACAGATCACCCAAATAAACCTAGAGGGCTGAAATTTTGTATTCGGATTGAGTTAGTATCAAGGGGTTCCCTTTTTGGGGTCTCGACTTTTAACCCCTACCCACACCATTTTTATACCAAAAAGAACATGATTTTTTTGTTTTTTAACAGTTTCGTTGTGGTCAAAATCTCCCCAAATAAACCTAAAGGGCTGAAATTTTGTGTACAGGTTAAGCTAATAACCAGACTCTGCTTTTTGAGGGTATCAACTTTTAACCCTTATCCCCACAACTTTTACGCCAATATTTCCTTAATTTTTTTGATTGTTTTCGAACACGTCTAGAGACTCTCTAAGGAAACCTAGAGGGCGGAAATTTTGTAAGTGTGTTCAGTTAGTATCCAACTAGTACCTTTTAGGGAGTCCACGTTACTTTTCCCCCCACTTCTATTGTTAAATGTGTTTTAAATGCATTATTTTTATTCTAAATACAAGTAGGCGAATAGTAATTTTAAAAAATTTTAAAAAAGTGAACTTAGTTTTCTAACAAATGAAATACATACATATTAAGTAACTTAAAAATGTTATTAAAGTCACTGTTTATTTATAAATTAGGAATTTTGGATTTTTATTATTTTTAAAATAGAAATTTTGGATTTTATTGGAAAGAAAAAATATCTTCATAAAGTCGTTCCAGTTTACTATTTAAGTTCCTTTTTTAATATTTAAAAATAAAACACAAAGGCCATTGGCGGATAAGCATGGGTAGGAATGCCCTCGTACGAATTGTGTTGGCTTTTTCCCTGCTAACTGCTATCGGCACAAAATTGAAATTTACTGAGATTCAGCCCTTAAAAACGTAAAACCTTTTTTTAAAGCCCCGATCAACCGGACACTTATCATCAGTTTTGAAACCACCAAAATGACAAATCGCTTGTGGACTTTCAATTACATTTCGCTTGTAGACATTCAATACCGAAGATGAAAGGAAAAAGTCGACTTCCGTGATGGGGCTCCGCTGCTCACGGCGTTTATATATATATATATATATATATATATATATATATATATATATATATATATATATATATATATATATATGTATACTAAATAAAATTTAGATTACATAATATCGACATATTTATTGGCATGGTAACAGAGTAACAGATCAAAACAAAACAGAAGTGATGGAATATTTTATAACAGAACGTCAACAATTTGTTTTTACGGTTTTAATTTAGGAATTTGTCTTCAGTTCATTTTACAAAGGAGTGAATCAAGCATTAGTGTTACACAAGGACAAGTATATTAAATGTCAAAACAAGTGTATCCAATTAAAGCCGTCACTGCTAAAACGGTCTGATAAACCAATTAAGTATAAATTTTAACTTTAATTTCCTAACAAAATACTCCTATTTAAATTATAATTAAATTTTAATTGTTTATAATTCTTTAAATTAAATTTGATTTGATATTTTCATTTCTACACTATAAGCCAAAATTTTTAGATTACTAATTAAATCTCAGAAATATTTGTAAATAATAATAATAATAATAATAATAATAATAATAATAATAATAATAATAAACGCCCTGTGGGTGGGGGCTTCACTTTGCAGAATTTGCCCACAGTAAGTCCTGCTTGTCGTAAAAGGCGACTAAAAGGACAACCCATTAGGATGGAGACTAACAGAAAAAAGCCTCGGAAAAATGCCGCCGCCGGTGGAGCGACCGGGCGCATCAGGGTCACCACTGAATGTGACAGTTTAGATCGCGGTGACGACAGGCTGGGTTCTAGGCAGCCACCTGTCAGCTGTAATAACACCTTCAGCCAAAATACTACTGCCCTACTTACAGAGCCACCAACACCTTTGGCTCAGCCGACTTTAAGTGTTTCCTCGGAGCACCCTTTGGGGACCACTAAAGCTGGTAAGAAGCGTGTGCGTATGCAATGGACAGATGAACTGAATGAATTCATCGTACGCACATACTTCCAAGTTACTAAACTTGAAACGGACAAAACTGGTTACCGTACGAAATTACATCAAGAGTTCGCGCGCACCTATCCTCACCTAAATCGCGTCACTGAACAGAGACTGGCAGACCAAAAACGTGTCATTTTCACCAATAACCTTATACCTTCTTCCCTCATAAACACTATTAAAACACAAGTCGCACATCAATTTGCTCAAAATGAAGAAAGTCAGGCCGACGACGGCCCACCAGAAATGGGGAGCCCCACACAAAACGACACTCAACAACCTGTCGAGAATGAGCCTAACTACCATGAAACAGCAGTAAATGACACCCTACTGCAAGAGATCGAACTGGAATTTAACACAGCGCTTACTGAATTCGAAGGGACGGACCCCACACTTCGGTACTTGTTGCCTAAACAACACACCTCACGTAGATTGGCTGAGATCGTTGAGATATTAAATAACATAATACTGCCTCAACACTTGCAAACTTGTGACAATTTTATCGAGCTACACACAGCTATCTACTGTGGAGCCGTTGCAGCAATACGTTGTAACGGGTCCGATGTAACACCACCTGTAGCGCACAACTCGAAGGAACACAAAACCCCTGCCTGGGAAACACGATTGAATAAACGCATCAGCACCATCCGATGCAACCTCGGCAGGATCACCCAATACCAACAGGGTACGAGGTCCAAACGGCTCAACAAATATATACACGACATATTACACAAACACACAGTACACACACAATACGAGGAACCTAATAAAACACTCACAGAGATCAGAGATACGCTTCACCAAAAATTAACAGCACTAGCGAAGCGCTTACGAAGATATAAGACCAGTACTGAACGCAGACGACAAAACCAAGCGTTCAGCAGAAACGAGAGACGGTTTTATCAGTCTCTAACGAACACGGTAACTGACAGTAATGGTCTACCGGAGAAGAACGCACTCCATAGTTTCTGGGCGAATATATGGTCCAACACCATTGACCATAATGACAAAGCCAGCTGGATCGATACAGAGTGCAGGAATAATGAACATCACCCGGAGATGCCCTATACGGACATTACTACAGAGGACGTCTCCAGAGCTTTACAGAGATCGCATAACTGGAAGGCACCTGGCATCGATAACATACAAAACTACTGGCTCAAACACTTTACATCAACACACAAGTACCTCGCTGAACAATTCACATTATTTATAAGAACACCAAACCTGACACCGAAGTTCTTAACGCAGGGTATCACATACATGAAATCTAAAAACAGTGATACAAAAAATCCTGCGAATTATAGGCCTATCACCTGCTTGCCTACAGTGTATAGGATTTTGACGTCCTGTCTGGCAGAAAAAATCAATGAGCATTGTCAGATTAACACCATACTGACAGAAGAACAAAAGGGATGTCGAAAGAGGTCACAAGGCTGCAAAGAGCAGCTTCTGATTGACTCCGTAGTACTGGAACAAGCGAAAGGGAGACAACGTAACCTGTACACAGCGTTTATTGATTACAAAAAGGCATTTGATTCGGTCCCGCACTCCTGGTTACGGAGAGTATTGGAGCTGTACAAAATACACCCAAGTATCGTGAACTTTCTTGGAACGATCATGTCCGATTGGCGAACGACCTTACATTTGAGTATTGGTAATGAAAAAACAGCAAGCGACCTTATTCAAGTAAGACGCGGCATATTCCAAGGCGACTCATTGAGTCCATTATGGTTTTGTCTCGCAATGAATCCACTTTCTCGCCTGTTAAATGAAACCAAATACGGTTACAATGTAGGTACGCAAACGAATTCGCGCCATAACATCTCACATCTGATGTATATGGATGATATTAAGATCTATGCAGCTACTAAACATCAATTACAGCAGCTGCTGGGACTTTCCAACGAGGTTTCGCGAGACCTCTGTATGGAGTTCGGAATCGATAAATGTCGAACACAATGTCGTTCTGGAGAAAAACGAGATGCGGTCGCATTCGAACTCTAACCAGAGTCTGTTATGCAGCCCATGGACGAGGGAGAGTCGTACCGGTATCTCGGATTCAATCAGGACGAACGTATAGATCACAGCGCTGTAAAACAACACCTGATGCAGCAATACCTAACGCGTGTACGGAGATTACTGAACACCCACCTTGATGGAAAAAAAACCATCAAAGCAATTAACACCTACGCAGTTCCGGTGGTAACGTACTCATTTGGGGTAATCAAATGGACGTCTACGGACTTGACAAACATCGAGATCAAGACCCGCGTCCTTATGACCAAATACCGAATTCATCATCCCAAAGCAGCGATAGAACGATTGACGCTGCCAAGAGCCGAAGGGGGTCGGGGTCTTATAGACATAAGGAACACGCATAATAAACAGGTTCATAACTTGCGAGAATACTTTTACACCAAAACACACACATCACACTTACACAATGCAATAATCCAAGCCGACAAGGCATACACACCATTAAACCTCTCACACACAGAAATGCCAGATAGTTTTTGCCCATTGGTCACGAAGGAGGACAAAATCCAGCAATGGATGCGCAAGCCTCTACATGGGAGACATCCACATGACCTTAACCATAGTAACGTCGACAAAGCAGCGTCGCACGCCTGGTTGAATCAAGGAAGTCTTTTCCCGGAGACTGAAGGATTCATGCTGGCTATACAAGATCAAGTAATTCATACAAAGAATTACTCAAAATACATACTTCGTGACTCGTCAATAACATCTGACTCATGCCGGAGATGCCATTCCAAACCCGAAACGATCCAACACATCACAGCTGCCTGTACTCAGCTCGCTCAGTCCGAATATAAACACCGTCACGACCAGGTTGGCAAAATTATATATCAGAAACTTGCGGTTAAGCACCACCTTATAACCGATAAAACCCCTTACTACAAGCTCACACCAAAAGTAGTAGCGGAGAATGACTCCTGTAGACTATACTGGGATCGGTCGATTATTACAGATAAGACCATAAATCATAATCGACCAGATATCACCTTCGTAACGAAACAAACTAAGACCACCTATCTGATCGACATTGCGGTTCCGAATACACATAACTTACAAAAAACACACGCAGTTAAATTGGAGAAATACACTGACCTCGCAGCCGAAATAAAACAACAATGGCGAATGGAACATGTCCACATTGTTCCAATAGTACTCAGTGCCACCGGGGTCATTCCACACACACTACACAATAGCTTGAGCCTCTTGGGTCTCCCAAAGTACACATATGTCACTATGCAAAAGGCAGTGATCATAAACACATGTCGTATAGTACGGAAGTTCCTCAGTAATACGAATCCGACTGCGATATGTGAAAGCACAAGATCTGCTTGTACTCCATCTGAGCCATCTACAGTGAGTGAACAACACACTGACACTCATCTTACAGACACACAACACACATACATAAACACACAATACGCTAACACTGAAACGCAAACACCTAACGCACATACAGATCCAGATTCGTCTGATGGAGAGGGAGGATCGACCAACTGCCGCACTGTCACTGTTACCGCTCTGGTGCACAATCCTCCCCAACTCAATAACACACAAGGTCCGTCAACCTCTGTACCATCTAAACGCGCAATTCCAGGAACACCCGATCTTAATGAGCAATTTGATGAACCAGAACACATTTACACCAAGAAACGAAAAATAGAACGGCACATCCACACACATACACGAACACACACACAAACACAAACAGTCCTTTCCCTTCCCTCTGTCCCTAATCCCACCTATTCTCTGAGGACACGAACACGAACTAGGCATTCACAGCCGTCTGTCATTGAGCCAACATCTACGCTCCCACAAAAGTCTCGTCGTACGAACCAGTGTACACCAAAATAGACGCATAACACCTCGTTTCAAGCAACAACAACAACAATATAAGGAGTGATGTGACAAACCCGTCCGTAAATGTACTATGGTACTTTTACGGATTGGTTTGGCACATTACCCTCCCACAGAGCCTAATACCTTGCATAATGCCGGTATAGGTGAATGTTACCCAGTACTGTCCTACTGAGTAGTGAGCGCTAGGTTGGCGTAAAAGTCTATAATAATAATAATAATAATAATGGTGGTGAGGACACCTATAGCAGCTGCCCTTGGCACTCATGAGGGATATTTATCCCCCATTGGTGTCAAGGAGGCTATGGGTTCCAGGGGTAGTTTATGCGCAATACAGTAATCTTCGGATTCCATTAGCCTCTGACTACTCAAGATCGGCACCGTTCCTTCTCGAGGTACCACTGTTTTCACAAAAGTGCCGGATCTAGAGGAGTAATCCTCGATAATTCATTTTCGACGACAGTGAACGTCGTATGACCGACCGAGGTTATATCCCCCGTATAAGAGAAGTACCACCGAAAGATGTGTCTGTAAGTACCTTGACCGGAATTCAGCATTGAGGGAGCCTAGTAACTTATATGGGTGTGGTTGCCGGAGTTGTGAATCGTGTTCGGGTTAGTCGAATAAGTGATAATTGTTGCTGTGATTTTTATTTTTCATCTTTGGTGATATTTTGTGCTGTGATATTTTCTGTTTTTATCTGTCCTAGTGTCCACTGGATTGTGCACTCCAGTGTGACACATTTGTGATCTGCTCTGTGATAAGGTTGATTTCTGTCCCTGTGGCTTCGACGGGTGGGAATGTGGCGTTTGACGCATTCATTCGTGTCGGCCACACGTGTGAGTCAACGTCTGCCCGAACGGCTTGAGCGAGCTCGTCGAGTAAGGAGACGTTGTCGTCCCTCGCACGGATGCGTTTGTCAGCGTCCTTGGCCGGTTCCGCCCCGTCGAAGTGATAGGAACATTGGTCGGATCCATTGTGATACTCTGTGGCGTTGTCCCGTTCTCTGTAGCCTCGACTCGGACGAACGTGGCCTAGTCATCGTACCGGTCTCCCGTGTAGGTTGACCCCGACACCTGACAGAACGGCACATGTACCCAGTAATAAGTTATCTGACAGAACAGTACATGTTGCTCAGTAATCAGATGTCACTGTCCCTACATGTGTGAGTTCTTAGGTGTTGACGAAGCCATTTCGAAATTGTCGAGACTATGGGGAGCGGAATCGTGTCACAGAGCAAGAAATTTTGAAAACTGTGATATTGTTGTTTTTGTTTTTTAATAAGATTGATTTTAATTTGTTTTATTTTAACGATGTACCACTGAGGGCCTTTTCCACCCGAGGTGGTACATCAATTGTTGTTCTTATCTGTGATATTTTGTCGTGCCGCTGTAGGCTTGCTGTTGTGATCCTTCAGCGGTATCGTTTTTAATTACTTATTGCGGCACTGGTCGGCCTGTGGCTCCCCAGTGTCGTAATAAGATTTCGTGTTTCTTGTGTGCTTTTCTTTCATATTTCTTGGGTGATATTTCTAGTCAGTATTTTCCACTCCGAGGCCATTTACACCTCGGAGATTCATCGTTGGATTTCAGACCTTGGTGACCGGACGCTCTGGCTAGCCCTTAGCGTACCGCCACCAAGGACTGTCCGTACTTTTTAGGCCCTGGGATGGCAGGGCTCATCGTTGAATTTTAATATGTGTATGTTGTCCATTGTCTATTACATTTATGTGTTCCTGTCTTTATGTGTTGTTTTTATCTTTACTGAGTTTTGGCGGCGCATGCCCTTAGTAGGCGATGCCACCGGGTGCTGCTGACCGCGCCATCCACCGGCAGCGGTACCCCAATTTTAATTAAAAAAAAAAAAATAATAATAATAATAAACCCTTTGTCCTGGGATAGCAGGGCTCATCGTTGGATTTTATCATGTGTATGTTTGTCCGTTGTCTAATGCATTTATGTGTTCCTGTCTTTATGTGTCGTTTTTATTTTTACTGTTTTTGGCGGCGCATGCCCTCCGATGGCGATGCCGTCGGGTGCTGCTGACCGCGTCATCCACCGGCAGCAGTACCCCAATATTAAAAAAAAAAAAATAATGATAATAAACCCTCAGGGGCTTGTTGTAACACCTGGTTGCTTAGGTGGTCGGTTGCTACAACAACACGGGAAGTAGCGCTCCCGGGGTTCTCGAGCTAAGACCAGGTACTTTCTGGTACCTGGTGCGTGGAGTCAACCAGCGCTAAATGGTGGTCTCTGTTAACGGGCTAACTACCCCTAACAGGTTTTAACTAGTTCCCAACGGTAATAGAACTAGGAAGGCTGGTCGTGCCGCGGGTCTCTCGGATGGGCCCGCACAAAAAGGCGGAACCAGTCAAAATTCATCTTCTCGTCTCGTGCGCCTGGAGTGGACGGACAGCTTGAGGAGAGATTTGCTCACGTGCCGCACACAAAGTGAGCCAAATAAGAGTGGGTACATGGCAAGGATGCACGCCATATGGTGCCAGATGCATCCCGAACACTCTAATTTAACGCCACAAAATCTGCGTGACCATGTAGCCCGAATTATAAAATTAAACATACCTACCGGACATGACGATAATCGAGAAGCTCGCGAAGAAGCTAGGGCTGCAGAAACTGCAGTGGTGGAAGCTGAACAGGATTCTGCGGTCAACGGTGAGAGCTCGACCAATAACATCATAGAGCGGGATCAACCGGTAACTTGCGGTGGCAGCGTAGTTACTGAGGCACAGACGGACTTGTTAAATCAAGCCAACACAGATACTGTGCTAGAGTCTAACACCAGAACAAGTTCAGCTCCCACACAGAATGATGCCGATCTAAATAAATCCCTTTCTGTCTCAGACAATTTAAGAAAACAATTTCGCGATCTTCTCGATACCGATTTAGACTTTGACAAACGACCACGTCCCAAATACCGACGGACGTATATAAAGGGCGAACAACTGACCCTACTAAACTAAATTTTGGACGATCATCTATCCCCATCCAGTGATCTCACCGACGTCGACAACGCAGTATATGCAGCGATGCGTGTCCTGACCCCATGTACTAAGCAGCAAAAGACTGCAGAGGAGAAGGCACGTATTCGTATTAAACAAATTGACACTAAGGTGAGGACACTACGACAGCTGGTATCGCGTATCCAATGTGTGATAGAATATATTCAGACCAATAGGCGCTTTACGCGAAAGGTACGGGCTTTTGCCAGAGAACTAAGG
Organism: Brachynemurus nebulosus; assembly: GCA_035578155.1. Taxonomy (NCBI): domain Eukaryota; kingdom Metazoa; phylum Arthropoda; class Insecta; order Neuroptera; family Myrmeleontidae; genus Brachynemurus; species Brachynemurus nebulosus. Next base: position 42,895,531 of record JAPWDM010000004.1, read on the forward strand.
TACCGCTATCACACGATAAATTTGGGCAATCTGTTGACCATCAAACAGACACATTTGGATAAGATACGCGCATTGGTCCTGGCCAAGAAGAAAGTAGCACGGCGTGAACGGTGTATTCGGTAAAATAAGATCTTTAACTCGAACCCTTCACGCCTGTTCGCATCTAAAAGCCCTGTCGTGGAGCAACCACCGACGGTCGACGCAATAGAGGATTATTGGAGGGGGATATATGAGACGACTAAAGAGACTGACTTGGACTGTATTCCCATCAGCCAGTTTAGATGGTACTGCAAACAACAGCTTGGCAAAGTGCCATCTCACACCAATATAACATCTGTTGATAAAGAGGAAGTCGAACTTGCTTTCAAAGGCAAGAAGAACTATTCGGCTCCGGGCATTGATGGAATAACGAATTTTTGGTGGAAGAAGCTCGCTAGTACCCACCGCCACCTTGCCCGTATATTTTCAAATTGGTTATTTAACTGTGAGCCAGTACCATCGTGGCTCGCTGAGGGAAGAACGGTCCTAATACCGAAAAAAGGAGACCTATCACAACCACAGAACTACAGACCGATAACGTGCCTGAACACTGTGTATAAAGCGTTCACTTCCATTCTATATGAACGCATCTTGAAGGCGATTGAACCAGTGTAGAGTTCGATCTATGAACAACGAGGTTCAAAAAGAGGAATATCGGGTTGCAAAGACAACTTGCTGGTCGACAGATGTATCTGCCAGGACGCTAGACAGCACAAACGCAACCTGAGCATGGCCTGGGTGGACTATCGGAAAGCATTTGACACAACGTCGCATGAGCTCATTATCTATTTGCTCCATTGTCTGTGAGTCCACCCCGACATTATTAAATGTATTGAAAACCTGTTGCCGCTCTGGAAAACAAGGTTCACAATAACATCCGGTGAACACGTTGTGTCAACGGAGTTGGTGACATACAAACGAGGCGTATACCAAGGAGACAGCCTCAGCCCACTTTTGTTTTGCATCTCGTTGTTGCCCCTGTCAATCAGCCTGAGAGAGGAACCCGGGTACTTGTGTGGCCCGGTAGGAAATCGCGAGCATAAAGTCACACATTTATTTTATATGGATGACTTAAAACTGTATGCCTCGTCGGAGAGTGATCTCAACTGCGCTCTAAAATTAACACACAAATACACGCACGCGATCGGTATGGAGTTCGGACTGGACAAATGCGCGGTGGTGCACTGTAAGCATGGTGTAGTTCCGAATTTTGATTCACACGCCCAATTAGTGGATGGAAGCATCATAGAACATCTTGATGAAGGAGCGACCTATACGTACCTTGGTGTTGGCGAAAGTCACATCCAGGACGTGAAGAACATGAAGGCCGCCTTAAGTAGTAGATATAAGCACCTTCTCCGACAGATTTGGAGTTCCGAATTGTCGGCGAAGAACAAGACCAGCGCTACAAATCTGTTAGCCATACCCATCCTTTTATATACTTTTGGCTCAATTAAGTGGAATGTGAATGAATTGGAGGAACTAGACCGAGACACGCGAAAAATAATGAATATCAACCGTAGTTTGCACCCACGCGCATCGACACAACGACTTTACCTCCCACGAGATCAGGGGTGGAGGGGGCTCCTGTCAGTCGAACGTTTACATGATCGTATAGTCTTAGATACAGCTTGTCGTGTACTTAACAGTTCAGACCCGCTATTGCAACTCGTCAGGGATCACGAGCTTGCTGGCGTAGGCGCATTTTTATTCACAGCAGCGCAACGTGCCGCCGATATCTTGGGCTTAGCCTTCGATCCGCGTAATCGCGACGGTGATGATAACATTCTTTCACTATCACAGTCGCGCCAAAAGTCGGCAATCAAGAGAGCCGAGCAACAACATCTGCTCAATAAACATCGCGACAAAGTTCACCAGGGTATGTTCAACCGTCATCTTGACAACCTTGGCCTTTCGAGCGAACTCACTTGGGCTTTCTTGAGAGCTAATGGACTTAAATCGGAAACGGCGGGCTTTATCATGGCAGCTCATGATGGAGTGTGGAAAACTTTAACACACCAAAAATATGTGATGGGTAATAAAGGGGTTTCGAGTACCTCGTGTCGGGCATGCAAAGCATACCCGGAAACCTTAATGCACCTGACTTCAGGTTGTTCTTATTATGTTAAATCCACCTATATCCATCGCCATAATGCAGCGTTGCGTGTGCTTTACTTTTATCTTCGTCATCATTACGAAGTTGACAAAACACCAGTCTTGCCCTACGATCCTGCGGAAGTAGAATCCTTTGTTGCCAACCAAAAGTGCAAGATCTTTTGGAATATGCCGGTTGCAACTACCAGGCAATTGAACGCTAATAAGCCTGATGTTGTGCTCCAAGATTTAACATCTCAGACTATGTATGTTATCGAGTTCTCTGCTCCGGCGGAAACTAACATAGTCGAAAAGGAGGAGAAAAAAAGGATTAAATATCAAGATCTAATACATGAACTGCGACAACTGTACCCGGGCTATACTATCCGCTTGGTCGTACTTATAATCGGATGTCTGGGGGGTATGCATAACTCCTTTGTGCGCAATCTTAACATCATTCCGGCTTGTAGATCTCACGCCAACATGTCAGCGGCGTCAATGCAAAAAGCAGTTATTATCGGGACGCTCCGCACGCTCCGGTCGCACGAGACGACTTTCTCCGGGAGTTCATGAACACCTTTGAACGCCCATGCCCCGTTTAAAGCGGGTCCTCGAACATCCATTGGACCTGCCCTCGAATCTCCCACTGCCATGGTTTTGCAGCGAGGTTCGGGGATTTATTAGGTAGGAAAGACCAGGAAGGGGATGCTGTATGACGGACATTACGTACCTGACATAGAAGTACCTGACCTGGTACGCTGCACGGACACTTTTTCCTCCGCCTGGGGGTTTTTGAAGTGCAGTCGCGTTTTTCGTTAAACTTTCATAATAATAATAATAAAAGCCCCGTGGGTGGGGGCTTCACTTTGCAGAATTTCCCCACAGTAAGTCCTGCTTATCGTAAAAGGCGACTAAAAGGACAACCCATTTAATGGAGAGTAAAAGAAAAAAGCCTGGGAAAAATGTCGCTGCCGGTGGAGCGACCGGGCGTATCAGGGTGACCACTGAATGTGACAGCTTAGATTACGGTGACGACAGGCTGGGCTCCAGGCAGCCACCTGTCAGCTGTAACAACACCTACAGCCAAAATATTACGGCCCTACTTACAGAGGCCACAATACCTTTGGCTCAGCCGACTTTAAGTGTTTCCTCGGAGCCCTCTGGGGACCACTAAAACTGGTAAGAAGCGTGTGCGTATGCAATGGACAGATGAACTGAATGAATTCATCGTACGCACATACTTCAAAATTACTAGACTTGAAACGGACAAAACTGGTTACCGTACAAAATTACATCAGTTCTCACGCACCTACCTTAACCTAAGTCGCGTCACTGAACAGAGACTGGTAGATCAAAAACGTGTCATTTTTACCAATAAACTTATACCTTCCTCTCTTATAAACACGATTAAAATCCAAGTCACATATCAATTTGCTCAAAATGAAGAAAGACAGGCCGACGTCCCACCAGAAATGGAGGGCCCCACACAAAACGAGACTCAACAACTTGTTAACAATAAGCCTAATCTCCATGTGACAGCAGTAAATGACCTCTTGACTACTGCAAGAGATCAAACTGGAATTTAACACAGCACTTACTGAATTTGAAGGGACGGACCCCACACATAGGTACTTGTTGCCTAAACAACACACCTCACGTAGATTGGCTGAGATCGTTGAGATATTAAATAATACAATACGGCCTAAACACTTTGAAACTTGTGACAATTTCATCGAGATACACACAGCTATCTACTGTGGAGCCGTTGCAGCTATACGTTGTAACGGTTTCGATATAACACCACCTGTAACGCACAACTCGAAGGAGCACAAAACTACTGCCTGGGAAACACGATTGAATAAACGTATCAACAACCAAAAGGGTACGAAATCCAGACGGCTCAACAAATACATACACGACATATTACACAAACACACGGTACACACACAATACGAGGAACCCAATAAAACCCTCACAGAAATCAGAGATACGTTTCACCAAAAATTAACAGCACTAGCGAAGCGCTTACGAAAGTATAAGACCAGTACTGAACGCAAACGACAAAACCAAGCGTTCAGCAGAAACGAGAGACGATTTTACCAGTTTCTAACGAACACGGTAACTGACAGTAATGGTCTACCGCAGAAGAACGAACTCCATAGTTTTTGGGCGAATATATGGTCCAACACCACTGACCATAACGGCAAAGTCAGCTGGATCATGTCGGATCTGTGCGCAACACAAAGTCGAGGGTAAGTTACCTGCTGGTTTTATGGGTAAACGGATAATTAACAAATCCTGGTCTGTACTTTTCACTCACCTGGCTGACTGGCACTGACATCTTTCGGAGATGCCCTATATGGACATTACTACAGGAAGGCACCTAGCATCGATAACATTCAAAACTACTGGCTAAAACATTTTACATCGACACACAAGTATCTCGCTGAACAATTTACACTATTTATAAGAACACCAAACCTGACGCCGAAGTTCCTAACGCAGGGTATCACATATATGAAATCAAAAAAGAGTGATACAAAAAATCTTGCTAATTATAGGTCTATCACCTGCTTGCCTACAGTGTATAAGATTTTGACGTCCTGTCTGGCAGAAAAGATCAATGAGCATTGTCAGATTAACACCATACTGACAGCAGAACAAAAGGGATGCCGAAAGAGGTCACAAGGTTGCAAAGAGCAGCTTCTGATTAACTCCGTAGTACTGGAACAAGCGAAAGGGAGACAACGTAACCTGTACACAGCGTTTATCGATTACAAAAAGGCATTTGATTCGGTGCCACACTCCTGATTGCGGAGAGTATTGGAGTGTACAAAATACACCAAACTATCGTGAAAATCCTTGGAACGATCATGTCCGATTGGAGAACGACCTCACATTTGGGTACTGGTAACGAAAAAAAAAAAAACAAGCGATCTTATTCAAGTAAGACGCGGCATATTCCAAGGCGACTCCTTGAGTCCATTATGGTTTTGTCTCGCAATAAATCCACTTTCTCGCCTGCTAAATGAAACCAAATACGGTTAAAATGTAGGTACGCAAACGAATTCGCGCCATTCCATTTTACACCTGATGTACATGGATGATATAAAGATCTATGCAGCTACTAAGCATCACTTACAGCAGCTGCTGGGACTTTCCAAAGAGGTTTCAGGAGATCTCTCTTTGGAGTTCGGAATCGATAAATGGCGAACACAGTGTCGTTCTTGGAGGAAAACGAGATGCGGTCGCATTCGAACTCGAACCAGAGTCTGTTATGCAGCCCATGGACAAGGGAGAGTCGTACCGGTATGTCGGATTCAATCAGGATGAACGTATAGATCACAGCGCTGTAAAATAATACCTGATGCAGCAATACTTAACGCGTGTACAGAGATTACTGAACACCCACCTTGATGGAAAAAAACCATAAAAGCAATTAACACCTATGCAGTTCCGACTAACGTACTAATTTGGGGTAATTAAATGGACGTCTACGGACTTGACAAACATCGAGATCAAGACCCGCGTCCTTATGACCAAATACCGAATTCATCATCCCAAAATAGCGATAAAACGGCTGATGCTGCCAAGAGCCGATGGGGGTCGGGGTCTTATAGACATAAGGAACGTGCATGATAAACAGATTCATAACTTGCGAGAATACTTTTACACCAAAACACACACACCAAACTTACACAATGCAATAATCCAAGCCGACAAGGCATACACACCATTAAACCTCTCCCACACAGAAATGCCAGGTAGTTTTTGCCCTTTGGTCACGAAGGAGGAGAAAATCCAGCAATGGATCCGCAAGTCTCTACATAGGAGACATCCACATGGACTTAGCCAGTGTAACGTCGATAAAGCAGCGTCGCACGCCTGGTTGAGTCAAGGAAGTCTTTTCCCTGGGACTGAAGGATTCATGCTGCCTATACAAGATCAAGTAATTCATACAAAGAGTTATTCAAAATACATACTTCGTGGCTCGTCAATAACATCTGACTCATGCCGGAGATGCCATTCCAAACCCGAAACGATCCAACATATCACAGCTGCCTGTACTCAGCTCGCTTAGTCCGAATATAAACACCGTCACGACCAGGTTGGCAAAACTATATACCAGAAACTAGCGGTTAAACATCACCTTATAACCGATAAAACCCCTTACTATAAGCTCACACCAAAAGTAGTAGCGGAGAATGACTCCTGTAGATTTTAGTGGGATCGGCCGATTATTACGGATAAGACCATAAATCATAATCGACCAGATATCGCCTTCGTAATGAAACAAACTAAGACCAGCTATCTGATAGACATTGCGGTTCCGAATACACATAACTTACAAAAAACACACGCAGTTAAATTGGAGAAATATACTGACCTCGCAGCCGAAATAAAACAACAATGGCGAATGGAACATGTCCACATTGTTCCAATAGTACTCAGTGCCACCGGGGTCATTTCATACACACTACACAATAGCTTGAGCCTCTTGGGTCTCCTAAAGTACACATATGTCACTATGCAAAAGGCAGTGATCGTAAACACGTGTCGTATAGTACGGAAGTTCCTCTGTAATACGAATCCGACTGCGATATGTGAAAGAACAAGATCTGCTTCTTCTCCATCTGAGCCATCTACAGTGAACGAACAACACACTGACACTCATCTTACAGACACACAACACACATACATAGACACACAATACACTAACGCTGAAACACAATCACTTAACACACATACGAATCCAGATCCAGCCGTCTGTCATTGAGCCAACATCTACGCTCCCACGAAAGTCTCGTCGTACGACCCAGTGTACACCAAAATAGACGCATAACACCTCGTTTCAAGCAACAACAACAACAATATAAGGAGTGATGTGACAAGCCCGTCCGTGAATGTACTACGGTACTTTTACGGATTGGTTTGGCACATTACCCTTCCACCGAACCTAATACCTTGCATAATGCCGGTATAGGTGAATGTTACCCAGTACTGTCCTAGTGAGTAGTGAGCGCCAGGTTGGCGTAAAAATCTATAATAATAAAAAAGATGCAATAGAGTTTAAATAAAACATAAACAATAATAATAATAATAATAATAATAATAATAATAATAATAATAATAATTGGACTGTCCACTCTTTTTAAGCCCTGGGATGGCAGGGCTCATCGTTGGATTTTATCATGTGTATGTTTGTCCGTTGTCTAATGCATTTATGTGTTCCTGTCTTTATGTGTCGTTTTTATTTTTTACTGTTTATGGCGGCGCATGCCCTCCGATGGCGATGCCGCCGGGTGCTGCTGACCGCGCCATCCACCGGCAGCAGAACCCCAATTTTAATCAAAAAAAAAAAAAAAAATAATATTAATAATAATAATCTTATTAGAACTAAGATGAATTTTTTCAAGTTCTTGAATTGTAAGTTGTCACTGATAGAAGGTTAATTAATGCATAAGCATCATTTACCATTCTGTTTTCCGTCGACATTTTTTTAAGTATTGCCCACCGGCATGTATGAATGAATGAAAACTAGTATGTAACTTAAGAGGGTGACTCACTTTCCACCTTTCAATGTTGCTTCAACTTAATTTTGAATTCATGGATTTAATTTCTACTTTATTCTGATTGTCTCAAACTATTTAACATGATAACAACTTCTTTAAATACTCAAATAGTACGAATATTTCGACCCCCCTAGTTAACTACCCCTAGTCTTAATATTACAAATTTGAGCAAAAACAGGTCAACTAGATTTCTTGACGTAGATTTCAAATCTGTAAGGAAAATTTTAACATTTTTTTTTATTTTTCACCACCTCTTTGCAAAATTAACACACAAATTTTAACCCCTGACCATCCCTGTTGATGTAACTGAAACAAATTGCATGTCAATAGATAGCTCTTTGAAAAAGAACAATATTGCCAGCGTAAACGTTTGCTTTACCTCTTACCGTTATCGAGATATTTGGAAAATTAAATTTTTACCGCAATTTTTGCAGGGCGATTTCACCCCTTCAAACTGTTTTTCTACCGATAAAAAAAAAAATACGTGTCGCTTATTTTTTTTTGTGTTTTACAACATATCCAAATTTTATTAAAATCGATATGTCTGGCCTCGGGACCTTTTACTTACTAGTTATTACCACTGAAAAATTACTAGACATTTTGGTGAAATACCGCATCAAATAAATAAAATTACCTATTTATTTCTCGCAAATACAAAAATAATGCTTTTAATGACTACAAAGAATTTTTGGAGTAACAAGTAGTTACCGTATACAAACACTGGGGTAACTTCAAAAATGTAAACTTTACCGCATCGATGCAGCATCACGACTTTTCTGATGCGTCTAATACTACATGATGCACTGCTGATGCTCTCTTGAAATTTGATGCACATTAGATATTTTTGAATGGGATATTGGCATCATGATGCATGTAGCATAACAGACACACAATGTAGCCAATGTAGCATGATGGACTATAGATAATATAGCAATACAGTCCTTGTATAGGTATATTATCTTTGAATTTCAACTTGAATTTACTTGAAATTGAAAATATTGAAATTATTTGAATAAAAAATATTACATACCTATTTTGAGTGCAAGATGTATTCAAATAGTTTAAACAATTTTAATGAAAGGTAAATACTTTAATATTTTTCAACAGTTTCTTTTTCGGAATTATTCCTGTTGGTGTTAATACCTACATAATATGGCAAGTAGTTATAATTCTACATTATACACATCATACACATGACAAGCATCTTGGACACACATCACCAAATTTCTTGATGCATTGTTTTGACGCATCAAATGCAAAAATGAACTTTTGATTTTTCGTTGTGATGCCTCTGATGCGTTTTTGAACTTTTGACTCTGCCTAATGCAAGCAGTGATGCATTTTTGAAGTTAGCCTTGATTAGCAAACGATATTATTACAGTAGCTAAAATAACAATTCGTTCCAAGTTTAATAGGTAATCCTTTATGTTGAAGTAAATGCAGGCCTACGATTCAAAAAGTTGAAAAAATGATTTATTTATTGCATGCACTTAAAACAAATAAATCGTAAAATTCGTGGTACTGAAAGATATTTCAAGTTTTCATAGGGAAGTCTATTTTTCTTATTTATTGCAGTATTTGTACCAACTGGTGTTACAGTATATAATATTTCTGTAACAATTATAATTACTCAAGAATAAAATACATTAAATAACGTAACGCATTGAGAACACAAAATCTTTTAAAGAAATGGTTATTTATTTTAGCGATCAATTCCTAAATGCTAAAAAAATCCGAAAATATTGTTTATTCATTTTTATTTCCTCGCTACTTATAATCGTCAACATCTAAAGCTCAAAGAGAAAGTTCTATTTTTTTAAAAAAAAGTTTCATGGTATTTTAACGTTAAATAAATTTCTCAATTTGTCACCGTCAGATTAATTAATTTTTGACAACTTTTATACAAGTATTATTCAAATTAAATAGATCTATATTTTTTTTTAATAAAAAATATAACGATAAAGATTAAACTAATATACGTAAACTGTCAACTCAAATTTTGTCAAAACAACAAAACAGATACAACCGTGATCGTATCTTCTTTTAAAGTTTTAATATTATAACTAAACATCGTCCTCAACTCACCCACCATATTCACCCACGCCCCTGTCGTAATACCGTACCTATACCGATATCCGGCCGGTATAATCAGGGCCCTGTTTTAAATATTATTCGCTTATCCTGTGATACTGTTTAAATAAGATTTTTCGTATTTTGATGAAGTTAGATTGTAAATATTGATTTTATAATATTACTTATATAAGCTTATTAAATACATATATAGTTTATAATATTAAACAAATTTGGGATTTAAGAATACATTTCTGGGAACAGTAGCAGATGGTATTATAGTGCATGGTGTATATGCATTTTTGATAAGAAGTAAATAATAATTAATTAATAAAACTTAAGAATATTTAAAACTGATGAAATTAAATTGTCTAATCTATTTAAATTCACAAAACCGCCACTGATTTTATAAAAAAAAAAATCACTACACAACATTTGTGTAGGATATTGGTATTAAAAAACAATTTATACGTAAATAGGTACATTGAGTTTTTCCATACAAAAATATTCAGATTTTTCCCGGAATTTTCTTTTGTGCTCCACCGCCCATTAAAATTGAATACAGATTGAAATAAGTACTTAAAAATAAATTTAATAACGAATATTTCTAAAATATTTTCTCATATAATAAAATAAAACAAAAAAATTTTCTCCAATATTTTCCAACTAAATCACATTTATTTAGAAATAAAAAAATTTAAAAAAAATATCTTGAAGCAAGCCGTCAGATACAAGTTGTATTTTTGTGCAGTCTTCCATACAAACAGCTTTCATTATGGATTTGATTTATGTAATAGCATTAGAGCGTAGTTTTATTCTCGAAATAAACTAGAATTCTCGATTTCAAAATAATTGTATCTTTATTTTGGTCTATTTACACTTACCCCAAAAGAAACAGAAATATTTTTTGAATGCATCAACGCACTTTTTTTCAATAATTTTCAGCGACACTACTACAAAACATAATAATACACAACAAGTAATAATAAATAATATTTTTAAAAAAAGCTAAGTCATCCCTTAAAAATTGTTATCAATTCCTTCGGATATTTTGGATCTATTATCTTTTCATGGTGCTCAAGTCTTCTCATGGTATCCGCTGTAATAAGTGAATTTCCAAAGTGGAAATTCGCTTAATACATAGCAAAAAAATTAAATTTTTTACATATTTGTAATTTCCGCCAAAGTTCACATTTGTCACATCCAACAAAGTCCATTATTCGTAAATACGCTAAGAAATATGAAATAGGTATATGAGAGTCACTTTATGGTCACTAGTGTGCAAAATTTGTTATATCCACTATGGTTAGATTTAACAATTATTCCTTCCTTTTTATCTAAATTCTATAACTAATTTTCTAAAGAATTTATAAAAATACTCTTTTAACATAACATCAATATAATTTTTGACGAAAGCAAAATGTGTCATCATATACCAAGAAAATTTCTTCTTATATACCAAGAAAATAACGTAATTAAGTTTTGATAATTTTTTTTCCAATCTACAACTTATTCCTACTTCCTTATATATATATATATATATATATATATATATATATATATATATATATATATATATATATATATATATATATATATTAGGGTGGCGCAAAAAACCAACATATTTTTCTTTTTTTTGTCTCATAGGAAAAAGAGTTAATTTAGCTCGATTTAAGAATGCTCGCCAAAAATTAGCTTGATAAAAAAATTTTTAAGGGTCGCTCAGAACCTCCAAATTTTAACTCAAAAAATTGATGATAAAAGGTCGCTCAGGATTTTAAAGTCAAAATATTTAATATTTTTTAGGGGCGCTAAAAAATATTAAATAATTTGACTTGAAAAATTTTCAGAACTCTTGAGCGACCTTTTATTATCAAATTTTTGATTTAAAATTTTTAGGAATCTTTTATTATTCAATGTAAAAACATATGCAGGGATGAGCAAAAATATTTGACGAAAAACAAAAATCGATTTTTGGCCCATTTTCAAATTTTAAAAAGTTTTGAGCGACCCTTGAAAAATTTTTTATCGAGCTAATTTTTGGTGAGCGTTCTTAAATCGAGCTAAATTAACTTTTGTTCCTATGAAACAAAAAAAAATATATGGCTTTTTGCGCCACCCTAATATATATATATATATATATATATATATATATATATATAAATAATATAAGCATATATGTATATATATATATATATATATATATATATATATATATATATATATATATATATATAACATTAAAAGTAAGAATATACAATTAATATTAGTATATATTACACATGTTCTTAATATAATTATTTTTTTGTATAATTTGCAGGAAAGGCTATATTCCAAAAAGAAAAACAGAAGAATCTTTACGAAAATTTTTTAGAATTATCTCTAAATTATAATTTTTAATTATTAGTTTACATAAGAAATATGGATTCAAGTTTGTTAAAAAATAAAATCAAAAAATTGTTTACTTGATAGTAAGATAGTAATAAAAACCGACAGAACAAATGGTGAGTAAATTTATAAATTAAACTAATTATTTCAAACGCTTCAATTCTGAAACCCTTGGTTCATTTTGTGTTTTTGTTCTGTCGGTTTTTATTACTATCTTACTATCAAGTAAATAATTAAGATAAGATATATATATATATATATATATATATATATATATATATATATATATATATATATATATATATATATACATATATTAGGGTGTAATATATACTAATATTAATTGTATATTCTCAGTTTTAATGTTTTATAAAATTTTTATTGATGCAAAACTATAAATATATTCTTGAATTCTAGATAATCGTCCTTGAAAAAGACATCAACCATGTCGAAATGTATCGGACAAAAATAAATAAACGTTTTCTATGGGATTTTGGAAATTGTTTTATTCTCCTTAAATCCTGTTCATCAATCGTTGGGTCAACGATCAAAAAAAAAATAATAATTAAGATTACAAAGTGTACCCAAAAATATTCTTCATCTATATATATATATATATATATATATATATATATATATATATATATATATATATATATATATATATAGATGTATATATATATATATATATATATATATATATATATATATATATATATATATATATATATATATATATATATATATATTTATATATGGGTAGTTATACAAACGAAAGGCGAAAATGGACTTAATTCCGGTCCAACATTCTTTTCATGCATAAGCTTTGGCAAGTAGTTTTATTTCAAGTTGGTGTTCAAGTTCATTTTTCACACTATTTCAAAGTGGCCAGTCAAAAAATTAAAAATTAAAAATTTTATGGCCATTATAATAAAAAAGACATCGAGGAAAGTGAAAAAATGGGTAAAAAACTATAATTAACACAAGAGAATCTCTTATATTCATTTTTATTCTTAAGCACTATTTATTAAATTATTAAAGAATTGTTTGTTATTAAATTTTTAATTAATAAACAATTTATTATTTATTTAATATATATTATATATTTTATTAGTAGTATATATATATTAGTAGTTATATAGTGTACCTATATATGTATTAAAAAATAAAAATGACTTTTGAACTACGACTTTTTAACATGTACAAAATCTAGTTTAGGATTATACAACAAAAAACCTGTCTTTTTTATTCTAATATATTTTGTAAAATTTATAATGTTCAAAACGAAAAAAAAATGTTAAACATAACTAATGACTCACATAATTTCTAACTGTAATAATGAAATGAGTAACCCAATTAAGGGAAAGAAAGAAAAACATACAAAAATTCTAAATAATAATAATAATTGAAAAAATATGTTCGTTTTTATATTTCGTTAGAATTGAAAAGAAAAAACTTTATTTCAGAAAAAGCCATTAGTTAATTTTTGTTTTTGGCAACAAGCCACTAGTATGTGAAACAAAACAGAAATTATGAAAACGGGGAGTCTATTAAAAATGAATCAAGTTTTGTTGTCTATTTGATAAAAATTTATTGATGCTTTTTTATAACAGTTTATAAAATACAATATAATTTTTTTTTTTGCTTTAGTTTACCAAAATGAATATTCAATTAAGTGATTTTTAGCGAATCTCCATATGAGTGGCAATACTGGCAAGGTATTGTAAATGATGTGATTAAACAAATATCTGAAATTTGCAAATTATATATGCTTTGCGTATTTTTCGACGCTGTTCACAATTAATGTGAGTTCGAAATTCGTCTAAGCCAAACCGTTGAGTGGCAGAAGTTTGGTGGAAGTATGCATTACTTTTAAGTAGCCTTGTACTTTGAAGGAGGTATACATCACTTTTCATCCCATTGATATTATCTGATAGTATAGTATGTATAACTATTGACCATTACTATTGATTTTGGGGGGGGGGGAGTAAGGCACAGTACCCACATTGTCACGCTACCTGAACGCACCAATCGCAAGCAAATTTTAACGTTCGGTCTGTCGTGTCAATTAGAGCTAGTCATACGGTAAAATTAAGTAACTGTGTTGGTAAGCTAGAGCTAAAAAAAAAGGATTTTACGTTACAGTACTACTCATATATTTTCTACATTTAAAAAGGATATCAAAATAATGAAAATTGGAAGTGTATGAAGTCGAAAATGAAGTGGACTGTTAGGCGATATTTTATTCATTTGTTCGCTTTTTAAGGTTATAATGAATTTTATTTCAATTTCAGATAGTTGTATGGGGAGTGAGATGAGGCATACATTTCAGTTGGACTGTATATCTTGTTCCTCAATTATAAATATGACTGAATTTCAATTGGTTATTTTTTTAATTATTTGTTTATTTCTTTGCTAAAGAAATCTTAACGCCTTGCACTATTGGGTACCCCACCTTTCTACACCTACAAGAAAAAGACAGGGAAAAATGAAATTTTTTGTAGGTATTTATAATATGTTCTATGAAAATATCAAACGTTTGTCATTCTTTTTTGGTTTGGTTTAAAAGACAGATTACTAAAATTGGGTATTTGACTGATGTAGTTATTGGTAATGAAATATTGTGAATAACATAGAGTATAATTCGATAATAATGATTAACCATTTAAATTAATTTAAAAAAATATATAAATATTTTTTTTTTAATGAAAATTATGAATTTGGAATTGGCGGTTGATGTGATGAGAAGGATTCAATGGACGTGGTCGTCAAAACTAGTTCCTCATAACAAGAAAAGATGTCGTTGTCAGTGGTAGTGGATTAGAGTCCCTATAATAAGCATAATAAGAGTCTAGATGCCGTCCATTTATAGGGAAAATTTTTTTCAAAATAATGACACATATCAAGTTAAACTATGGCGGTAGCACTGATGTTCCTCTGTCAGTTATTTAATAACTGTGTCTGCGTGTGAATTGGCAATTGTATTTTCCATACGAAACACAAAAAGTGCGCGATTATTTTCACTATAAATAGCCGGTGTCTATAGACTTTTATTATAAGGACTCTATCAATAGTTACAGATTAGCGGCAAGTTGTATTATAAATCAAAATAAAACATAAATAAAGTTTATGTATATGGATATGTGTGTTTGTGTGATAGATATTCCATAGGCGGTTTACAGAATTTTTTGTCTGAACTTTTTTATACATGTTTTCAGACATTTTAACACTGGAAGTGAGTGTTTTCGCACCAAATTCAAATAAACTTTTTAAAAAAAATTTTTCTCTTTAAATCACCTTTTTTATACAAAAATAAATTACTAGGGTTATATCTAAATCTTTAGGAATATTTTAAAATACTTCTTCAAAATTTGTCAAATACCCAATTTTATATTTACGTTCTACTTGTATGCTGTGCTCATAATTGTACTTCTTACAATTAATTAAAAGTATTTTTTAATGCTTATATCGAACCCCTTATTCTGAAAGTGTAACCAAAAAGGAGAAAATTTGATATAAAACACCATACATTCTTTTTTTTTAATACCTACATGCTAAAAATGCTTCTATTGTTTTGTACTATTTATAGCGTATAGAACGTAATTTTTAAACAATTTAAAAAATTAAGCTTGGGAAACATATTCTTTTTTACGATCAAATAGTAGATGATATAAAAACTAAGTGGTGAGGTTAGTTAAGGTTAGGTTAGTTTAGTTAGTTTTAACAATATACTTCGACTTTGATATAAAAACTAGATGGTGAGGTTAGTTAAGGTTAGGTTAGTTTAGTTAGTTTTTACAATATACTTCGACTTTGATATAAAAACTAGATGGTGAGGTTAGTTAAGGTTAGGTTAATTTAGTTAGTTTTTGCAATATACTTCGACTTGATATAAAAACTAGGTGGTGAGGTTAGTTAATGTTAGGTTAGTTTAGTTAATTTTGACAACATACTTCAACTTTGATATAAAAACTAGTTAGGTTAAGGTTATCTGGTTTTTTTGGGAATTTTAGATATATGTAAGTAGGTTTTGTCCTGTACATACTTGTATTAATATTAATATAATTATTAACGTATTTTACGTAAAAAAGTTTTTTTTCACCCTCCTCGCTTTCGAGGGGGTCAAATTTTATTAATGTCGTATTTGTAACTTAAACTTAATCGAATATAACTAATATAAATAATATGTGTATAATCTCTGCATTATATACCTATTTATTATTTCTATCTAATAACTGTTTTTTTTCAACCATGGGGCGCCAAAGGGATATCTCCTCTCCAGTCTGGTTATCATCAAAACAACTACACCGTCTTTCTCCACTTTTCCCTACATAACTTTTAATCCATTCAGCACATTGATGGACATATACTATATGCATCATTTTTGAATGAAACTGCATAATAAGCACTGGAGGACTAGCTATCTTTTGAATTTCAATTTATGGAAATTCTTTTTCCATCTTGTCTAGCTTAGCTACATAAAAGTAAGTAATTATAAATTGAAAAGGCTGAAACTGTTAAAATATTACTTACAAGTTTTCATATAGAGCTGCAGTTAACGTAGAAGTTGCTCTGCGATAGTCAAGTACAAAAGTATATCTCAAAAACAAAATTTTCTTTTATCAAAAATTACATAATGTATTAATATTCTTTAGTGGTTATATTTGTATACCACTGTTTTTTTTTTTTAATTTCCGCGCGCTTATGTTGTAGTGATATGAAAACATTGTTGAAAAAGCGTGGTAAAAACGAGGTAAAATGATGTTTATAAAATATATTTCAAAAATGGCGTGGTGAATAATTTTTATTTCTTATTAAATATGGTTTGTAATTTTGTATTTTACAACATATTAAATTTTTATCAAATTCCTTTGATACGTTTTCATTTTATTCAAAAAAAAAAAAAAAAAAAAAATAGAGTTTTCCCATAAGAACCCGTGTTAAAATTGCAAAACTTTGAAATCGTTTTTCTCAAAATTGGAGTGGTCAATTATTTTTCGGTAAGGACTATTAGGTAAGGTATTGAATCAAATAAATATCTAAAGAAGTTTCGTTAAAAACCTTTGAAAAAATCGTTTTATCGACCAACTACCTTAAATGAAAACTTAGATAAAATGTTCTATAACAACGTTTTTTAAAATTTTCACATCTACGTGCATCAATTTTATCAAGGGAGGAGTTCAAATAAAAATGCAACTTTTTTATTTATGATTATTTTGCTTGTTGAAATTTTTTTTTAAAATTAGGGATGGTTTCAAATAGAAAATTTTGTTTTTGAAACTTTCATTACTCTTCCCTGTGGGGGGAAGGGCCCCTTTTTCACAAGTTTTTAAGCGTTTACAAGGAACGCCATATCTCAAAAAGTAATGAATATTTTTTAAATATTTTTTCATTATTTTATTCCTAAAGGACCTGTCCATAAAGCTGAGTATGGGTTTCAGGTAATTTTAAAAATTAAGTATGAAATTGTAATCCCAAACTTCTAAAAATTATAAAACCCAATTTTTTATTAAAAAAAATGTTTAAAAATAGTTACAATTGTTGAAATGGAAAAAGCATACTCCACTTTATGCGTAATATGGTTATGAACAAAATAAAAAAAAATTAAGTCTCTATCTTTTCTAGAACTTGAGATGTGATTTTCCTTGTCGGGAAAAACACAAGTTTCGGGAAACGGTAAAAAACAAAAATAATAACAAAAGAAGCGGTTTACTCACTGTTTATTAAAACGTCTACAAAGGCATACAAATAAAAGAACATTATCTCAGTGCATACTATAACTCGTGTACACACCAAAACTGATCAAATCGCGAGGGAGGGCGAGCGTTATCTACAAAGGACCAGCAACTTGGCTGTGCAGCGGCTCAAAAATAAATATTTTTTTACTTGAAAAAAATTTTTTTTGGCCATGTTTTATATATCACTGTGTTTGCAAAGAACCACAGAACGAAATAAAAACAAAAAACGAGATTCGCAAAAAATTAGTTTATTAGCCGTTTCTGGCGTGAACTCCTCCCTTAATAAAACTAAAGTTTAAATATTCAACTACCTACACTGTCTATGAACATAAATAAATAATAATAAACTTTTATTCACTAATTACCTGATTCCAAATTTAGCAAATTTTATTATAAAAGCTCTGGATCAATATATCGATATTATTGAGAATTTTTTATTGAACTAAATGTTATTTTCATGTTTTTTAATTACTTTTTTGTGGAAATTAATGACTGTAATTTTACTAATCATTAAATTTAAGTGCGGCAATATTGACTACAGCTAGTGCGAAAGGTTTGAGATTGAGTTTTTAAAAATTGAATATATAACACCACAGAATCAGTTTATTCATTATTACGTATGGAACATGTTTCCGATCAAACAGAACCGGGTGCATACTAGTTCGCTCCCGCGGTCAAATTTTAATCTCAACTTGAAAAAGGGTCGTAGGTTAGTTCGCTCCCGGGATGTATTTTAGTTCGCTCCCGCGGTCAAATTTTAATCTTATCTTGAAAAAGGGTCATAGGTTCGTTCACAACTCGTTATCTACTGACAGGTAAAATTAATTACCTAAATGACAATTAAATAACTTAACAATTAAAATTTTATTTAAGATTCGAACTTTTAAAAGAGTTCAAAATTACTGTTAATAATGGGCATTTAGTGTGTTATTTACGTTAGTTCAAATTTTATTGGTTTTTGATGCACCAAAATCAGTAGCATATGGTATGATTTAAAAAAAAAAGAAATAGTAATTAATTGTA
Organism: Brachynemurus nebulosus; assembly: GCA_035578155.1. NCBI lineage: Eukaryota > Metazoa > Arthropoda > Insecta > Neuroptera > Myrmeleontidae > Brachynemurus > Brachynemurus nebulosus. The sequence goes on from JAPWDM010000004.1 coordinate 42,914,456, forward strand.
GATAATTCTACTTTGTGAAAATCCGTAATGAATATGGTGAATATCAAAATTTAATTCCTACAATTATGTAGATATATTATTCAACCTTACATTTATAATTATTCAAGTTAAATTTAAAAATCTAGGTAATATTCATTATTTAATTTCCCCGCCCACTATTTGCTATCTACCTAAAACTCGTTCAACATCAAATTCCTAATTTGCTACTTGTTTCCGGTACACGTGTATTTGTTTCTTTCTTCTGGGTTTTCCCCATTTCTTAACCAGTCCTTTTATTGTCTTTAATATACATATATACAAGCTGGTCCAGAATTATGTACCGTAATTGGTAAAGCTCGTAGTACGTTCAAAATAATGGTACCTCTTCATGTACACTTTTTTTCAAAGCTCAATAATAAGGGATATACAACTCAGTAAAGGAGTGAAACGAAAACCATTATTTCTTAAATATTTTCCAAACGCTTTGGAATAACGGATTGGCATTTTAAGGGTACGTGTTCTGCGTTAGGAGGATTAAATTTATGTCAACACTTATCCCATCACTCATGACTAAGGGATGGTTTTGGGTGGTGGGTGTGAGTTATCACATCTTTTCTTTTTTAATTTGCAATTATTTAAACAAAATCCCTGATAATATAATTCCTCAGACAATTTCACGCAAAAAAGGTATACTTGATACATTTCGATAAATATTACCGTTTTCGAGTAATTTAAAGTAGAAGTATCTATTTCCAAATTATCGCCTAATCATAAGTGATCGAATAATTGATACCTTAAAATTAATTGTCTTAATGTTAATACGCGCTCCTAGAATATGAATCCAGTAATCAAAAGCGCCTAAAAAATTTTAAAAAAAAGAACTCAGTTTCGTTCCACCCCTCTACATTTTACCCCTCTGCTTTTACACCCTTATTATTGAGTTTTGGAAAAAAGTGTAAATGAAAAGGTACCATTATTTTGAACATACTATCAGCTCCAGCAATTACGGTACATAATTCGGGACCAGCCTATATATATGTATATATTCTTTTATCCAAAACTCGTTCAACATCAAATTCGTAATTTGCTACTTGTTTCCAGTACACATGTATTTGTTTCTTTCTCCTGGGTTTTCCCCTTCAGTTCAGTTTACTTTTCATCTAAAGATGATTTAATCAATCGAAAACTAGTTTGTGGAAAGCAATATCTCTCTATATTTAAGTGAAAATTTGAAAAAATAAAATTTTTTTCTATTTCTACTATTACAAGTAACATTTTGCGCATGGCTAACTATATGTAAAAATTAACAATTACCCACACAATGCGGAAAAGAAGGAAAAGAGCGTGCGAAATAATTTCCCACGCCTTAATATAATAAAAAAGTAGGCTGTTCCGGTAGTTTAATATATAATATATAGAAATAATACTAAAAATATACATAAATGTATGTTGATTACTTATTATTGTTTCCATAGTTTCAAAGTATACTTTTGCAAAAATTTGAACATCTTATCATTGACATTATAAATTTAAAAAATTTTTACTACTTATTGAAATTTTATTTTAATTATTTATGTTAAATTTTACGAAAAAAATGTGCTCGTAGAAAAAGTATAGTGTAAAATACGTGGGAAAAGCTTATTTCTCACTCATACGAATTGTTGCACTCGCCCTGCGGGCTCGCGCTACAAACTCATATTCGTGAGAAATAAGCCTCTTTTCCCACTTATTGTACAATATACTATTTTCACCATATTCAAAAGTAGTGATATTTATAATTGTGTGTGCTTCAAGTTTTGTAAGTTTTTAAGTGCAAAGGCTAAAATTCGATATGGAAGTGTGCGAAATGATAAGTGAAAAAGGCAAACCCATGTTAATTGCAAATAATTATAAATATAATTTTCACAAAATGCTCTCGGGGGGTGTGAAACGCTGGCAATGCATACAACGTGGGTGTAAATCGTATGTTAAAACTTTAAATGTGTGTAATGAAGTTGTAGATTTTAATGAAAATCATAATCACCAGGTTTTTGATGAGTCTACGTTGAATAGATAGAAACTAAGTAATTGTTTAAAGAGACGTGCCGTTGATGACATATGTGAAAAACCTATGAAGCTTATACGTAAGGAACTAAATAAAAAAGGCATTGATTCTCTCACAGTTAGTGATGTACATTTAGTCAGGAAAAATATATATAATGTGCGAAAATAAGTTATTCCGAAAATCCCGAGTTCGATTAAAGCGGTACATGATGCACTAAATGCTATAAAAGTGTTAACAAGTCAAGACGAATTATTTTTACTGAACAATGACTCTGTGAAAAATTATGTAGCCTTTTCGTGCTATTCTAATCTAGTTTTTTTGAGTGAGTTGAGAATAATTTATGTAGACGGGACATTCAAAACTTGTACAAAATTTTTTTATCAGCTGTTCACCGTGCACGGTCTTCTAAATGGACAATATATATCCCTAGTTTTCTTTCTACTTCCAAATAAACAAGCAAGTACATATTCTGCTGCATTCAATTGTATAAAAAATAAATGTTTACAACTGAACGTCAACTTTAGCCCTGAAGTTATCTATGCCGGTTTTGAAAATGCCATTCATTGTGCTGTACGTCATGTTTTCCCGTCCGCTGCGATTAAAGGATGCAGATTTCACCTTGCACAGTCATGGTGAGTTAAAAAAATCTAATAATAATTATGTTGTCGAAAGTAACGTATGATTTTGTATATTCTTTGTATAGGTGGAGGAAAACACAAGAGCTTGGGTTGTCAGCAGAATATAACAATAATACAGATACTGGAAAATACCTTAAGCATGTTTTTGGTCTTCCCTTTTGTGGATCCTTCCGAAGTAGGTGATTGTTTCGCAATAGATTTTGCAGAAGTCTTACCCAAAAGTTGTGCAGTTTACGCGTTCGCTGATTACTTAGTGGACACATACACATTCGAGGATTCAGATTTTCCACCCGATATGTGGACCGAAAATAGTTCATCTCTTGAACGGACTACGAATACATGCAAGAGTTTCCATTCAAAATTTAATTCTTTATTTTACAGTTACCATCCAAATATATTTCAATTTATTGAAAATTTGAAAAATATTCAAACTGATACATATCTATATTAAAATTCGCAGTAGTCATCAACAGAAAAAAGTTTATCGCAAGGCAGTTAATTTGCGTAAGGAATTTGTAGAAGGGAAAATTTCGTTATTCAAATAAAATGTAATAAGTAGATTCGACTTTGTAAAATGTATGTCATGTAAATTTACACCAAATTTATAATGTATTTAATATTAAATTATAAAACATAAATAAAAACATTCTCAATTTTTATAATGTATTTAATATTAGGTACATATTATATTTTTTACAATGTATTGATAGTAAATTTATAATGTATTTAATATTAAATTATAAAACAAAAATAAAAACAATCTCATTTTGCTGTTCAATTTGTGTATATAGTTACGGGAGCGAACTAGTATATAGTCACGGGAGCGAACTAGTATACGACCCTTCAGGGTTTTTTGACCGCGGGAGCGAACTAGTGTGCGTCAACAGAACCGTGTTTTGTATATGTAGGTATATAGCACTTGATGTAATGAAAATAAAAGTTGAATAATATTTACACCGGTGCCAATGATCTTGGTAATCCAGGTATCTAAATAAATTTATTAAAAAAAAGAAAAAGTTGAATACACGTTTGCTTCACTATAAGGTTCCCTCACAAACTGAATACAGAGAAAGAGAAAGAACGTTATTTGTTTACCTTATTACAAGTTTTTTTTTTGCTAAAATGTAGTGTATACAGTTGTTCCTTTAGGTATTTTAATTCAGAATTTTTACTTACAAAAATGATATCATTATAACATAAGTTTTTAAATAAAAGAAATACGTACATAATTTATGTATTCTCATGTGTATTTAAAGATTAATTGATAGGCTTTTAGTCACATATGTACATATTATTTTCAAATCTTCAAATTGTTATATGTTTATGTATTTTTTATACAAAATAATAAATTAATATATTAGATAATTAAATACATATTTAGTTTTTAACAGAATATATCCGTTTTTCACGACGTTTATTCTAGAAACAATATCATAATATGAATATTTAAAAATATTTTCAAGTGATATTTTTATATGTGCATTTATTATTACGGATCTGGTATGTACAAAACTTTTTTTATTTTATTTTTATTTTTATCACACTTATGTTACCTTTATTGCCTTTATGTGTATATCTATATATGTATACATTTTTAACATCCTATATACGCTTCACTTATAGTAACATAGAAAGAGACAAACCTTTCATGTACCGTTTTGCGCGGCATTCGTGTAGATATTTTGACAAAACATACGGATGCAATACAGGTACACATAATATGTGTATAAAATATATTATGTCTACGTAACGTAAAAGCCCCTATACCCGAACGCGTTCAATACTCGAACAGTTTTAATATTTATCGGTTTTTTTCAGAAATAACTTCATTAATATATAAAATATCAAAACTGTTCGAGTATTGAACGCGTCCGGGTATAGGTGCTTTTACCCTACTCGTATTTTATATAAACAACTTTTTTGTTTTTATTTTTAGCATCATGACACTGAAATTTTTGACTGTATTTTGTATCTATATATGTGCGTGTGTTTGTTCATAGTATATATGTCATTTTAAATTAGTTACAGAAGTTATTAAGTTACAGAAATATCTAGTTGTTTATTAGAAATTTGTTTATTAGAAATAAACAAATTTCTAGTTGTTTATTAGAATAGTTATAATATATATCTAGTTGTTTATTATAATAATAATCTAGTTATTTATTAGAAATAATAAAAAAATCTTAACAAATATGTATGTCTATAGGTATTATAGTGGACCGTCTAAATATTCAACAACTTTAATAATTTAAAAAAATTTCGATTTCCTGAAGTTTCTTATTTTTGTCAAACAAAAAAATATAGCTAGTATTCTAAATGGCGAAAAATATAGTTTCTGACAAGTTATATTCATTAGAATGTGCACAGTTTTATGTAATTTAATTGTAAAATTTTATTGCAATAAGTACGATCCTGATTTGTCCGACAAGGTCCGCTTCCTATTCATTATCAACCATTTCGTTTAAATATTTATGTAGGTATTATTTGTACCAATAAAAAATATTTTAAAAAACCGACTTCAAAAAGTAAAAAATAATGAAAGCCTGTATTTTAAAGTCAGGCGGAGCGCATAGTAGGTACAAGAAAATGTAGATCTTGAAGAATTCGTGAATTTTGATAGAACATCCGATCGCAATTTTTTTTATGATACTCGCCGCCTGAGTTCAAAATACATGCTTTCATTATTTTTTACTTTTTGAAATCGGTTTGTTAAAATTTTATTTTATATCTTTAGTAGTAGTTTTTGGAGAGTTCTAGAGCCTCCTCCCCTCCTACCGATTTTTTGAGCGACCCCGGGAGGAGGCTAAAACTACCGGGGCGGTTCTAGAAGGCTCCGGCGGTGGGTGGAGCAAAATTTGGTCTCAAACTTAACGACATCTAGTGAAATTTTTTCTAACCTAACAGAACCCAATGGAACATGCTCTAACCTAACCTAACCTAACAAAATTTTTTCTAACCTAACCGGACCTAAGAATTCAAAAATTCCATAACAGATGGCACAGCCAATTTGAGCTCTGTAAATTCGCTACTAGATGTCGCTGCTCTTCCGGATACTAGCGATCCCTGTGCGTAAGTTTGAAAAATTGTCAACAGATGGCGCAGCTACCCTCAAGCTCCGTAAATTCGCTACTAGATGGCTCTCGTAGTCTGGATACTAGCGATCCCTGTGCGTAAGTTTGAAAAATTGTCAACAGATGGCGCAGCTACCTTCGATCCCCGTAAATTCACTACTAGATGGGTCTCGTAGTCTAGATAATATCGATCCCTGTGTATTTGAACAATTGTCAACAGATGGCGCCGAAAACCCTTCTTGATAGTTAAAAGATGGCGTTGCTAGTCTGAACCTCCGGGGACTCTATATCTTGATTCATAATTTTATCATATTTTTATCTGAAAACGGGTTTATACAGGTTTTCCTCTAAATAAAACACATTTTTTTATTTTAATAAATTTATTTTAAAAAGAAGTATTTTACAATCAGAATATTTAAATGTTATTACAATAATATTACTACAATAAGTAATATTACAATAAGTTCATAATGGGCGCTGACGGTAGTAGTCGTTTCAAATACCACACTTTTTCTTCTCCTTTCGTATAGATAATTCGAATTCCATGCAGATTGTTTATAAAAATGTATTTTAGTACCTCGTATTCAATATGTCCGTCATCCAGGCGAACCCATGATGATTTTTCCGCAACCAGCGAGCTGTGCGCTGATCTTTTTCACTTAATCCGCAAAACGGTATTAGTGATTTGAATACACAGTGTTGTAGAATAAAATCTTCACCATAATTTCTTTCGGAAGAATCGAATTTCAACACAGCCGATTCCTTTATGTAGAATTTCCCATTTGTTGAATTTGGAAATCCTTGGAAATCAACAATCGCAGCGTCGGTCGCCATTGCGCGATGTCTAGATTCAAACTGTTGGGCTTAGAATTCAGTAACTAATGTTTTCTTTAAAATAAAACTGGTTTTTATTGGTGCGAGCTTGCTTAAATAAGTCGTATGTATGTATGTTTACTGACGTCATTAAAAGATTTAAACTAATTTTTAATATCATGCCCTAAAACTTGATTCGAATATAAAAATTCCCCATAAATTTAGGTATAACTATTTTGATATTATTAAAATTGTATAATTTAAATATATGACTATGAGTAGAAATGTTAGTTTTTATTCATATGCCGATTTTTGTTAACAAAAAATAATAAGTTTGAAAACTATTATCAAATGTTATAAAAAATTCCATTTACAATTATGGTACACCATATATACTCGTAAATTTTACAAAAAATGTAACACTCTATATATTTTTTTATCTGTATATTCTTTCGATGGTGATATTTAATACCAGAATACATATTACTCAGCTAAAAGAAAATCGCTACTTACTTATGTTATAAACACCTAAGTATGTATTGTTTAAATACCTTATAAATATCCATGATTACTTTACTATATCGCTAATCATGCGATATCGTGTGATAAAATATATAAGAATTTACTCATTTAATGTAAAAATATTTGATCATCAACAATTAAATAAAAACGAATTTTTTAAAATATATAGTAATATAATATTATGCATATATACAGTACTTTGTTAAAAGTACGGGTTTCTACACCGTTAAAAACATATTTTTTACAATATCAATATATTGTAAAAAAATCATATTTCTTAATATTTTTAAAACTGAATATGTAATATTAATAATTTAAAACAGTTTTAAAATATTAATTTCTCCTCATAGATATTTTCTTAGTCTTAAATTAATAGCACAATGTTCCATATATTTTAAGAAAAATTTCTTTCCCATATTTTATATCTACTTAAACAATGTATCTGTTTTTGCTAAATTTATTACTTGTTAGTTTAATTATTAACAATTAGTTAAATATACCTACAGATATTAAATGACCTCTAGTTTTTGTAAACGACTGTAATAAGATTAACAATTTTTTATACTTATCTAAAATATCTTAAAACAAGAATCAGCATTTTTCACATTCTTCAATATGTAGGTAACCTACTCTATACTATTATGTGTTTTATTTGTATTAAATATTTAGCAAAATTTTAAATAATATCGCGTCAAAGAATATTCAGAAGTCACTAAAAGACAATAGCAGTAAATTTATTAAGATAACTATAAGTAAATATTAATCTAATGTTGAAATATTTATTAACAAATAGTACTGCTTAGTAGAAAATTGGACACATATTGTTTTCAAATGTACCTTTTTGCAATTAAAGAAAATTTTAATAACTATGGATAGCTATATAAAAACGATACCCATAAAAAACAAGCATACTCTGATCTCAAGAATTTTTTCCCATGTTAAATTTTGTATGTTCTTACTTCGCTGAAACAGACTGTATGTAAAATGTTCTCTCTTTAGGTATGTCTATAAAGATTGTATCAGTATGTACTTTAAGTATACTCTTCAAATTTTAAATCATAAAAGTGAAATAAAAGTGTTACCCGCTTTAAATTTCTGAAAAAACAAAATAAAATTTTCAAAAAGTGGTATTTTACAAAGTAAAATTTTTAATAATAATTATTATGTTTATATATTCCCCCAATATTTTTACCATAAACAATAGTTATAGAAAGATAGGTAGGCATTGAATAAGTATTTTTTGTTTGTTAATTTATTGATGATAGAGAAAAAAATAAAGTGCTAAATAAAAATTTATAGTTTGCATAGACAGTGAAATGTTTTTAAACTATTTGCAGTTTAATTTTGTAAAAACACTTAAAAAATTATCAGTTACAAGACGTAAATAATAAAAAATTAAATATAAAATATTTCTAATTGTAAGTAACGAATTGAAAATGTAATTTAATACTTTAATATAATAAATGCGTATATATATAGGTTGGAAAGTAAATAACTCTCATCGTTTTTAAAAAGCGACTCAAAGCCTCCTGTAGACATTAAAAAAATAGGAATATTTTTTCGGGATTAAGTTGTATCCAATTAATTAACCCTTTCGTGCTCAGCAGTTTTAGATCATTATTGTTCAACGATACTTCAAATTAACAAATCATTAATTAAATAATATGGGTAAATACATACTTATTGGTAAGAATTATATAGTTTACACATATTATGTTCTATTGTGCTAGAATGTAAATAGGACAATGCAATTTATTTGCCTATATTCAGGAGCAAGTAAAAAGATTACCTATTTTAATAGCTCAGAAAATACACATTATAGTTCGTTATAAGAATAATCACTTTGACGATTTTTTTTTAACGAATTACTAAAATTGTTTAAGAACTGTGGTATGTAAGAAATAATAACACTCACATAATTTTTAAAATATTTTATTAAATAATTAACTTTGGTATACAGCTGTTGGAAAAGTTACACTATTGGTTTAGTTTACAACTCATAAAATGTTAAGAGTTTATTTTAAAGCCTCCTATAGGGTCGTAAATATAACCCTTTACCCTTTTGGTGTAATTTGGTGTTATTTTGTTATTTTGGTGTTAAGGATTTCCAAATTCAACAAATGGGAAATTCTACATAAAGGAATCGGCTGTGTTGGAATTCGATTCTTCCGAAGAAAATTATGGTAAACATTATATTCTACAACACTATGTATTCAAATCACTAATACCGTTTTGCGGATTAAGTGAAAAAGATCAGCGCACAGCTCGCTGGTTGCGGAAAAATCATCATGGGTTCGCCTGGATGGACGGACATATTGAATACGAGGAACTAAAATACATTTTTATAAACAATCTGCATGGAATTCGAATTATCTATACGAAAGGAGAAGAAAAAGTACGGTATTTGAAACGACTACTACCGTCAGCGCCTATTATGAACTTTGAAGAAATAACAATTTGCCCCAAGTTGGGAATCATAACATCAACATACACTAGTCCTCGATGCGGCCATCATTCCGGAGCAACTTGCGCCATGGAAAATGTTATATCCATATACAAATATTATTGTAATAACATTTAAATATTTTGATTGTAAAATATTTCTTGTTAAAATAAATTTATTAAATGCGCTATCTGTTGACAATTTTTCAAACTTACGCACAGGGATCGCTAGTATCCGGACGAGCAGCGACATCTAGTAGCGAATTTACGGGTCTGGAAGGTAGCTGCGCCATCTGTTGACAATTTTTCAAACTTTCACACAGGGATCGCTAATATCCGGACGAGCAGCGACATCTAGTAGCGAATTTACAGAGCTCAAATTGGGTGTGCCTTCTGTTACGGAATTTTTGAATTCTTAGGTTCGGTTAGGTTAGAAAAAATTTTGTTAGATAGGTTAGGTTAGGTTAGGTTAGGTTAGGTTAGATCATGTTCCATTGGGTTTTGTTAGGTTAGAAAAAATTTCACTAGATATCGTTAGGTTTGAGACCAAATTTTGCTCTACCACCGCCGGAGGCTTCTAGAACCGCCCCGGTATGACTCTCTAGAACTGTCCAGAAACTACTACTACCTTTTAATGACAAGAATATCAGCCTAGCCCATTGCAATTTTTAAATCTTTCTAATGTATGTATGTATGTATGTAACATATTATGTAATAATTATTAAACCTGTTAACTGGGTATGGCGAAATATTTCGTCATACATAAAAGCCTACTGCAATAGGCATGACGACATTTTTCGTCATGGAAAAACCTGTTAACTGGGTATGACGAAATATTTCGTCATACAAAAGAGGAGACATTAGACTTTGTGTACTATGTAATGAGATTGAAACCCCCGAACACTTTTTTATCGATTGTAACGGATGCGATTTCATTAGGCAAAAACATGAAATTAGAAAATGTGAAACAAGCTCAGAAGTATATGAACTATTTAATAATAAAGTTGCACATGATTTGAATCAACTTAGTTCGTTTATTGCTGAAGTATTATTAATTAGGAAAAATAAAATATAACGCCCTGAATGTTTACTCTCCTATTATTACAAAATTATTCTTATCTATATTATAAATATATAATATTTCTGTTAATTAAACTAGTACGATTTATTAATCATAATTTTAATTAGAGTTAACTCAAATTTTAACAGTTAAATTGTTATAAGTTATAACACATATAGAAATTGTACAGAATTTTCATTGTAAATATTTGTAACTTGACTTTATGTCAATTATTAAATAAATAAATAAATAAAATAAAAATTTCGTCATACATAAAAGCCTACTGCAATGGGCATGACGACATTTTTCCCCCATTCTGAAATGTCCCCAAAGTCCCCATTCTGAAACGAGTTGAGCAATAGCTAATTCCCCGGTTAACAGGTTAATTAAAGTAAATAATTTTACATATTATACAAATTTTAAAATTTTCATATTCATTCATGAAGCGGCGCACACTAGTTCGCTCCCGCGGTCAGAAAACCCTGAAGGGTCGTATACTAGTTCGCTCCCGTGACCATATACTAGTTCGCTCCCGCGGTCATAAAACTCTGAAGGGTAGTATACTAGTTCGCTCCCGTAACTATATACACAAATTGAACAGCAAAATGAGAATGTTTTTATTTATGTTTTACAATTTAATATTAAATACATTATAAATTTGGTGTAAATTTAGATGACATACATTTTACAAAGTCGAATCTACTTATTACATTTTGTTTCAATAACGAAATTTTCCTTTCTACAAATTCCTTACGCAAATTAACTGCCTTGCGATACACTTTTTTCTGTTGATGAACTTGTTTCTGTTGATTTTCTGTTATATACATATTAAAGACAATAAAAGGACTTGTTAAGAAATGGGGAAAACCCAGAAGAAAGAAACAAATACACGTGTATTCGAGTAGCAAATTACGAATTTGATGTTGAACGAGTTTTAGGTAGTAGGCAAATAGTGGGCGGGGAGATTAAATAATGAATATTACCAAAGATTTTTAAATTTAACTTGAATAATTATAAATGTAAGGTTGAATAATATACATAATTGTAGGAATTAAATTTTGATATTCACCATATTCATTACCGATTTTCACAAAGTAAAATTATCTACAATTAATTCCTATTTTTTTTTTTAAATCCTACCATATGCTACTGATTTTGGTGCATCAAAAACAAATAAAATTTGAACTAACGTAAATAAAACACAACACACTAAATGTCCATTATTAAATGTAATTTTGAACGCTTTTAACTATTCGAATTAAATAAAATTTTAATTGTTAAGTTATTTAACTAATTGTCATTTAGGTAATTAATTTTACCTGTCAGTAGATAACGAGTTGTGAACTAACCTACGACCCTTTTTCAAGATAAGATTAAAATTTGACCGCGGGAGCGAACTAGTATACATCCCGGGAGCGAACTAACCTACGACCCTTTTTCAAAATGAGATTAAAATTTGACCGCGGGAGCGAACTAGTATGCACCCTCATGAAGATGGTTAAGAAATTACTCAACCAATGTTAATAAAATTTTTATGGGACCATCTGGAGACTTTTATCTACTAACAATAAAAAATGACGGAAATTGGCTCAGAAATGTAGGAGACATCTAGAGAAATCGGTATACTGTCGACTTTCGGAGATTGTCCCATGAACGGTTCAAAGTGGGTGGGGTGGACAATCTCCGAAGGTGCATAGCCGTAGTCATATTCATATCTTTATAAATATTTGTTTACATAAAAATATCATACATACAAACATAAAATAAAGAAAATACACGTGTGTGCGTATTGCAGTGTTATATGGAAATATGTAACTAGAAATACCAAGGGGCCAAATAACTATTATGATAGTTAGTAAATTATCAATGATAGTATTTCTGGTGTAGCAGAAGTGACGTAAAATTCTCTCCACTTCGCATTACTATGTTGTGTGGGTACACACTGCTTGTAGTGGTGTTGGTTTGATGTTTGTTTCTGTGTGCGTATTCACACACACAATTACAAAACACGTATTATGAGATAGAGCAACGGGCAGGTCAAGTAAGAAAGGTCTTACAATACATAACAATCGTAGTGGATTCGGTGACCGATACCGACTGACTAAATACTTTAAGCTGTGACAGACCTACAAATGACTCCAAGCGAGCTACACTTTTTTGATATTAGTTTACTTCTAGTGTTTTATGAGAACTACATATACCTATTTACAAATCAATGAATAAAAATAAACAAACAATTAAACTAATTAAATTTACCAAGGGACCAAAGTAGAATGTTTATCAAACTATTCTACTTGTCGCCAGTGGGTGACGTAAAATCTCCCCACTATGTTGTGTACGTACACACTGTTTGCAATGGTGTTGGTTTAGTGTTTTGTAGTAGTGTGCGTATTCACACACACTACTACAATACACTTATTATGAGACAGACCAACCTGTCCAATTCAAGTAACAATCTCTAACAATGTATTACGATGCACTGTGTGTTCGGCGACGGACACCGACTGACTACACGTCTTAAGCCGTGTCGGGCACACGCTGGGCTCACCACTAGTTACAATTTTCTACCCTTACGCTCCTTTCACATTATACGGTTTTTGCCGTACGGCAAAAAACCGTACGGTCACATTTTTTTAGTGGAGTGAAGAAGAGCATTCGACCTTTCACGTTACACGGTCACGGCAAAATGCCGTTGCCGTGCCGTGTAGCAGCCGTCTCTTGCCACTGCACTTGACGGTTGCCGTACGGCGTTTTTAACTCAGTAGTGTATGTAATTAAATGGATGCTTTCACATTACACGGTTTTTTAACGTACGGCATTAACAATATTTTGTTGAATTTCATGTTAATTATTAATTTTATTTGTGAAATGGATGAAACTAATGTTGAATGTGATAACCAGTATTTTAATAGATTGTATGTAATTTCGAAATTGTGTGTTTTGATGTTAAGTTCGCCAAGAAATTAAGCAAAGTAGTCTGTAAACATCCGAAAATAGTTGAAAAACTTATTTTTGTCATTTTTCAGGTCTTCAATCTGTGTGATAATAAATAATCCTACTTTCTATTTCCTCTGATTTATAGAATTAACTATAATCACAGTTGTTGCTTGTATAGTGTTGCAAATCAAATGAAGAAATTCAGTTTACAACGGCAAAAAACCGTGCAATATGAAAGCAACAATATCACGGCAAAAAGTCGTACGGTTTTTTCCCCTACGGCAAAAACCGTACAATGCGAAAGGAGCGTTACGCTGAGGACTTGGAATTAACTAAATAAGATGTGTGAACTCGTCTTAAAAAATATTTTATGTATCATACATATATTATTTTTATTACTATTTATTAGATACAAATATATCTGTTGAAGTGTTGAGTGTTAGAAATAAATCCTATTTACTGTTTAGTCTGGTAAAAAAGAAAAAAATATTCTTATTAGTTATTAATGTTATTATAAAATATCGTCATCATTAATTTTAAAATTGCCATAATTATCCATATTATTGAAGATGGTTAAAAAATTACTCAACCAATGTCAATAAAATTTTTATGGGACCACCTGGAGAGCTTTATCTACTAAGCAAAAAAAGAATGGCGTAAATTGGTTCAGAAATGTGGAAGAAATCGGTGTACATACAGTCAACCCTCCTATAACGCGGTACTCTCAGAACGCGGTTTCCATACAACGCGGAGCTGAAATTGCGACAGCCCTACTATAACACCGTACTCTTGCAGCGCGGTTTCCGTTCAACAACATCCCATTAGTTCCTTCCGCACAGTGTTGGCCAGATGTTAGTTATAACTAATAATTAATAACTAATAACTAAATTATTCTTTTGTAACTAATAACTAATAACTGAAAAATTTAGTTATTAGTTATAACGAATAACTACTTTAGTTTTTAGTTGTAGTTATTAGTTATAACTAATAACTATTTTTATAAGAACGTTAGTATAAAGTTTACTGAAATTATCGTAGGAGATAAATACCCCTGTCGCAGCACCTGCATAACATAGCGAATTTCCAGAAATTGGACACTGACAGATTTCATATAACAACCTGTATCTATTTACAATAGTTTAGCTATCTAACGGTGAAAATATTTTCAAAATCGGTTGAGTAATTAATTTTTTAAAATTTAAATTTTGCAAAAAGCCACTTAAAATGGCAAAAAATGGCAAAAAATTTCGCTTCTAAAAATCGAACGTATCTGGCTGACGAACTCATCCTTTGATGAACGCTTTTTTGGTTTTGTGGGACTATTGGGAAATTTTCTATCTCTTAAGGTGCGAATCCACCGAAAAAACATTTGCTTCAAATATTTGTAGTTGTTTGCAAATGTTTGCAACTGTTTGCGAACACACTGTCTCCACTGAACAAACAGTTACAAACGATAATCCGTTTGCGAATGTTTGTAGTTGTTCCACGTATTCGTATTCGTATATAAATACATGTATATTATATCGCAATATGTATAATGTACATACATATTATGATACTCGTTTGTTGTTCGTACTTCGGGTATGTACTCCGTATTAACATACCGTCTTCACCAGAAAAACACAAAACGTACCAAACAACAAATTCCCTTTGATGTACCGACTTTGGACGAAACACTGCAAACATTAGCAAACATTCGTGACGATCGTATCCACCAAACAAATTTTGTGTTCGCAAACATTTGCAAACAGGTTGCGCGCTTGGTGGATTCGTACCTTCACTGGTTACATATATCAGTGCTGGTTACACTGGTTCCAGTAGTATAGAGACAGGTACCATCTCTAGTGCTCTATGGTCGCCAATATAATTATTACATTTCGAATTTATTCTCTGATAATAGCGGTTAGTTTTCTCCTAAATTCAAATTTCATTGTTTGTTACATGCAAGCTGTCAATATTTTTATTTTTATTTTTATTTATTTTATAATTTAACCTAAATATAATCTACTATAACAAGTAAGTAAATATTAATGGGGTATTTGACAGTAGTTGAAAAAATATCTATTTTGATTTTTAAATAATTGCTCGAGTCATAATGATACTAAATATTGCTTTTTTACAAGTTATTTCATTCAAAAATATAAAAATTTTAATTAAATGAAATTACAAAATTTACGTTAAAAATGACGTAATCAAAAATATCAAGGATAAACAGCTTACGTCACAAGCTCGTTCGAATATGTAGGTATTATATTTGTAGTTAGGAAAAAAATGTTTACTTTTTTGGTAACTATGAAAAAAATTTTTAATTATTAATTTTCATTACTAGACCTACTACTACTACTCAATGTTTTAGAGCCAATGACGTCATACGATTTGACGTCACAGAAAGCATCGTTTTGGCGATCTTTTTGAAAACTGAAATTTGATCCGTGATTTTTATTAACAATATAGTATAAAATAATTTAAAAATGTGTATTATGAGTTTAGTAAGAAGTAATAAACACACTAAGATGGTTTTTAAAAAATTGTCAAAAGGATCTCACAAAGATGAATAAAAAATTAATTTGATTTACGTTTGAAGACTAAAATTAAATGAATTTTTACTTAATATAATTTTGATTTTGGTTTAATAGAAGTAAAAATTGCTGTTATATTTGCAACAGATTTTAAACTGGAAGTTTTATTTATAAATTGAAAGAAAACTTACGAAGCAAAAAAAATGAAGGAGATATTTGCCTTATGAAGAGAAAAAACCAGAAATCATAAAATAACTAATTAATGTATTTAAAAAAATAAATAAATAATTAAAACGTGTTTTCTTGTTTAATTTAATTAAATAATAGAATGTGTCAGTTTAACCAGCACTATTTTAAGCTAAATCTACTTTCCAATTTTAAATTATACTGTTCACGAGTTGAAATGACTGACAAAATATGTGGAAATTATAGTATTTTCGATAATTGCTATGAACTTGAGTATAAAATTGAGAATTTATTTTGTTCAAAACTGCCGCAATACTTTGAGAAATAAAATATATTTTCTGTTAATAACACCAAAATAAATAAATAATAAAAACGTGTTTTCTTGTTTAATTTTACAAAATAATAGAATGTGTCAGTATGCCAGCACTATTTTAAGCTAAATCTACTTTCCATTTTTAAATTATACTGTTCACGAGTTGAAATGACTGACAAAATATGTGGAAATTAAAGGATTTTCGTGTATTTTCGATAATTGCTATGAACTTGAGTATAAAATGGAGAACTATTTTGTTCAAAACTGCCGGAATACTTTGAGAAATAAAATATATTTTCTGTTAATAACACCAAATTTTCCACCGCAGGTGCTGAAGTATACGAAATTTTACTAATTAACTTACGAAATTAGCTTTTTATGTTTCATTATTCTTATTTATTTGTACAAGTTTTTATTATTTTCAAAAGAAATATATTATGAAAAAGAATATGTTAAAATTTTTATGCATTTCGTATGCTTGAATGCATCCACCTGAATTGTCAAATACATAAATTACGTATAATTCAAGAATTTTATGTTAGAAATTATAACAATTTGATATTTATTTTGAATCTATTATTGGTAGAAAAAAATTATTTGAAATGTCAAAAAAAAAACATGAGGCGTTCCAAATAAGTCATCTATTTCAGATTTGGTCGAAAATGAGTTAGCGATGAAAATAAATTCTTCAGCTTGCATTGCTTAGTACAGTTTATTCAAAAAGGAGTTTTATTTCAAATTATAGTTATAGCAAAACTGGCCTTAGCAGTAAGTTGTGATAAAACTCGTCTTTTTCATTTTTTTCGTTAAATAACTCGTTTTGTATGAATTAGGCGAGTTTCGTTTTAGAACGCCTCATATTTTTTAATTAAAAACAAAATGACAATGATATTGACAATCGTCTACTTTGTGTATAGATATATAAAGACACGTTTATGCTGGTGGATAATATAAAAGATTTATTCGATTAAAGAAAAATTACAGTTTAATTGATAAAATATCATAAATATAATGATTTGCTTATAATTATTAGACATTATTTTTTAGTATTTTATCATCAATCTGATCAAATTTTTGAAATATATTAAGGGCAGTCTAAACAGAGTTTACGGTATGCGTGTAATTAAACTAATAACATGGGGTATGTTAAACTGATGTTAGACAAGGACAAAAAATCTTTAACCCAAAATTTTGTAAATTATTTTTAATTTTTCTGGAGAACCAGCTGACAAACAGGTATAGCTCAGAGGACCTTTTTAATAAAATTTCGTGTGCTTTTCGCAATGGTATAAAAAAAACCTTTGAATTCTAATGTTTTTAGCACTTAGGACATTTTTTGTCAAAAGTGCCCAAAAACCAACTTCTGGGCATCCGATGTGTCTGGCTAACGAACTTA
Organism: Brachynemurus nebulosus; assembly: GCA_035578155.1. Lineage (NCBI taxonomy): Eukaryota > Metazoa > Arthropoda > Insecta > Neuroptera > Myrmeleontidae > Brachynemurus > Brachynemurus nebulosus. The sequence goes on from JAPWDM010000004.1 coordinate 42,932,376, forward strand.
GCCTAGCAAATCGAGAATCCAGTTTGCATACCAAATTTCATAAGCATTAAACGTTTCGTTCGAGAGTTATCGCGTACACACATAAATACATATATATATATATATATATATATATATATATATATATATATATATATATATATATATATATATATATAAATTTTAGTGAAGTAGATTTTCCGGTTCTAGAGGCTCCAAAACAAATTTCTGCCATAGTCCCGGGCTTAGCTCTTACTATAATAGCTACGGTAATAGCTGAATTTTCATTCTGAAAATTCGCTAAAAAGTCAAGAAGGATTTTGATAGTGAAAAGTATAAAGCAGGTGCGATAATTTTGAAGAATATTTTCTTTCCTTATTTGTCCATTTTGAAAATATCGTTATTTTTGATATCAATAATTTGCGATAACGAAAACTACGTTTTAGTAGCGCTAATATGTTTGGAATACCTATAACTTGCTTCGATTCAACCTTTAAAAAATTCGTTATTTTTTTGTTACGATGTAGGTCTTTTATGAGATTTAGGTTTACGACAAAAGATAATTACGAAAAGTAACGAAAAGTAATTTTTTAATAATAGTCTGTATTGTATCAATGATTATTATACGTAAAAATATCTTAATCAATTTATTAAGATAAGTTATTTATTTATTTACTTAATTTTTAGTAAGATTCGTTGTCGATAATTTTCGTTCGATAACGACAAAAAAGGTCCCCGCAAATACGGTATTGCTGCAACACGGTAATAACAAAATCCTAATAAGCTATCAGAGGAACATGAATTTATTTTTGAATGGTAGAGAAAGAGTTCATTCAAATTACTGTTTTAAAATTTAAACAATATATTATTATGTTCTCCTAATACCTATAAAAAAAAATAACTGGATTTTTTTGTTTTTGTGGGACTTTCGAAACTCTAGGACTTGGGCGGACTTCATTTGGGACTTCATTCAGGACACTCTACTCGAGACTAGGCGCTTTCAGTTTGGTTCCATAATGCTTTCTGTGTGGAATATGTGACAAATTTAGGAGGAAGAACTGATGGAATTAATTGATGCACCCGCCTCAAATGCATTAAGTAAACGAAAATAAGGAAAACGAATGGATGCCAAATCTCGATTTACAAGATGTGCAAAAAGGGTTAAATTTGGCTAAAGAATTAGAACTTCATTTCATTCAAGCTGATCGTTCAACGGTGCGCAGCGCAAAGTTTAAAAGATAGTTAAGAAATTTACTTAGCTCCCTATAGAGAGGTTTTAGTGGAGTTAGATAAAAAAGCTACAATCGAAAACCAATGCGAAGATAAACTAAGTGACGAAGACATTTTGCCCATTAAAAGAAGACGAGTTAGGCGACTCATATCTGACAGTGAGGATGAATGTTGAAAAATTACATAATTTTACAAAAGTCTTTCTTATTTTTGTTGGAAAACAGTCTCTTAGTTTAGTTTTTGTTTCATTTTTTTTTTATCAATCCTTATACGAACTCTTTAATTCAATAAAAATAATTTATAATTTATCTTGTCTTTTGTATTTCTTGGTTTCCATATAACGCGGTACGAATGATGTGATTTGTATTAGTACAAATCACATCATTCGTACCGCGTTATATGGAGACCAAGAAATACAAAAGACAAGATAAATTATAAATTATTTTTATTGAATTAAAGAGTTCATATAAGGATTGATAAAATAGGATAAACTTAGTTCCGGGATTAGTTTCGAGTTTCTTATAGCGCGGTTTCCATACAACGCGGTATGCACTAACCGCGTTATAGGAGAGTTGACTGTACATAAAAAAAAGAAACATAGGGGTTGAATTGAGAACCTCCTCATTTTTGAAGTCGGTTAAAAATATCCAAAATTTTCAATTTGTAAGATTTTTGCAATTAGTCTACGCCGAACTAAAAGTTTTTGTAGCGTTTTGTACCATCAGTATCAATTTATTTCCAATGAAAAGCTTAATTTAATTAAATAATTTTCTCCAGATAAAAGAAAACTATTGAAAGAAGTGAAGAGTAAAAAAAATTTTAATAAAAATAGTTTGTACATACAAACTGAAAGAATAACATCAAGACAGTAAGAATTGCAAGAATTTTTCAATTTTCTTTATAACAAAAAGAAAAAAAAATTAAAAACACAAAGAATGTACGTTGTTTTAATAAAATAACTGATTGTTCAAAAGACTTCGAATTTAATTCATTACTGACACTACTAACTCTTAATCCTTCTTCGTAAGAAACATTCTACGTACACTGTACAGTGTGCAGTATGTTTCGAACGAAAACGACAATTTGTTGATTGATTAGTTCATTTTAAGTAACTAACTATACTTTATCTAAGTTTATCCTATTCTCTTATAGATTTCCGAATATTGCAACCAGGGTCGGCGAGAGAGGGTCAGGTGGGGCAGTTACCCAGGAGTCCGGCTCTAAAAAGAGGGCCCAGACAAAGTGAGAACCGTTTTTCTATTTTTACAAACTTTTTGCGTTCCCAGGGGCCCGTCATTTCTCTCGGCGGCCCTGATTACAATAAATAATAAGTAATAAAACTAACTGGTGTGCGTAAAAAAGTCTAAAAATATTAATAGAACTAAGAACTAAGAACTGTTGAACGATTTTTACAGTGTTTTATACAGGTTAGTTGTACAGGTTATTTTGTCTACTGCCTATTAGCGAATTTCCAGAAAGAATTCTGGAAATTCAGCTATTACAGTAGGTGTCATGACGCGACTTGAGCCCGGGACTATGGCAGAAATTTGTTTTGAGGTCCCGTGAAACCGAAAATAATATTCACTAAAATTTATATATATATATATATATATATATATATATATATATATATATATATATATATATATATATATATATATATATATATATATATGTGTATATATGTATGTATGTATATATGTACCAGCACGATAACTCTCGAACGAAATGTCCTAGGATTACGAAATTTGGTGACAACGTTGGAAGTTCAAAAATCTTGGGTGAGTTCTTCAGCCAGACACGTCGGATGCCAGGAACATGGTTTTTGTTCTTGTAAAAAATTAGTTTTTTGCCAAAATTTCCACTTATTCAAAAATTTTTGATAAATTTTGTTTACATCATTTAAAAGAGGAGAAAAAATTACATAAAAAAGGTCTTTAAACTATTATTCTATGTCAATTAGTTTCCGAGAAAAACTAATTTTTATAAACGGAAATTCGCTATGTTATGCAGGATGCTGCGACAGGGGTATTTTTTATTTGGTATTAGGTGCATTCGTGTGTAAACAAATATTTTTCCTATTTGTCCTGTGATGCAGGAAAAGACAAATTAGTGCTATATTTCTCATTTAGCGTTAATATTGACCAATACCATTTCATTTCATATATTTGCAATGAAAGTGATTCAGAAAAGAAACATTTTTAAGCAAGGAACGGAAAAAATAGCGGATAAAATACATTTATCAGCTATTTTCCATTTCTGGAAAGAATAAATGAAAGCCGTATCCACATGCTAATGTAAAAAAAAAAATCATCAATTTATCTTCCTTTATTGTTGTCGCAGTAGTGTCGAGTGGGTAACTTTTTGGATACCTTAACCCTTTTAAACAAACCATATGGAAAAATTTTTTTGTCTCAAAATGCCGGACTTTTACTGCCAGTGATAAGTACAATAGATAAGTTTACAAGAATAGAAAAAGAAAAAAAATCAAAGATCCCAACATCAAAAAAGTGAACCCTAGGAATTTACAAAATATAAATTATACTAAACTATGTTGATAAAATTGAACATTATTTAGAATTATACCGTATTTCGGAAAGTCTGTTCCAGATGGCAACACGGCGAATATATAAATATCCCAGCATTTTGAGCCGTCATATTGCAGGACGAGTTAACTCGTCTTAATCATTAACCCTTTGCACTCGAACCATTTTTTAGTATGGGTATTCAGCTACTCGACAGTAGTTTTAATAAAAAATTGTAATACATGAAAGATAAGTATTTTAAACAAAAGTAGTTTACTTACATATTTTATTTTTATTTGCATATTTTATAATTTTCCTTAGTGTGATATTTGAAGTAAAGAATAGGATGGCGCCTGGGAGGCGCCTTTCGAGTGCAAAGGTTATTAATTGTGTCGCCGTGGCAGCGCCTATCGAGTGCAAAGGGTCGAGTTAAACAACGACTTATATTTATGTCGTTTCAAATTAATAAAACTTTTATTTCCTTGTCAATAAAGAATTTCGCCCCAAAACAACGGAAGAAAAAAATTAAATACATAAATAGACAAGAATGTTCGAACAGGAAAGTAAATAATGTCATAATGTGGTATTTATTTCCTTTATATATTATCACAGTCATTAAAAGAAAAAAAGAAAAAAGTTTTTTATTTGTAAATAAGACAATGATTTGGGTTTTTATTTAATCTTTTAAAAACAATATGGTTTATTCTATTATTATATACCCGACAATTGTTTACGAACAAAGCCGAAGGTTACAAAAAAAATATTGTACTAATAAACAAAGTAGTATCAAATATGTTTATGTAGGAAAGGAATTGAGATTTCATTAACCCCAATGTATATTTTAAGTGTTTATTATTATTAAAAAAAAAAAAAATATTTCACTTCAAATGATAAATTATTTTGAGCATAGTTTAATTACGAACAAATTTTTTGTTTTTACAATAAAAATATTAAAAAACAGTTAGGTTCGACCGCACATGGTACTGATTTTTTTGCTAGAGTACGATAACATGTACTTTCCTCAATGTCGGACCTAGTTTATGTTTCAAAAACAGTACAGAAATGGACGTTTCTTCATTTATTCACCTCAAAATCATTTTTGACGGTCAAAAAAATTTTTTTTTGTTTAAGGAGGGAAATAAGTTCAGATAGGTAACTCAAAAATTTTTATTCTATAAATTGTTAGTAAAACTATTCGAAAATATATTCCTAAAGTTTCAAGCAATTAATTTATTCTCCTTTGCAACAATTTTGACAGTACATATGTCTTTTTACAATTATTTTAATAAATTTTTAGGCATTAAATATTATTGATAAGTGACACTGATGTTAAGTTGCAAGCACAAAACAAGAATAAAGCGGATTGTTATAAGGTGTTGATATCGCTGATTAACCGGCGTAGTTGAAATACATATATAAATAAATTTTTATATTCAAACGGGTTTTTCTCGAAATAACTTTTTTATAAATCTGTGTAGGTATATTCTAGCTCAAACAGGTTGTAACTAATCATTTTAAAAATTGATAGGTAGTTTCTTTACATTTATATAATTATGCTCTACATAAATCTAAAGAAGTAATATCATTGCTTAAAGTATCTTTATTGCAAAAAAGTTATAAAAAATGGTAAAAAATTATACTCTTGACTTTAAACGCCTCTAAATATATAATTTTCAATTTTTTTGGGAGGGGTGGCGGGTGGGGGTTTGGTTCATATAAAAAAAAAAAAACATGCTCTTAAAATTTGAAACCCTGTTGATCTCAGATGGGAACTGTTGATTTAAAAATATAATATACACAAACAATCTGTTGGTGATCTCCGATGAGTGGCAGCTGACGTCTTTTATATTTTTCAAGGCGATACTTTAAAAGAATTCCAATAATTATCCTAACTAATATTATAAATGCGAAAGTGAGTTTGTTTGTTTGACTGGCTTTCACGCCTCAACAGCTTAACCAATTAACCTCAAACTTCGCACAGACGATTTTTTTATCTTGGGAAAATATTTATTTCTCGAGAGAAAATGTATATTATACCATTAAACGAGCAATTTTTTCATTTGTTACTAATTAAATGTATTATACAATATTAATAAATATTTCTATAGGTACCACCAATAACAATAATATTGTCATCAACGACTACTATAAAATTGCTTATTTACAGTACAAAATACTACTAAATTTGTATCCTATTTTTTTGTGAAAATAAAATATTAGCTATTTATCTGGAAAAATAGTTTTGACCTCATTTCCTGTAAATATAAATATTAACTGGGCCGCAAAAATTCTGTTAGCATATAAAATTTATGTTTGGCTCCCTTATTATCCAAGAGAAAATTCATAAAATACAACAAGTCTCAATGGCAACATGTTATATCTTATACCAGCTGCGACCCGCGGTTTCACTCGCATATAATTATCTGAATTACAGGTAAAATTTATAAAGTGGCTAGTCAAAAGTATTTGGACAGTCATATAATAAACAAATTTTAATAGTTAAAACCAGGTTAACAGTGAAATTAGTAAAAATTTTGACTTGTGTTCTATATAAAATGATTTATTAACTATCTTTTTTACAAATTAATAAAAAGGAACTAAATCCAATTCAGTTACTATTTAAAAATTAGCATTTTTTCACTTTAGAGTAAATAATTAACACGTTTCACAAGTATTTGGACGATACAATTTCCATTCTTTATTAGCAATAAAAAAAAATTGTTTTAAGTATTTAGTATTTAGTAGCGTATTCCATTGCCTTAATCACTTCTTTTAGTCTATTACGCATTAACTTCACTAGTTTTGATGTCGCTTCGGGCCAAATTTTACTCCATTCCAATTTCAAAGTCTTAATTAAGCTTTGTTGATTTGAAGTGTGATGGCTTCGAATTTCTTTCCCCAAATGATGCCAAAGGATCACAATTGGATTGAAATCAAACGATTGGGGTGGTGTCTTTTAGAGGCGTTTAAAGTCAAGAGTATAATTTTTTACCATTTTTTTATAACTTTTTTGCAATAAAGATACTTTAAGCAATGATATTACTTCTTTAGATTTATGTAGAGCGTAATTATATACATGTAAAGAAACTACCTATCAATTTTTAAAATGATTAGTTACAACCTGTCTGTAATCTTTTGGGAGTATTGTACAGGATGTATTGTCTTACAAAGTATGCGGAACGCTTTGTATCGTTATTCTGTTAAAATAAAAATGATCCTCCAGATTTAGTTTTTTAACATTTTCATGTAAATTTTCTTTCAATACGTTCAGATCAACATACTTATTCATTATTTTCTCTATTATATGAAAATTTCCCACTCCACTTTGAAACGTGCACCCCCAGACAGATTGTAAGTGGATATACCGATTTCCGATCCACCACCATATTTGACAGTACGAATTAGTTTTAGAATTTTTTTTTGAATTTTCCAGTCAATTCTTTCTACATAAAGTACATAAACTAGAAAGCAGAAAGAATTGATTGGAAAATTCAAGAACTAATTGTTAAACTAATTCGTACTGCCAAATATGGTGGTGGATCGGTAATCGGTATATCTGCTTACAATCTGTCTTCGCTATATTCGTATTTTAATAACATGCCTAATTTTCATACCTTGAGATCTTATCGTAAATATTCATACTGACAACTTTAAGAGCCCGGTAATTTGTGAGACATTTTGAGATCACAGAGTTCTGGAGAATATTTCTGAATTCACATTAATTTATTTCAGAATCTCAATAATATTTGAGAAAAATTTGGATAAGATCCGTCTAATCGTTTATTTTAAGGGTTTTTTTGGATCCGGGAAATTTTAGCTTCATGTCCATTTTTTTCAAAATCTCACTACTATTTGAGAAAATTTTGGTCAAGATCTGTCCAGCCATTTATTTTGGGTTTCTTTGGAGAGCCACAAATTTGATAACGACACGTTCAGTCGTTTATTCTAGCCTTTCTTGGAGGTTCTCAGGTCCTACAGGATAACTTTAACTTCGATAGTTTCTTTTTTTTGGAGTCGTATACCAATTTTACCTATAGTCTTGTTTCATTATTTTTTTTGATAGCTGCTATCGTTTTCTCAAAACTACTGAGGACGACAGATAAGTAAAGTCCATATTTCATTTTTAATATCAGGATGACCGAAACCGGCTCGATGGAAATTTCATCTGTATTGAATTTGCTGAGAACAGCAGACGTTTCAATTGATGATAACTGGACAGTCCAGTTGTTTATTTTCTTTAAAGATACAAATAGTATTTACAAATAGTATTTTATACAGTAAATAAGTAAATTCATATTAGTCATAGGTAATAGTATATTAAGTGATTGAGGTTTTAAGTTGCATATTACACACGAACGAAAAAGTTACGCAAGAGCCGCGTAGCGGCGAGTGCGTAGTTGCGCGAGTGTGTAATATGCCTTATAACCGAGTTACGTACTATACTTTATCTACGACTAACAGGAAATTCACAATAAACGATAAAAATTTGGTACAAATCTACAAATACAGTACATTAAAATTATGTAGCATTTGAAATTTATTAAAAACAAGCATAAAACATTCAGTTGCTAGGTAAAATTTTTGTTCAGATTCTAATATGTAGTACATATAATATGTATATCACTGTATAATATTTATATAATATATAATACAAGAATTAATAAAAGTGTAATAGGCGTTTATATTTTAAGCATAGGTGCGTGTAAAGGGCCATTTTTTGTACAGCTGGATAAATAGCTCTATGTAAAAGGCAGCTTACTTAGATAGTATTTTGTACAATAAACAAGCAATTTCATGGTAGTTGTAGATAAAAATATTATTGGTGGTGTCTACAGAAATATTTTTTATTAATACGTACAAAAATTTGAAAATTATTTTTTCCCAAATACTTAGCAACTATAACTAATTTGTATAATTTTTTAAATAAAATCATAGATTGCTGTATACAGTAATAAAAAATTGATATTTTACGGTTTTTCGTAAATTTCTACGGTTAGACAAAAAATTTTGCAAAACCCTTTCTTGGGGAGTGCCTACGACCCAATAAACTTGCCAAATCTCAAGTTTGTAGGTATTATAGTTCTGGAGATTTTGTAATAGATGAGTGAGTGGTATTTGGCTTTTATATATTATATAGATACATATACAGAGCTAAGCTACCAATCTCTACGGTTGAAATTTTCTTTGTTGTTTTGAATTTAACTTTAATTGTACGAATTCGATGCTGTTTTGCTTTGATATTTCTGTGGATTATTTTGTTGCTTGGATTGTTTTTAGTTAATTTGCTACTTTAAAAATTACCTAAACTAATATTTTATTTAAGTTGATCGAGTGATTTTGATTTTTTCTTTCTTTTAGTTTACTTTTTGATTTTCTAATTTCGGTTGATTGGGTTTAGGTTAGGTTGTATTTTATCTTAGTCTTTATTTTTTTTTTAATTTTTGTATTTTTGCCTTTTGTTATTTTTCTAATTACTTAATAATTTTTATTTAAATTGATCAGTATTTTATTTTATTCTTTATTTTTTGGCTTTGTTGCTTTTATTCTTTTTTGCTTTGATTGGATATTACTTTTATGTTCGAAATATGCCACGCAAGCATAAGTCGAGTTTTCATAGAAGCTCACCTCAAGTTCGAGAAAAAAAATTGCTAGATCACAAGAATCTTCGATAAATGCTGAAATGAGGAGGCAAGGATAGGTTATACGTCAAGCTGCTTTGGGAGCCTCTAAAACGCCTAGCCAGACGTAACTAGGCTTAAAGGAATAGGCAGAGCGTCAGGCTACTTTGAGAGCCTCCGAAACGTCAGTTCTAACCCAATTTTGTTTGCAGGATCAAACAGAGTGTCAGAGCAGCTCTGACCCAAAGGGCACAAATCACAAGGGCAAACGTTAAAATTGGCAGGGGTACATTTGGAAAAACCAAATTTTTCACATGGTCAATTCTATTTCGCGTGTCCGCGTGTGTCTAATGCTAACAATCTCCACATTCTTGCACCTAATTTAAAAACTTTTAATATCGTATATAAAAATGTATGGCAAAGTTACGAATAAAAGCTAACGCCAAAATTTCCTAATAAAATAAGTAAAGATATTATTGTAACAAATCTAATGGCTGCTAAACGTGAATACTAATTTTATAAGTGCGAAAGTGAGATTGTTTTCTTCATATATTTGTGTCGCTTTTACATTTTAACAGCTTAGCTATTCGATGTGATATCTTGCAAAGAGATAACTGGGAAAATAGCCAAGTACATAGGTTACTTTTTATCACGGTAAAATATCTGGTTCCTGTGGGAAAATGTATAAGCTACATACATACAACAACAAATATTAGTTGTCTGGTAAAGGAATTTACAACTTGATGTCATAACTTTTTATACAACGCGAGTGAAGCCGCGGATAAAAGCTAGTTTAAATATATATGTATGTATAAAATTTTCTCAAAGTTTTAATGAATTATTATATACAGTCCTTCCACACTAAAAAATTCGTACAAATCACGAAAAAAACGTAGTCCTAAACCTATTTTCTCCTTTAAGTACTCCAGTCTAAAAACTGAATATTAATGCATTATTATTAATATTAAATGATATAATACTTTAAGGAATTCCGGTGTGATAGGTTCAAAAAAAAAAAAAAAATCACTTGAAGACAATTCACTTAGAAAGGCTTCTAAGAAGTAGAGGAAGGAGTACTCTATGGATCAGGCATCGCAGATTGATGGTAAGTTAAGATTTTCATACTTTTAACGTGCTCGAAACTTTAAACGCATTTTTCTCAAAACTGTGCTTTTCAGACTTTCCTCCATTATATCTCGAGAACGGTTTGACCGATTCACTTGAAATTTATAGGGTAGACTCAGCACATATAAATACACGGAGTGAACTAGAATCATCCAAAAATTTCGCGTAATTCTATTTTTTTCGTAACGAAAAATTTAAAAAAAGTCATGAAATTTGAAACTTTTTTTTTCAGAAGTCTACCAAAATTCCAGTTTTCAATGCTTTTAAATGATTCTAGTTCACTCGATGCATTTGGGCTTACAGATTAAAAACGCAATTTCTTTATTTTTTTCAGATAAGTCGACCAGCCGAAATCGTGGAGGAAGTGAGCGTCCTTTTTTCGAGGCGGGTGTCTTCGAAGTGGTAAAACTTACGTTCTAATGAAGATTTTGACTTGAAATTTGTCTTATCTACTCTTGAGATAATAATAAATGAATAATAAAAACTCAAAGTTCGATCTTTTCATTGGTCGTCAAAAAAAATTCCCGAAAGATGCTTAAAAAACATGATGTTGGATTATTTTTTAGATATTATATTGAAAATAAAAATGAAGTGTATACATTTCTTAGACCAATGGTCAAAAGTGTATCATATGCAATAAGACCAATAAAATTTTATTATAAAAAATTTTAATTTATAGCTTTCACTTGAAGGAGTTTAACTGTCCGGTCTATCACAAATATAAATACTTAGGTATTGACCATTTATCTATCCAGTTAATAATCTTAGAACTTTATTCAAGGTACAAAAGTTAAATTATTAATAAGTCCTTTCTGCTCTACAAACGATCGTTTCAAATACAAGAAGTGATTATTGGTTACAAATTAAATATTGATTTAGGATACGATGCGTTTACCGAAAGTACATAATATCTCGAATACCTCGAACAGACCTTGTAATATAAAACTTTATCAGAATCATGAATCAATATAAATTTTAGTTTGTATGTGAAATGTGAATAGTTCAAAGTGAAGATGATAATTAAGTTTTTTTTTTTTTGTTCCGTTTTTAATTTTTAAACTCCCTAGCTATCATCACCAACGAATGGAAACAATTTTTGTTTCCGGTTTTTAATGGACTTGTCTATTCATTAGTACATATACGTTGAAATTATATGACTTCCGGCATCCTGCTATCATTGTAAAAATATGTTTCGTAAATTCACATTTACCTATCGTGATTCTTTTTTTTTTTAGACGCAATAACTGAAGCGATAGTATAGTATGGTTCATTTCAGTTAAATGTACTGCTTCATCACTTATGAATTTAAATAATTTCCGTTTTCTTGGCTTTATTTCTTTCACTATTGCACTTACGTAAATTTTAAAATTGCAGTTTGCTTTTAGAAAAGAATAGAACATTGATTTGTTTGGAATATAAGAATTATTTAATTTTTTAATTTTCGCTCATGATCAATTGTATTTAAAACAGGATATATATTGATTTAATGACAATATGGAGCTTGGAAATTATTATTACACAGGGCCGTACATATGATAAAATTATGTACCAACCACATTCTCGCCGAGGTTGGACGAGGTTCCTCGCCGAGTTCCTCGCTGAGGTTGGCTGAGGCATGTGAATAGCATTATAACATCAACTGCGAGGCACAACGAAATAACCGTCTACATTCTCGTACTCGGCTAACCTCGCGAGGACGTAGTTGGTGTTTTAGGCATATTTAATTGCCTTGGTTTTTCAGAAATGGACAACTTTGCAACGTTGTAGGAATGGACTGAGTGTTTAGAAATAACCATATAGATCATACTGATATTTTCAAACAATATTGATATTATCGAGACAAAAATAATGGATATATCAATATTCGTAACACCCATAAATATTTTTAAAAAAATGATAGAAATTATAAAAAAATCTCATAAAAAAATATTCACAAATACTCCAAGCCAGATCAAATAAGTGTAATCACAATTTAGATGCATTTTATAACAAATGAGTCATAAGGCCGGTCATAATTTCCTTATTTATACACAATATAAGAGAGTAGATGCATTAGTTCTTAATGAACCTTGTATTTTTAATAGGTAGCACAAAGTTTCGTCGTTACCGCATTCAAAAAAAAACACTCATACATACAAAACCAGTTTATACAATCCACATAGAAGAACATAGTTAATGACGACAAATATTTTAGAAACTCGTAGTTGAACAAATATAATTTACCCATGAGTGCGTTGTTTTACAAACGTTCTAGCTCGCTAACTTTGTCTAATTGCATGTGATACAATCTTGTCTCAAGAAATTAGGAATATCTTGCATTTAGCTGGTAGTGTTTGTGTAGTGTGTTTAGTGCTTGTTTCCTTTTTGAAAGAACTAGTTGCAAAATATGTAGGTATATCTAGGTATACACTGAAGTGTAAAAAAATAATTATAAAGTTTTCCTATTTTCCTATACTGTGGTTGTAGTGGCAAACATTTTAGAAATTTGATTCACGAACAGTTATTTTGTAATAGTTGTAGTATTGAAAAGTTATATTTAATACAACTTATATTTGAAGACCAGTAGCAGAGGCGTTGCTATTTCTTCAACGCACAGTGGAGTATTGTATGGTCAAACCTGGCCAAAAGTCGATATTCTCAACTCTATTACTTTGGGTTTAAAGTTGCTTTATATATATATATATATATATATATATATATATATATATATATATATATATATATATATATATATATATATATATATACTCTATTGTGCTGCAACTAAGTGTTGCTTGTCCGAATAGTAAAAACGTTTTTTCTGGTTCTGTGTAATTTCTATGTAATGTTATCAAGTATCACTGTGGTGTGTTAATTTTACACGTATAGTAAAAGAAAATGAATCCATCTGGACGTAGTTTTTTCTTTAAAAATGCTACATAAACATGTACACTAATATAGTGGTTAATTAAGCCTTCGAAAATATATCATATAAAAGGAAGACTATATATATATATGTATATATATATATATATATATATATATATATATATATATATATATATATATATATATATATATATATATATATATATATATATATATTATTTATATGTATCCGCGCGATAACTCTCGAACGAAACGTTTAATGCACATAAAATTTGGTGTGTGAATTAGAATCGGGTTTGGCTCGGTGAAATTCGTTAGCCAGATACGTCGGATGCCCAGAAGTAGGTTTTTCGGGCATTTTTTGTCAACAAAATGTGTTTTTTACCAGAATTAAACAATTTTTCAAAATTTTCTTTACACCAATCGAAAGTAAAAAAGAAATATGCGTAAAAAATGTATTTACACCGTTGCTCTAAGTTAATTACTTTTCGAAAAAAACTAGGAAATATGTCGTTCTCCATTTCACTCGCACTCAGTTTTTTTTCTGTCTCATTTTTTGCGATGCTACTTTCGAAAAAAAGGCTTTATAAGTGGCGTGTCATGATTTTTTTAATCCAATGTAACGATTCAGCTATATTTTATTTCTCTCAGTTAAATACGTTTTTATAATATACCTGTTCCATTTTTTTGAGAAAACTTACTAAGAAAATTGGTTTTATGTGATATGGTCAGAATTTAGATTATGTTTACACCTTACTAAAATTAATAAGAGTTTGCTACAACCGCATAAAAATTACGTTAAACCATATTCATACAATAATATTTTTACGTAATTTTCTATCCAAATGACAATACAGTTATAATTATAATGTATAAACACAGGATTTTACTCGTAAATAAATTTGCACATACAATTTTTTTTCTGTTTTTTTTTTTTTTTTGTTTTTGTTTTTTTTTTTTTTTTTTTTTTTTGAGAATAAAACTAATAATTTTAAATTTTGACATATTATATCATACATTTTTCAAAATATTAAACATTTTAAAGGCGAAAATGTATTAAAAATCTGAAATTTGTTTAATAAAAACCATACATCTGCTCATTTTACCTCAAAAATGTCTGAAAATAGATAATTTTTCAATAATTAACCTAGAAAAAGCATATAAGACGTAACTTTTATGATATTTTTTTAAAATTTCAAAATAAAATGACGTTTGATAGTAAAGTTACAAATGATTTTTTTTTTGATTTTGCAGAATCTGGTAAATAGAAATCGTAATAAGTACTATCCTTGAAAACAAACATACTATTTAAACAAAAATACTATTTCTTAAAGAAAATATTAAAATTATGTGCAAATGCCGTCCTGATCAACTGATATATTGGAGCCGATTTTGAGGAACTGGATTCCCTCTAGGTAAAAGCTCATAGCGAATACACACATTTTTATAATATCCTTTTGAATTTTGTAAGTCAATCATACCAAAATAAAATCTAAATAGAAAAATCTATATGACCTGTTTTTTCTCAATTTTCTAGCATCAAGTCTAGCGGTAATTAACTAGCGGGTGAATTTATCGACATTGTAGGATTGTATCGACTGGCAGGATTGTCAAAAAGGGACTGAAATGTTTTTAGATGTTGATATATGTATGTATACACAAAATATTAATGTGTTAAGTACTTGCTAGACTTATAGGTTTTATGGGTGGTTTTAGTTAGCGAATTTCCAGGAATTTATCAGGTTGTAACATAAGTTCTGTCCGAAATTTACAGCAACATGTTTGAACTTGTTTTACGGCGATATCTTGCAAGATCGCTGCCATATGTGTTACGTTGTTTTGTTTGCAATGAAATAGTCAGTGCGTTTGCAATTTTTGAAGAACGCACATCGCTCCTAATTTCTTTTTGCCAGTAAAAGATGGAAGTGAAAAAAAGGACATATTCAACATATTATGCTTTACGAATACAGTAAAGAAAAAAATGTGAGTGAATCGGCTAGAAACATTCAAAGTGTCTACAGAAATAATGTTATGAGTGAATGGACTTGTCGGCAATAGTCTGAGAAGTTTCAGAAAGGTGACTTCAGCTTAAAAGGTGATGAGCGTACCGGACGGCCTTTGGAGTTCGATAAAGAGGCCCTTAAAACTCTGGTGGAAAACGAGTTCCACGAAATCCACAACAATACGAGACCTGCGAAAAAACTGGGGGTAAGCCATATGACCGTCCATCGTCACATGCAAAAAAAATTGTAAAGAAATTACCGTGTTAAATATAATTTGAAAGAACAACTTCTAAGGATTTTAAAAATTATTTTTTTTATAAGTTTTGACCCAGTTGTTTTAATAATGTAACTCAAAATTTTCGACAGTTAATCGTACTCTCGACCCATAGATTACAAAAAAAGTTGCAGGTTTTTCCGGCAGCCTAATAGTTGCTAAAAAAACATTTTAAATAATAAGAGAAACACAGTAATAAAGAACGTATTTACTGTTTTAGGATAATTTGGAACAATTAATGCAATTTTTAGATTTCGCTGTTAGCTTAGTTTAGATTTAAATATACATAAATTTTTCACTGTTAGAAAACTAAACTATTTTAGTTCGATATAACGCTATGTTATATGAGAGTCCAAAAACGCCAAAAATAAATTATTCAACTGATTTTGAAATTTTTTCGCTTTTATAGCTAAGCTATTTTAGATGAATAACGGATATGTCCTCTAAGGTCCTCGCGTCTCAAAGGCGTCAAAAGTAAACCACCCAACCGACTTTATATCTTTGGAAATTCGCTATGTTATGCAGATGCTGCGACAGGGGTATTTATGTAATTAGATTACCATTGTGTCATAAACAGAGCAATTAAACTACCAGACTACCGGGCCGGTCTGTCTACGACAATCGCAATCCACTGTTTAAAAAACTACTTACTTTATTGTTTTTGTTACTTTCAATATACGGTGTTTTTAATTTACGTTTGCGTTGTCTGTTAGTAATATTAAGTGAAAATTCGTGACGGATATTGAAGATGGAGGTATGTACTTATATTTATTAAGGTTTAATTTTAATGCTATTATCTAATACACCTAAATATTAGTAGTTTATACTACTCTTAACAAAATAACGTAATTTATACACAGTGTAAAACAAATAACTCTCGTCCTTTTGTGGGGTGACTCATAGCACCCTGTAGACACTAAAACCGCAGGAATTTTTTCGGATAGTGTCTACCGGGCGCTATGAGTCACTCCACAAAAGGACGAGAGTTATTTGTTTCACATCTTGTATAGAATTTTTAGTTACGTGGTCGACAAATAACCACGTAACTAATGCGATCGTTTTAACCGGAAACCAAAAAAGGAGCCAATTGCGTGTGGTGCGGCACGGATGAAACGTAGGGCGTCCTATTAGGGGCAATTTTTTTAATTTTATACAAAAATAAACAAATTTGAACGGGCCCTACTAAATATTTAATAATCAAACGTATAAAATTTAAAAAATTAATTAGTTTTTTTGTTAATTGCCAAAAATATTTTCCTTTAATCAGTACCGTACAAAAAATTAAAAAAAATCATGGTGACGCCTTATCATTAGCAAGTCATTTATGTAAGTTCTGACTGATTTTTGAAACAAAAAATTAAGTAAAATTGTATATTACTTCATATTAATACTATATTACTATAAAAATATTAATTAATAAATGTAATCTTTAATAAAATTTTACAAATTCAATTTAATTTCCATTAATTTTGTCATTTTAATATCTGTCCACACATTCATTATTCACATAACATAAGCGACAAAGGATCAAGACAACATACATACATATTTGTCATTTACGCTTCAAATGTTAATGCGCATGTTCAAAATGGAGATTATTTAGATGCAAAACGTCTGTCAGATTTTTATTTTGACAAAATTATATTGAAATAATAAAAAATATTAGTTTATATTTAATACTGTCAGATTTTTATTTTGACAAATTAATATTGAAATAATAAAAAATATTAGTTTATATTTAATACTTTTTTATTGCCTTAAATTTAGAAATAATGTGTGCACCGTATATGCACCTATCTTAATTGCATATGTTTTTTTGGGATGTTCTTGGGGCGGTATTTGAAGTTTCAGAAAAATGCTAATTTAAAACTGGTAAGTATCTGAATTTAACTATAAAGTGAAATTTTAAAATATTGTTGTTCTAATGTTTCGTTGGTAATTATTATTATTACAGATTGTTTATTATTATTACAGATAAAAATCAGAAGAATTCAATTTTTTCGTATTCATCTTCGTACGAGATTTGGATGAAACAAAAAACCAACTTCACCAAAAAATCACGGAATTGCAAATCAAAGAAAGCTTCTTCGTATTGTATAGACGTTCATACAACATTTAAAGTGATTTTGTGTTTAAGTGTTTTGTGTTTAAGTGTTTTTTAAATTATTAAAGTGATCATATTATTAACCCTTTCGCTACTAGTGGTACTTACAAGTCCAGTTTTTTTCTGCACGAAAAATACCAGAAATATGTACTGTTTAAATTTTCCTTGAAGTCGTACATTATTGGGATTTAAATACATCATTTTATCTATATCATAAGTTAAATACGAGAAAAAACTTAATTTATGGGAAAAAAAAAATTTTGGACTCCAAAGTACCACTAGAGTAAATAAACACGATAGTTTTTCCGAATTCAGTTTATTTATATTAATGTTTAACATTTAATTTTTCATTAATCTAAATTCTAAAAATTAAATAATAGAACAAACATTTTACCTAGCAAAAAATACCACTTCATTTTCTTAATTGTGATAATTTTTTTGAGCTTAATTACTCATTTTCAAATAAAATTGTTCTGTTATTTACAAATATGGAATACCATAAAGTAATGCTCAAATCAGTGAATATTATATAAATTAATTCAGTAGAACTCAAAGGAAAAAAAAATTATTTTACATGATAATGTAGAAAACGGTTTTTTCTTTATTATAACAGAAGTATACTTCATATGCTACACATTTAGAAAATGATATTGAGTAGAGACCTAATGCACGGCAAATTTCGCATCTTTGTGATTGTTGTCTATCTCTAAAATACAATTTCGGTTTCACATTGTTAAAAGCAATAAAAATTGGTGTATAAAACACTTAGTGGTACTTACCAGTCCACTTCGTATTTTTGTTAAAATTTTAAAAATTAAGTTGTCAATTTTGTTACTCTTGATATACTTAAAAATAACAAACCATATTTTAACAGAATAACACAAAAAACGGCAACAATATCGCCAAATTATCAAATAATAACAATTAAAAAAACGTTAGTACAATAACTTTTTTACACTTGTGCCCCTAACAAGTTTGAATTTTATTTATGTGTAGCTAGTACATACAATACTATTAAAAATTTCAGAAATAATATGTTAAATGATTCTACTTTTAAGTGTTTAAAAGTTTTTTGTATAAAATCTAATAGATATATTTTAAATATGTTAATAAAGTTACTGGTACTTGTAAGTACCACTAGTAGTCTACCGACAAAATACATTCGGTAGTTAAGGCGTTAAAGTGATGTTTGATTGTTTGATGTTTCATTATTTATATATCTACAGCCTTTCTATAGAAAATCAGATGTGTATGTACTAGCATAAATCATTTTTTTGTACTTTAAGGGGTTATACCTAGTTAGAATTTTCAAAAAATCGATTTTTTTTTACATTTTCAGAATATACCTATTATTACTTTGTTATATTGAATGATGATAAACGCTCGTATTTTTTTCGACAAAATACATATGTTATGTCAATTGCATAATTAGCTTAATACTTGTTGTATATTACCTGAGGCGAAGTAGGCCTATTTAAATAAAGAAATAAAACGATCTTAAATAAACAGTGGAAGCTTTTATTTGTAGTGTGAGCCCTATTTCCCTCTTTTAAGTGTTAGGGTCGACGATCTTAACAGTTTAGATGTCTAGCCCCCTTTGGGTATATAACTTTAAGCGTACCGCTGGGCTGCGTTCAGAAATGCTTACCCGGTGACACCCGGGTGATATTTGATTACCCAGAGCGTTCAAAAATCACTTAGGTCAAATTAAAGACATTACCAACACTCGTTCAAAAATAACTATGATTTTAACCCAGAGTGACTTTTAATCGCCGCGGTCTGGACTGGAGTGACTTTGGGTAAAATGTTAACTCATGCGCAGTAATGATGTACTTGACATTTCAACATACGTATAACATAATTAGATGTGGAATTCAGACGGTTTAACGGTTTATTATTATTGTATTATATTATTAATTTTAGCTTTTTAGGATTTTAAATACAAAAATGACAGTTACGTAGAAATATAAAACTGATAATGAAAAAAAAAGAGGTTATGCTGTATTTTTAATTTTCGAGATCGTTCAAATATTAACACATACGGTGTGACATCCTAAGGATATTCCGACAATCACCCTATCAAAACACACTCTACCTTCACCTTTTATTTCTGAACGCAGCCCTGTTGTTAGATACTCGTGGTGAATTCAAAATTTGGCGCTCGGCCAAAATCAACGCGCTGATTGTTTGTGGACTCATTCGCCAATATGGTTCGTAACGTGACGTTCTTAATTTTCGAAGTGTGTAAAAATTGGATGATAATCCTGATTTGGGGCGGTATTATTGCAGATGCCTTGCTGAAAATATGGTGTGAAACTATAAGGTAGGTGAATTAATAAAATTTTCGGATTTTCCTTTTAACAATTTATTTACATTAAATAAATAAAAACGAATTACCTAACTTAATACATTAACCAAACTTACGACTATTTAAACTACCTATTACTACAATTATAATATTATAATCTAACTAAGCCTTCTCTATTTTGCTTTGTACAGTAAATGGAAGGATGCCATAAGGTTTCACGTTATGAACTGGAGTAATCCCGAATTGCGAGAATTCCAGAGTAACGCCTGGATGGACCAATTCAAAAAAGGGCGGACAATTCGCCGGTAAGAGTTCGGTGAAAATTCAGAGACGGACAGACCAATCAAATGCAATGAGCTCAAAAAAGGTGTGGAGATAATGATTGCAAAAAAAAAAACAGTAAATTAATTAACAGTTTGGCCAAAATACGAAACATCTGTTCCTGAAAAAATCGTGCCCAAAATGGCGACGACCATCAGTTCGGGGGTCATGTGACAACGGGATGAATGAGAAAATGGCAGCTGTCTGAGTCGGTAACTAAGTTATCGCTAATGCACGTATGGTAATTTAATTGACAGTGACAAAATTGCAAAAAATATGAAAATCGGCTTTTACAATGATGATTAGCGCCCCATTATTTTCCTTAAAAACTAATAATTTATTAAAAGTAAATGAATCACACAACGATAAAGTTTCAGTAAGGCGGAACCAAGAAAAACACCTAGTTTTTTGATAATTGAAATTCGGAACGTTCAGGTATGACCAGTGTCATACCTGATTACAACGCTAGTGGATTCGCGGTTGATTTGATACAACGAGTTCAAGATTTTTCACCAAATTAAAATATTTGAGATATAATTTAACACAATAACTTGAATTGATTATGCAACATTCCGGAACATTTTAGAATTTTAAGGTAATTGTTAGATTATTATATAAGAACGTAACTCGAACTTGCTTATGGTAAAGCTATATTAAAAGTGAATTTTTTTTCGAGTCAATTTTTTGTTACTCGTGAGCAGGTCATTGATGTTCCGTCTTTTTCTAACTTAACCTGCCATTTACTCACTCGCGCATCTCCTACTGAGTTTTGATAATTTTAATTTTAATTTTTATTAGCTCAACATGATTTTTCGTATTTTGGCGCCTCTTGACAAATGTCATTTTCACAGTTCATAAAATATTAGTGTAAACTATTTTTACTGTTTATAATTCGAATGCGAAATACATTTTAAATACATGTTAATAGAAATATAATGTTTTTTTTTGTGTTTTGCTATTATTTTTTGTTGAAGTATTTTTTTTATTTTTTTTTTGTGTCTATTGTTTAATGTGATTTTAATTGACGTGGGGTACGTTCAGGTTCCGGAGGAGTTGTTGATTGGTGTAGAAAGGTACTTCGTTACATAATGAGAAAAAAAAGAAGGCTAGAACAGCCAAGTGGTGTGTTTTTAAAACTAAACTGTTGTGCCACTTATTGGCGACGTAAAGATATGACATTTTTTTCTTCAGAATCGTGTTCTACGGGTCCGAAAACGGATAGCGCCTGTATTCTCGCCTCATCCCGTTCTTATCGTATAGACTGTATACATTCTAATTTTTTCTGTGAAAAATTCGACTAAACGACTGAGCACTTCTATACCGACCCTCGTATGGTAACATACCATTCAATTATAACATAATTTGAAATTTGGAGATACGAGGTTTTGTTATTGTTAAATAACTTTCATTCGGATAAATAAAAGGAAATTTTATTAGCCTATGATCAGTATAAGATGATTCTGAACATTTATATCTAATTATCTCAAAACAGTGAAAAATCGACATACGTGGTTCTAGCAGTAAGCCGTCGATATGTACTATTCAATTTCCTACATTTGATCCTAAAAATTGTGAAATATTAGCGATTGACCACGTAACTGTTATAATGCGTGCCCGACACGCACTTGACGACTTTTTTTAAACTTGAAGCCTTTTGTTCATGTATCGGCTTAGATCGGGCAAGATTGATTATAGTAGTACAAAGTTTAACTGTTCTACATTAAGTTCATCAAGGAAAATTTTGCGCATACTTGCGCCATTTTTTATGCTCATTTTTAAGTAAAAATATACGCTTCAATTGTTGAATTTCTAAAACTGTTGAATTTTAATTGTTGCTTTTCTAATTTCTTATTTTCACTTTCAGATTTATCAGGGGAAATGAAAGCTTTCACTCGAGAAGAATTTTATGGTCTTATTTGACAAAAAGTTTCATTTATGTAAGAAAAAGTTATAGAAATGACGATAAAAGATGACGATTATAACTAATTTTTTATATAATTTTTTTTTAATAATAAACCGTTTGTTTACTTCTAAATTGTATCTTTTACCAATTGATAGTGCAAAAATATATTAATATAATTTTGGCCAGAAGTCAGACCTAATACTGCTCTGTACAACGGAACAGATGAGGTAGTTGCTTCAAGGCGTCAAATAATAAAAAGGCGCAGCAGGGAAATTTATGGGTGCTAGAAGGCAAAATAGTTTTAATTTTTTTACTAGTTCTCAGAGATTATTGCTTAGAACGAAGGGAAGTCAGAATTTTTTTTTTCGTTTTTAGGGAAAATTGAAAATGATGTTTAATTTTGATTCTGGGGCTTAATTTTAAGAGTAACCTTTAAAAGGGAAAAAATAATTTTCCAAAGAGTATTATGTAGGATATCAAAGCAAAGCTTATTATTAAAGCACGAATTTATTAACATACTTATTATAATAAGGAATTTTTGGAATAAATGATCACCAAGTTACATCAAATTTTTTTTGTTTTTTATTGGCTACGTACGTTTCGAGAATACAGTCTCTTCCTCAGGCCATAATCTTAAAATATTAAAAACAAACATATTAAAGTACTAAACGGTAATACGGTTATTAAGATAAAAAAGTTTTTAAAAAACACAATTTTACAGTCAAAAAATAAAATTTTTTTTAAAGTTAAGACAACAATTTTTTAAGAAAGTTATATTGTTAGAAAAATAAATAAAAATATAATACTTTTTAATAGTATTGCGTCAAACATTGAAATGAATTAAAAATTAAAAAACAAAAAATTTATTGCAAAAATCAACAACAAATTGAAATAGACAAAATAGTCCATAGATGTACTTCATATCTATTATGTTTTATAGAGAATAATAATAAGTTTATGTAACTGGATTTTATTTATAGCACATTTAAGTTTATTTTTGTATAATGTTTCCAGGTTCTATAGTTTCTTTCATATTGTAGCACCTTTGTATGACTGTAGTCGAAGACATAGTCTAAATTATATGTGTGTTGTGCCAAACCAGTGCGTAATTCACTTCTACCCAAATCCCACCTGTGTTGTTTTAGGCGATACTCGAGAGCCTTAGACATCTAACTAATGTACGAAAAGCCACAACTCGAACAAGGGACTGAACAAACTAGATGGCTTCTTTCTTCAATTGGAGTCACTACTTTTAGGTTTGAGTAGAGGAAATTTTTTATGGAAAAGGAGTACTTATACACTGGAGAAAACCCTTGAGAATATAGAAAACAGGAGACTGGAATGATTGATTCTTCCATATAAGGCAGTGATATATTCTTCTTGGGTGGTCTGTGTTGTTCGTGATATAGTTATTATTATATGTACGGTGAACGAGCTTTTTTGCCATACTATCAATAACAGACTGAGGAAAATTGTTTCTAAGATGCTTTTAGCTACTCGTGTGGCTCCAGTTCGATATTCTGGATGTGATAAGTTTTTGGCCCTATTAAGAATACTTATTGCAGTATTGCGTTTTACATGTACTGGATGATTGGAATACCAGTTGATTAACCTGACGAAGAATAAGGTTTCCGATGCCAAATACCTTTAAGTTTACTTCCCTTATCTCTTAAGACTTGCACGTCTAAAAATGAAAATTTTTTACTATCTTCTATTTCTATAGTGAACTTATAACTATCAGAAAATGAATTAAATATGTCAAGAATATGCTGCCGTTATAAGGCACTGCTATAAGTGTACCAACATACTTGAAGAAAAATGGTACAGTAAAACCCAATCTGTCCAGACATTCATCAACCAGCAAATCCATCACCACATTACATGCGACCACTGATAGCGCCCCCCATAGGGAAACCATGCCACGGTTTAAAAACACCATCAGGAAAACAAGTGGTGGAATATAGGTATCAAAAAATTTTTAAAATACATTTATTTTTAAATTTTTTATACTTGAACATTAATATTCACCCTAAAAGTTGCTATTTGTAACAAATAATTTCCTTTGTTTTTATTCAATTTTTAACAATAACAAAAATTGACAAAAATTATGGAAAAGGATAAAATAACTAATAAAAAAAAAATTTTCCTTCGACATTGAATATTTCTCCTTTGATGAAAAATTTTTCGAATCACTAATTTTGTTTTTCCAAAATGATAAATTTGTATGTAAAGCATTTCTATTAAAATGAGTGAAGAAAAACAAGAAAGGAAAGTGGAAGAAAAACATGGAAAGTTGTTGGCTATTTGTCAGTCACGTAGCATAAAATTTGCCAAAATGATAATGACAAAAAAAATTATTGCAATTATTTGTAAAATAGTGTCATTGTTGTTTTTATTCCCCCATTTTTCTTATGATACTTATTATAAATTACGCACTAACAAACCGGACGCAGTTGATTTATCAGATATTTTGTATTTATTTTAACAAAATAAAATTTTGGAAATTATACTAATTTACTGCTTTACCTTTTCACTGACAACTAAACGTCCCGAGGCCGGACCTATCGATTTTGATGAAACTTAGATATGTTGTAGAACACTAAAAAATAAGCGACACGTATTTTTCTTTATCGGCGGAAAAACGGTTTGAAGGGGTGAAATCGCCCTCCAAAAATTGGGGTAAAAATTTAATTTTTTAAATATCTCGAAAACGGTAAGAGATACAGCAAAAGTTTAAATTGGCGATATTGCTCTTTTTTAAAGAGCTATCTATTGGTATGCAATTTGTTCAAATTGTGTCAACAGGGGTGGCTGGGGGTTAAAATTTAGGGGTTAATTTTGCAAAAAAGGGATGAACATTAAACAATATAAAAATTTTGTTTAAAGATTCGAAATCTACGTCAAAAAATCTAATTGACCTGTTTTTGCTCAATATCCTAATATTAAGTTTAGGGGTAGTTAACTAGGGGGTGACTGTGTCGAATAGTCGTACTACTTGGGTAGTTTAAGAAGTTTTTCTTCATGGAAAATAGTTTAAGACATTTAGAATAACGTAGAAATGAAATTTTCGATTTCAAAATTCAGTTTGAGCAACATTGGAGAGGGGGTGAGTCACCCTCTTAAATTACATATTAGTTAACATACACTCATTTTTAATATTAACACACTGACAGTGGGTAATAATGTCACAATAAGTGGTTCATATGTAAGGTTAAGTATCATATGTAAGGTTTTTATTAGGTTTCCATTCATTTTCAAAATATCGTTATTTTCGGTATCGATAACTTTCGATAACGAGAACTATAACATCCATTAAAAAACAAACCTTATGAAAACCTTACATACGACAGTCCAACTTCAGAACCACTTATTTTGACATTATTACCCACTGTCAGTGTGTTAATATTAAAAATGAGTGTATGTTAACATAGATGTAATTTAAGAGGGTGACTCACACCCTCTCCAATGTTGCTCAAAATGAATTTTGAAATCGAAAATTTCATTTCTACGTTATTCTAAATGTCTTAAACTATTTTCCATGAAGAAAAACTTCTTAAACTACCCAAGTAGTACGACTATGCGACACAGTCACCCCCTAGTTAACTACCCCTAGACTTAATATTAGGACATTGAGCAAAAACAGGTCAATTAGATTTTTTGACGT